>WWET01000210.1:261179-274694 GCA_011038615.1 Limnodynastes dumerilii | reverse complement strand
TCCCAAACCCCCCCCCCCCCCCCTCCCACAGGGTGGAGCGCTTCTGCTCTGTAAGATACCCCCCAACCCACCATGGCTTTTATAACTTAGATGGAATTCTGGATCCAGCATCCATGCCGCTTTCCAAAAGGGGAAGTCTTCAGATCAGAAAATGCCCCGTTGTCTGGATCTGGTCCTTGAAGAGGAGAAAGATTTAGTTGTCTTAAATATCAACATACTCCTCTGTTATCTCCCCCACAGGAATGTGGTACATTTTAAGACACCCCTATCTTTCTCCTCATACATACACAAACATTATAGGAATAGTGCATGCAGACAGGCCATAGACACATGTATAAAGAGGAATAATGCATGAGACAACCAACACACCAACACTACAGGAATAGAGCATGCAACAGTTCAAACAAACATACATACACATTACATAAACAGTTAATGCAGACAGGCTATACACCCATTACAGGCAGAGGCGAAACTAGCAGTTGTGGGCCCAGGTGCAAAAAATATGCTTTGGCCCTGATAATATTCCAGGTAATCCGGTGGGGAGCTTTGACAATGTGGTGAAGACAGCTGTGGGCCCTTGTATCAGCATGGGCCCCTGTACCAATAGTAGTTCCGCCCCTGATTACAGGAATCGTGCATGCAGCAAGTAACACACACACACACTACAGAATAGTGCATGTAGACAGGATACGCACACAGCATACCTTCTGAATACTAGGTCGAAAAGGGTCAGGGTTTGTAATAAAATGGGTGAAGCTTGTCTATTGAAAACTGCAGCGTATAAGAGAACGCTGAAACCTTTGTGATGAGCAGTGTGACCTCTCTGTGTTGGATAGCAGCGGCACAGAATGCTAAACTGTTAAGGTGCTAATCTGGAGACAGCTGATACCTAAGGCATTTAAAAACACCTGACATATTTCAGCGAGTTGCATGCAGAAGCATTGATGCGATCAATGTTCTTGCCATTTATAATGTTTAGCAAAATGTGTAACATTGCTTCTAGAAATTTTTAACACCATCACACTACGAAGAACATGTGGCATAAACAGTACCTCTCAATATGCCTGAATCCTTTTTTGTTCTACAAGTGCTTAGATTTAACCGTTTAAACAAAATAAAAGGGAATCAATCTTAAACATTACTGGAAAAGAGTGGTACAAAATAAAGTTAATATGGGGCTTTTTCCAGCATGCTTTGTCAGGTGTCAGTTAAAGGATATTGGGATTTGTAGTTTCATAACACCTGCAGACCCACTAATTGGCCAGCCCTGTAATCAGAAACAGATCAGTGATAGAGTTTGTAGGTGTGCTAGATAGCATTGACATGTATAATAAGAAACTCCCCAATGATAACTCTAAAGTGTGACCAAGTGTATTTAAAAAATTTAGATTTTTGTTTTTGGATCACCCATCACGTTTTTTCTTAAAACCATGAAAGTGTACATTGCTGTATGGATCTTCAACCCATTCTCTTTGTGTTAAAACACAAAACTCAAAATAAAAATATAACTCTATGTACGCTAGTGAAATAGAGCAGCGGCATTGATAGGGGGTTTGTGTGCTGGCCCCCAAAAAACACAAGGTCCAAAAATAACAGTGTTTGAAAAATAGTGTTAGCCAACCAACGTGTTAAATTAACAATATCAATAAATACACAGTGCTCCGAATGGAAAGTAACTATTCTAACCCTGCCCCTTCTGTTACCCTAACCCTGCCTTCCCCAGAGCCTAAAAGGAACTTTCAGCACTCTCTACTTTACAATGACAGCCATCGGTGCAGGGACTCCCACCGGTGACTGGCTAATAGAGTATTGTTACCATATAACCTGGCTGACCTATTATCTGATATATTTCCCTTATGTATAATTATTGATTACAGTTATTGAGCATTATAAAATAGGATACCACTATATACAGCTAATAGTGTATATAACAATGTTTATATTTCAAGTTTGGAAGAAAAAAAATATATCCTATATTTATTTATTTTTTTAAACCCTCTCTTTCTGGAACCTACATGAGCCCATGATTCCATTTCAGCGCTATGTACTAATTGGACAAATATAGATGGTCTTCAGTTTAATATTGCTAGTAACATTTTCTGTTGATAGCTTCTAGTCGGGCATGGTTTGCAGCTTAGAAAATCTGTCTTGCGGCAGTCTGCCCTCCTGACTGCACCACTTTCGAACAGCTGAGCTGCGACAGTTAGGGAGGGTTTGGGATGCAGGAAGGTTATGGTTAGGGTTAAGAAAACCTATCCCTTATCTCTCAGCAGCTTAATCCTCCTTTTACCCTCGTCATCACAACATTCCCTTTTCCAGAACCTAACCCTATTCCAGAATAACTATTCATTTCTAAAACGCATTCTGATGTAATGCAGCCTAATTTAAGCTTTAGGCTGCGTCATTCTCAAAAACCATTCCTTTCGGACCGACAACTGCATCTCCTTCTAGTTATAGGGTAACTTGAGATTTTCAGCAAATGTGCTAATAGTAAAATGAAAAGAAACAAATCTGATTGTGCCCAAGTTTAAAAATAAATAAATAAATGTAAAAAAAAAATAAAAAATTAAGATTTTAAACGGAGCTTGTCCTAATTACCACTGATTAAATCTTGTACAGGAGCGGTCTACATCTTATGGGAAGAGGATTACATTTGTATAGCAACTTCATTATAAGAAAATAGTCTAAAGTTCCACAACTTTTGAAATTGTATGTCAAAGCCAAAACAACTATAGAACGCACATGGCTTTCTCTGCATTTTTACAATTGTATTTGACAAGTGTGACAGAAAAACTGACAGTGTTAAATAGATCAAACAAAATATTACATTAGTTTTTTTTATTCCAGTGTTTCCTTTACTAAGCCTCAAACACATGGGATCATATTTACTAAGCTGCAGGAAAGGAAGAGTGGAGATGTTTTCCATAGCAGCCAATCAGATTCTAGCAGACATTTATAGTATGCAAAAAGGAAAGTGAGTGCTAGAAACTGGTTGGTTGCTATGGGCAACTTTTCCTTTCCCGCTGCATAGTAAATATGGCCCATAGTGCCTTCTCTAGAGATGCTATAAATAGCATTCGAATATAATATCAAAGTTATCACAAATGAAGATAATAATTACTTACAAAGCTAAGGGAAAACTATGGTTTTGCTTTATTGAACAGAAGACTTCATGAAAACATGCTGTGGGGTAAATAATGTCACCTGTAACACATAACTAATAACTGCAGATGTATTCCAAGTAGAGTGGTTTTTCCTACAGTTCTGAATATAAAGAACACTTGGTGATGATACAGTAGACGATTTTAATTTTGGAGAGGTAAGAGGTTGACTTTAAAAGTACTTGGCATCCGATCTTTCTGTACAGTTTTTAAAATATAACAGAATTCCTTATTTTGCAATACAAATTCCAGGTCTCAAATTAAAACAGAAAAAATACAAGTATGCACTGCTCTCGCCTTTAAAACTCTCTCTCCCTGGATAAAGCATAAAAAGTGCACAACTAAATATTGAAAAAAATATAAAAATAAGACATTTGTCCAGTATCAATAACCATCAGTTTTTTTTACAGAATAAAATAATAAGACAATATAGTCTTCACACAAATATTTGCAGGTCTGAAATCCAGGACAGTATTTAAGACTGTATCAAGTAGTGTAAAGTGTCAGAAATCAAATACTTATTTAAAAAACAAAGAAAAAACAACTAAAACTGTAAAAACACCATCTTCAGTGCAGAATTAAATAGTTTATTTAAGAACCATCAGTCACTACTTTGATTTAAAAGTCATTAGATTGTTCCTGTACTTCATAGTACTGCTGGGTTGTCGCCGCAATAACATGTCCTCCATATCTTCTTTCCGTGGTTGATCATACACAGTGGAGATTAAATGCTTCTCTTTCTTCTGTCCTATATAGAAAGTTGGCAACTTCTCCCCATGATATCTGTTGAAAACATAAATGCACAAATATCACAGCAATGCAAGACCTATAGACCATTCTCACTTCTACTTTGTCCACATGACTTACCCCAAGCCACGCCTGCATTTTGGGTTTTGTCCTTCATTCTCCAAGGCTTCTGGAATCCCTGCACCAGAAGCACCAAGTCCAGTTCCCTCAGTCCAGCCCTGTTGCTCCATTAACTTTCGTCCAACTCCCTTACAAGAAAATTATACATCATTTGTGACCTGTTAGTACACAACCCTCCTGGTGTGTCTGTATAATCCAATCAATGATTACCAAGAGCACACAATTACAGGTAACATTCTTACAGTTGTAATAGCAAAATAATGAACAATTTACCCACTGCTTAACATCAAAATAAAAGCTGCCACAGAGCAACACAAAATACATGTATATATTGATACCAAATAGCACAGAAAAATTCTATACATACACACATTTTTTAAGTTTTTATGGCAATGCTCAAGCGCATACCAGATGTTATGCAGCAGATCAGTCAGACAGGGTTACATCTGCATGCTTAATCCTGGCAAGGGAGGCAGGGATAAACATGCATATGAGGGCCTTAGTCACCCAAAGTCTGGACGTGAGAGAGAAGTGACATGGAAGATCACATTCTTCTAACGTTCAGAACTCAGTGTATAAGCAACGCGCACAACGCGAGGTCTGGATCAGGTCCAATATCACAAAATTCTTACAGTAGTATTGCAATATAAAACGTAAAATAAATTCTCCTCTTCTAACCTTTGTGTATCGTTCAAATTCCCCAAGGCCATGGCTCGTCTTTGCTGTTTCTAGCCCATCTCGCTTTCTCGTCTCTAGACGCATCTTTAAAAAATCTTTAGCATCCTTATCTCCTGCACCAGGTTCATAATAAGCACTCATATCCACATCCCAGTCATCAGCAGTCTGTTCATCAAAATCTGTTAAAATGTAAAAAAAAAAAAGCTTTAGAAATAAGGATGCGAGGGATAAAGAGTATTTGAAATAAAAGATTTACCGTTTGATAAAAATTGATATAGGGTGATTATTGATGCTGGACAGAAGGCTGTTAAGTGGTGAGGTTGTTGTTTATGTTTATTAATTTACTGATTCTTCTACAGATTGTGGTACAATATTTTGTAGACATTAAACATTTTTTTGCTTAAAATATACAGTAAGTACAATAGGTAGCACACCGTGCACATTAGCTGTGATAACATACAATATAGAGCCCAACAAAGATTGATCTTGCAGCAAATGGAACTGAATAATTTTCTTTAAAATGTTTTAACTACACATATTCAAATGGGTTTTAGTTTTGTGGCAATGTAATGCATGATTACATTATTTCTGGTGCACCTGTATTAAACTGTCCTTCCTTTATCACAACTTGTGTGTTAATCAATTAACTTGGTATATCAATTCAACATTCTGTTACGTGGAATTTTATTCCTACAATTTAAGTTTAATAACTAAGGACCGAATCCTGACCTGATAACATCAGTTCACTTACTCATGCGAGGTGCACAAGTGGCCTGACTTTACTGGAGAGCACATGCGCCCTCCAGATGTTACGCTAGGGTTACTATAGTAACTTTGTTCTGTCTGAGCCCATTTCAGTGGAAATTGTACAGCTGCAAGCGTGAGACGGGGCTTCCACACTGTTGCTGATCAGCGGTCGTACGGACCGCTGATCTGCACGAGAGAGTTAATGCAGGCTTATGGCAGCGTAAGCACTCTCCTCTCACTCGCGGACATACATACCCCTGCGTATATGGAAAACATGCGGCTGTCTGGATCTGGTCCTAAGGACCTAATCCTGCATTTTATTCCATATATTAGCCTCTATTGCAGAGAGTACCATATTAGCATTTGTTATTCATACTTCGTTCGTGCAAAAGGAAGTGCACATCCTCTTCATGCAGAAGGTAACACATGTAACGAACGTACATAAGGGCTTTGGATCGCTGTTACATTACAAATACCATTTCACATTTCACCTTGTACACATGGCGGGCGCCCCCCCTTGTTGAGGTGGATTTTCTGCATGGAACGCAGCATTGTGTGGCTGCATTCAGTTACGAAAGTATAACTACTGCGCATGCAGAACTGACTTATATTTTCTACTTACAGTATACTTACATTTGCTACTTAAGTCAGCGCTCTATTAATGCAGGATCAGGAAATCTTAGACATGTAGCAAACTCACCTCCTTCCTGTTCTTTCCATATCTGGGCATCTGTGAAGAACACCAAACCAGAGCCACCCTTCTCCCACTTCAGCTCAATCTCTTCCTCATACAAACGCTCTTTACAGCGTTCTTGCTCAGTGATATCTTCATGTAATGCTTCATGCCGCTCCCATTCCTCACATGTGTCATTGTCCTTTGTATAGTAAAAGAAAAATAAAGAATAGTAATGGTATCCCTGCATTTCCAAAATAATCTGTACACAACAGAAGTCAAACATGAGCATTATAAGGCACAACATGAAGACTGTTAGTAATGATTGCTCACAGCTACTAAAAAATCTACACTTAAAATAATCAATATATGTGGTAATGAATATGTGGTAAAGCACCTATTTAAACATGTCTGTAATGCTGTACCAGTGTAGACATAGCCTGTTCTTTGCTATTCAAAAGGCAAAGTTGTAAGTGAAAAAATAATAAAATATACCACTTTAAAAGAGTTGTGTACAATGTAATTGTAGAAAGTATAGAAGTAAATAAAAAGTTCTTCTTGTTACCAATACATTACTTACATCCTCAGAATTGGACTGCTCCATATGGTCAATCTCATCCTTAAGCACATTTGATCCAATGCAGCCCCCTTCTGTTATCTCTTGTCCTGTAGATGTATACACACCCTCCTCTATTTCAGAAGTCTCTGTTCCTGCATAGACAAAAGGAACTCTACCATAACGTCTCCCTGAACGGCAAAACTGCAGACCCAAACGATTTATGAGCCTTGGTGGTAGACGGCAGGTCCTTATTAGCTGCAGAAAGACACTTACGGGTGTTCCTACATTTCCTTGGGGCATAAGTGATGGAGGATTGAGCTCGGACATTCTCAGCAATTCTGCCGATGTCACCTGTTTCTCTGTATCCGTTGATGCACACTGAACTTCTGACAACTGACTACGTGTCTTATAGGGAAAGACCTGCATATCTGTAAAAGAATATGTACAATATTTTTAGATACATGAAAGTAACCATATGAAGTCTTTAACTAACTATACTGTGACTATTAGAACAGCAAAATCTATGGTGCAGTCTCACTAAATTTTATAGTTCATAACAAACATATGCCAAAACAAAGCTTACATAATACAAGGTAGATCATTTTATGTCACAAAACCTTAGATACCCAAGCTAGATATTAACAATATGCACAATGGGCTGGATCCAGACCTTGTTAAGTGCATGAACTTAGTTACTCAAGGGCTAAACCATGTTGATTTCAGTGGGAGCCAAGTTAATTGTATACTTTGCATACAGGGATATATCTTGAAATTGGTTACTGCACACAGATACTGACCAGCTTTACTATCACACTGTTATTTAGACTTGGGATAGGAAACATCACCTCTCAACACTAATACTGTTTGAAGCAAATGAAATATGACTCCCCTGAAATCAACATGGTTCAGCCCAGGTGTAACTAAGTTCATGCACTTAACAAGGTCTGGATCCAGCCCAATATCCTATAAACTTCTTATCTGGGTACAACAGAGGGCACATAAAATTAGTCTAGCAAACTGTATACCTGGCACTATGCTGTTCATGGATTTCTTTTCACATAGTGACCATATACTACCAAAATTAATAAATTCTTATGTATTCCTATCTCATACACATTGGTGTACATTACACTTCCTCCATCTCATACAAGGAATACATTTGGTCCATAGTGCAATGGAACTGTTAGGATTTGCCTTCATTTGGTGTCTATTAATTCAATATTTATATTTTTAATGTAATAACGAATCATTACTGTCACTGAGAATAATCTACTCTAAATACATTGAAAAACTGGTGAAGTCCCATCCAAAAATGAGACACTGACAACGTAACAGACCTCAATTGAACTAGAATGGCCGTAGTGACACTTTGTGGAATCTATCAATATTAGGATAATAATCAGGAAAGAGGCAACACATTCTATATTCACAACCGAAGGGACAAGTATCGTGATAATAAATGGCGAGTGCTCACGCACCCGTCTCTGTAGTTTTCCGAACCCTGTGTATTTGGCACCTCCCGGGTAGCAAGTTTCCAGCTTTATCTAGCCAGGGCTTTCCATGATACATGTGCAGAAAACTCTCTGCTCGCTCGGGTTTGACGGTCACCGGACAACAACACATGCCATGTTTGGCATCCATTGACCCTCTTCGTTCGGGACGGTGTCGATAGTGGAAACACACGAATCCATCGCTCTCGGTAAACTGACTGAAATAATGACGCAGGTCAGCAGAACGAAACTTGTAAGGTATTCCACTGATAAGAAAGAGAACCGAAGAACAGGGTGCCTCCATTTTCAGGAAATTCAAATAAAGCCACGTGACTGCCCGCCATCTTGGAAAAGGTATTTGGCAGCCATATTGGCTGTGGAATACGCACTAGCAACCATTTTAATGGAAATGGTATCTAGTCACGTGTTAATCCACCATCTTACTTTAGAGTTGTGCCGTCGGTGATTCGTTGGCCGTGCAAAGATGGGATGCTCGATGACTGTAGGGTACTAAATTTGATTTTAGCGAGAATTAAGCATAGATTAGCTACTCTCCCCAAAGCATCGGTGCGCTGAGCACATGAATCCCGTTATGTATAAGGAAAGTGAAGGAGAGAGAGTAGAAACACTGGTCAGCCTTAGAATGACTAACACGTGACCATCACTGCCTAATCAAGTTCGGTTTACTACCATAGAGAGGCCATGAACATCCTCCAGGACGCTTTCATTTCAGTTGTGTCGCCATAGCAATTTAGTCGGCGTAGTCTATAGCTACCCTGATTGGGCGAGCGCAAGCTGGTCAGGGTGGTGTCTTTGTGTGGACACGGAAATCGTGCAGCGTGTGCGGCATAGAGCAGGATGGCGGCCTCGAATGTCTGCGATGATGAGCGGTTTGATGGGATGTTGCTAGCTATGGCTCAGCAACACGAGGGGGGCGTGCAGGAGGTGAGCAAAAGATGGTGGAAAGAATACATTCTAGAACATTTTCTTTAGCTGTTTACAATTTTACTGGACCCACCGAAGTACGTTCATTGTAACAAGCATCATTTTCCTGAAAACTATCCTACCCTTTTCACATTATTTCAGCGCCAATAAAATGGTCATTGAGCATTTCGTGCGCTCAGTGTCATGTATAAGAGACAAATACATTTTAAATAAAAAGAAAAATTAGTTCCCTAACTTATAAACAGACATGCAGATAAGCCTTTCTCAAACATAAAGTCGAAACCCTGTGTATGAGGAGCTTCTCAGTTGATAATAAATATAAACTAAACTTGTGTTTATAGATCTTTGCTCATCATGAGGTTATCCTGGACTGTCCTCTATAGTAATCTTATTATGAAAGTTCATTTTAATATATGAATAAGGAAGTTTTCCAGTTTGCTCATCATGCTCTACTGAATTGTTTGAAAGCTGTCAATTCCAGTAATAGACAACTTAATACAATATATATACACTGTGGTCGATGGCATTCACTGCCCCTTTAAAACTCAATGCCATTGTTGGTCTACAATTGCTATATAATTTTACACATACTATCATGCTGCGTTCAGATTGCCACTGCCTAAAAAGCCAGCTTTTTAGGCAGTGGGCAAAATTTTGAAAATTTTAGCCTGGTGTGTTCAGACTGCGCTGAAAACACCGTCTTTTTTTTTCTTTCTTTCTTTTTTTTTTTTTTACAAGCCGGCAGCTATTTAAATAGCCGGCTTTTCAGCGCAGTGTGAACGGGTGAAGCCGGCAAAAACCCTTCTTTTTAGCCGGGGCTAAAGAGACCCGGCTTCACCGTTCACATTGCCAGAAAAAGCCGGGGTTTTCATGAAAGCCGGCAATTTCATGAAAACCCCGGCTTTTTCATGGTAATCTGAACGGGGTATCAGTTAACTGAACCTCCTTTTCCCACAGTTAATACCCCCTCTTTCCCATCTATTCACACACCATTCACACCTCTGCCTTCTGTTCACATTTGATACATTTTATCTGTACCAAGTCTTTTCTGTCTAGCTCCTGCCTGTACTGTCTCTGCCTGCTATAAAAACACCTCAAAATATAGTGACATTGCACTGACCAAAATAACAAGCCCTCAATAGGTAATGCAATTATAACAGGCATCTTAAACAATTGTAATTTGCATTGTACTTGTAGGTGTTGTGCAGTGTAATTAACCTTTTGCTTATAGTTTCATAAAGGTGGTATTTGAAAATGAATACCTATGTTTTTTATTCTAAGCTTAATACTTTTGTTTTGGATAGGAATTAGTAATTATTTACAAATAGACAAATTACTAGCCAGAGTATTAGGTTGACTGCATGAGATAATTACTGTTAACAATTGTAGTGGTATTTTATCATTAACTATTTTAAAACAAGCACCGTATTTGAAAGGTGCTATAGAAGGTGATTGAAAGTTAAGATGTTGTATGGGTGTGTGTCCCTGAAATATTGGACTTGTAAATGATTCAATAAAAACTGATTTTTTTTTTTTAAATCCGTATTATTAATATTATTGGGATTCTAGTGACTGTAGGACTTGAGCTTGGTTGCATTACAAAGTGTCAGGGAAGCTAGCAGTGGTTTGATAACTTGGGTCAAAAACGAATGGCTAAATTGTTTTGCTTGGTAAGATGAGTTTAATCATATTGGGGCTGATTCAGAGTTACACATCCACCTTTTTTTAGGTGGAAGTGTACAGCTCAGCTAAACCATTTTTCAAAGTAAGGTGTGTTGATTAATTAAAAAAAAACAATTGCATGCATGGAAAATTCTTTACTTTTACACATATAACTAAAATACTGCATTAGCTATAGATTTTTCTATAAAAGAGAGTTGAGCTAAGAAACTTCACCTCCTAATTTTAATTCTGGTTTTACAATATAATGCTGCCTCCCCTTGCAGCTCAGCATGGTATTGCTCAGGTCTACACTTCCACCTAAAAAAAGGTGGATGTGTAACTCTAAATTGGCCCCATAGATTCAATATCTCAACTATCCGGCCAAGCAGCAGTCCGGGAATATAACTGCATGTGTGTGGCCAGTTACAAACCAAATTATAGTGAGAAAATTAAAGCTAAACCTCTCAACGGTCAATACATATGACATAGCAATTTGAAGTCAACAAGTTGAACATTTTTCAACACTCATTGGGGCATCATAAATGTAAAGTTACACCTAGTTCTTACCACCAACTTACTCTTTTTCTACAAACACCTTTAATACACAAAGATACAAACTAATGCAATCAAGCAAAATTAGTGTTACATGTTTACAACATTGAATGTACAATTTAAAACAAGGTGTTTTATATATGTTGAATGGAGAGACAGAAGGCTGAGCATAGATTTACAACTACAAAGAAGTTCAAATGTGGATAAATAGCGCTAAACCACTTAAATATGTTTTACATCAATAATCATACAGGGCACTTGATGCAGTAATAAGTCAGTAGTGCTTAATGCCAACATATACTTCAAACCAGCGCTTCTGTCCAAAAAGTTAATTCAAAGTCATATAGATAAATAGTCAAACAGGTATACATTTCTACTTAGTAGGCATTGCGTATCAGCTCAAATACTTTTCTTTTGTGTTGATAATGCAAATAATGGTATCTTCAGCTGGTCACCTCGGTGGAAATTCCCACAGTTATACAGTAGTCTTTGATTAGGATACCTGAATGGTTGAATGGCAAATAAGTTCAAAAGGGGGCCTCTAAGAATAAATCACTACCTACACCCACTATCAAGCAGTCAGGATAGGGTACTCACACACACAAACAAACCCTTAAATCAGTATTCACGGTGGGACAAATACATCCCCCACCGATGTATACAGGGAGAAGATATTTTTTAGAATTTATTGTGAATATCTCCATCATTGATGGTTTTTAAGAGGATGTGATGAATTTAAAAAAAAATTTTTTTATGAACATACACATTTTTTATGTGGTGAATAAAATTCTTTTGAATCAGTACTGACCGTCCCGGAGAATGATTGGAAACCAAAACACCCCATTGATATGCTGTTTCTGCAAGACGCATAAAGGATTAGGAAAGGAGAAAAAACGGAGATTGGGAGAGAAAAAGTGAACTTAGAAAAAGTACCTCAATCTAGTAGAAGAAAACTAAGAGGTTGGAAAGAATAAAACATACCGGAGAAAATTATTGATACTTCTAAGCGCCAATAGATTCTGGTCTAATTTTATTTTATTGGGTGCAAAAAGATAAATAACATTACTGAATTCACATTCACATATAGAAATGTCCAACAAGCAA
Organism: Limnodynastes dumerilii; assembly: GCA_011038615.1. Lineage (NCBI taxonomy): Eukaryota > Metazoa > Chordata > Amphibia > Anura > Limnodynastidae > Limnodynastes > Limnodynastes dumerilii. The sequence continues at coordinate 262,253 of WWET01000210.1, read as the reverse complement.
GGTAATATCCCTACAAGGTAACTTCAGCATCAGTGTCAGGAAACTCTTTTCATTGGCAGCAAATGACTCTAAAGTGACTGGGTTGTTCTCTCCTGGCATGTGCCTGCAGCCACTGAATATGGTGGACATTGCCTGTTCCGCCATACAAAGTGTTATTAGCAGAGGTGGGCTAGGCCATGGCTGCACTGATAAGCCCTGGACCCTTTTCACCCACTGGACCTTATGCCTCGGATTCAGCTGCCCAATATTTGTCTAGTCATGGCGTACACACTACATATAATGTCTGACTCGTAAGAATATAAAAAGTCTCTTAAATTCCAATATAGTCCGTAAAGATTGTGTTAACGTACTTCAAACAGGTAGAAAGTTCATCTACATATAATGTGTCAACATCACTTCAAGCTTCTTAGTTGTTTTTTTTTTTTTTTAATTAAAGACTACCCGAATCTGATTTCAATTGTCTTTTGTTCCCAAAGTCACTTAACAGACAAACATGGAGAGATACAGACCTCGTTTATTACATTCAGTCAGTTCAGAGTATTATACATTCAATCTTTATATAAAAAATTCAGCTACTTGAGCTTAGTGCATGTAATATGCTTTTCACTCACTTATTCTCTGCACTGATGGGGCTTTCTGTGTCTTCAGATGCATGTGTAAGAGGGAAACAGAGCCATAATCCTCATGTGATACGATTTATAACACTTGTCAATGATGCACGCTCAACCAATGTAGTTTTAACATTTTGCGTTGGAAATAAAGTTTTACACAAAGCATGGTGGTGTGAGGACCTGTTGTTTCCATACCAGGACAGAGGAGGAGTGTGGTTCTAATTTGCACGAAGCCCAAAGAGTAACATCTGAGTACATAGATTTAAACAGAAGTTTTGAATAAGGATCATAACTTATTGGATAAGGATTGTGTTGTTTCTTTTACTTCTTATATCATTACTGTAAGTACATTGATAAGTGTTATAAAACATATCACACAAGGATTTTCCCCCTTACAACATATAAGTATACATATATAAAAAAAAATAATTATATATATATGTATATATATATATATATATAT
>WWET01000210.1:186027-209736 GCA_011038615.1 Limnodynastes dumerilii | reverse complement strand
TTTATTTGCATATATGATCGCAAACTTTTTTGTTATAACTCATATGTGACTGTTATATGCTTATCCCTATTTAATGTTACATGACTGAGGTTATTAGCACATCTATGTCTAATGAACTTGTGATATAATATGCACTCAACCTTAACATATGGCCCTTGCCCTTTAAGGCTTGAATGACATGGCTAATTGAGGGTTAAATGGTCTTTGGCATGATTTATGTGCATATATGATCGCAAACTTTTTGTTATAATTCATAATTGTGCTATTTTCTATTTGCAGGTATTGATATCATAATTAGTTATCCTGGGATTATCCTTTCTTTGATTTATATAACACAGCGCTATATTTATCATTTATTATTGTGTCTTTCAATTATTCCTCAGGTGTGTCAGGGAGTCTTACTATTACTATTGGTCCGTTTAAGTTCAAATACTGGGAATGAATGGATCTACCTACACACCTTTTCCCCTGAAGAAGCAGCAGCGATACGCGCGTTGGGACCTTGTGTAGTGCAGACCTCGGTGCACCGGGAGTCTGCATCTTTTCCTCCTTTTGATGTCCGGGATATGGGTAATGTTAGCGTGAGTGTAGGGCTTTCTTACTGACTCAGGCATGAGCGAAGCGCAACCGTGAGGTTGCTAGTTGGGGAATCTGCAGGGATAGCCGTCGGATGCTTAGATTAGATTCTGCCTCCCGGTGTTTGCACGTGGTATATGGATGCCGATGATTTAAAAGGCTCCTTTCTGTTTACTCTGCAGCAATCCCTTAGCTTTTGCCTATACTTATCTTATATGTTTCCCACTACATGCCTATCATGTCTAACATAATACTATAGGATATATATGCGTTTTTGCACTATTTCTAACATCATGCCAATTGTGCTTCATGATATTTATATGTTATTCTCCTATACTGTATATGGATAATTATTTGGTCATAGACCTTATCCTTTGTATTTTTTATATCAGGCAATCTCTATGCTATTTTTGCCATATCTCTGAGGACATAATATAAATCTGATGTTTTATGTGGATATTTTTCCTGCATTATCTACCTTTTGTATCCCAATATCTGTATAATTATATCTTTTGAGATTTGGATACTTTTAATATCCATAATACAATATATTTGTATATATGTGGAGGAATTTTATCTTAATATTTTCGCTGGAAAAGGTTTTTCTTATGTTTTAATATTGTTAATAATAAAGTACAAATATTTTAGTATATATTTTTTCTATATTTCTCTTTATTTTGGTATAATTGAAAGACAACTTATCAGCTGTGCATCATTAGAGGCCCTGCTTTTTGTCTCTCTTGACTACTTGTAACAATGTTCATTTTATTTAGTACTTCAATTTTTATTTTTATCATTACTAAATGTATTTTTATTTCTATTTTTATTTACTTACTATTGCTCAGTGTTTAATTAATATGATATATACAGATCTTAATATCCTTATTGTTCACTTTAATTGTATCCCAAATTAAGCTTATTTCTACTTTTATCTTTGTTTGTTTTAATATTTAACAAGCTTTATATCCCAACCAAGTCTACATAAAAAGGGTTAACTATTAACCCTATATATTCTATTAGTTTACTACACTGCTAAAAATTGTATATTGTCAACAAACATTGTGATATTTGTTCCATTTCTCATATTGCTATATACTTTTATGTTAATAACTATAAATCTGGGACTATGTCAACAAACAATGAGAATAACCATAAAGTGCAAAAAGAAATAAATACATTAACAAAGATCTTTTAATCACAACTTGATAATTAACTCAGCACCTGGGAGACTGGTATTTAAATAGCCAGGATAGGCTGACTCACCATCTGCTCTCTGACGAAACCCGAAGTGAGAAACACGTAAGAGCTACGGCTCCGTTTCCTGACTAAAAATCGGCACCTATACCTGTACCATTGGTGGACGCACAGGCTCTCTTATTCCTCTGTGAATTCAACCACTTTGGATCCTAGATACTATTCTACTCTACCGTATCCACAACGGAACTTGTGCGCAGATCTGGAGATCCAGGTGGATATATACGGCAGCTCTAAGACATGCACCAATTTCCTCCACCTGTGCCGCACATTGCTGCAGCTCTGCCCGCTGAACTTATATATCTCTGGCAAACGCCGCTACGGTCCGAGATACAGCGTGGACTGATCAGAACAACCATTGCGGTAAATATATCCTGTTGCTAACCTACAAAGCCATCAATAAGACTGCACCTAAATATATATCCTTACTCATCTCAAGATACATCTCAGCTTGCTCTCTCAGATCTTCACAGGACATGCAGCTCTCCTCTGCACTAAACAAATTCTCTGATTCCCGGTAACAGGACTTCTCATGAGCTGCACCCACTCTTTGGAATAACATTCCTCGCCTAATAAGACTATCCTCTACTCTCCAAACTTTCAAGAGCTCCCTTAAAACTCACCTCTTCAGACAAGCTTACTAATTCCTCAACCCACTTCTTAGCATTTGTCTACCTTATTTACAACTAGTTTGTTATCCAGTTTCATTTCTGCTACATGATTAACACAAATTTGAACACTTACTCTTTCCATACTAGAAGTACCCTAAATTTTGCTGCTGTGTACTGCTTTGTGACTGGATTATACAGAGCACTGGGCACTTTTATCATAAAACCTGGCTCGTTAATTTTTTATGATACAGTATGTATAGCACTTTTTCTTATGTATCAATCCCCAATGTCCTATAGATTGTAAATTTGTAAGCAGGGCCCTCTTACCTACTCGGTCTGTTTATTACTACCCAGTCTAGTTACAATGACTGTTAAAATTATACAGTGCTTTGTAATCTGATGGAGCTAAATAAAATAACCTGCTAATAAATAAATAAATTTATTAACCAAATAAATAAATGTATTAACCAACTAGCTTAAAAGGAATATAGAATATAGATTCAAAATATTAATAACATATCAGCTGCAGAAAAGTGGGGAAATCAGGCAGTGGTTCTTTAAATCAAATACAATTAGTAGCAAAAAATGGACACATTGAGCCTGATTCAGACTTAATAATGACAGCCAATTTACACATATAGCTTGAGTAAGTCTGGCTTTGGGAATGCACTGCATGCACGTGGCAGGTGTTACTCATCGTAACTCTGATCATATATAACTTGTATTTAACTCTGCACAATAGGGCGTGTCATCCCTACGCAAGCCGATTATACATATGGGGCTGGATCCAGACCTTGTTAAGTGCATGAACTTAGTTACTCAAGGGCTAAACCATGTTGATTTCAGGGGAATCACATTTCATCTGTCGCAAACAATATTAGTGTTGAGAGGTGATGTTTACTATCCCAAGTCTAAATAACAGTGTGATAGTAAAGCTGGTCAGTATCTGTGTGCAGTAAGCAATTTAAATATATATCCCTTCATGCAAAAAATACAATTAACTTGGCTCCCCCTGAAATCAACATGGTTTAGCCCTTGAGTAACTAAGTTCATGCACTTAACAAGGTCTGGATCCAGCCCATTGTGGTCAGAGGGAGGTATTTAAATTGTACAGTATAGGCTGAGTTAGGCACTAACGTACAACAAGGCGTCAACCCTTCTCTACACCTTCACTGAGAGAATAACTGATTCACCTTCATCAATCTCACTTCCACTTCTTCCCCTCCCATTATATGTGGCGACCTTACTATCACCTTACCTTCCCACCTCCCTCCCCAATTATATCCACTTTCTTATGGACTCCCCATACAATGTTGATTTCATCCTTCCATGATCCATCCTCATTGCTTTTTGGGGGTCTCCTCCTCTTCCCCTTTATATAATTTAATAATGTTCTATTTGAAATGGTTATTGATGCCCACTGTATCAAGCCCCTTGTTTGTGGACAATTGAATGTTATGTTCTTACCATTTTGTAAATTGGACATCACGTTAATAAAGAAAGTTAACCAACACTACCAGCGTCCTGGATATGAGTCAACTGCAGCCTTCAGGAATACCAAGTTCCAACCACAAGAGGGTTTCAAGAGTCTCTATCCCATGTGTTTTTTTTAGGGAACATGATGGACAATATAATGTTTGTTCTATATACTGTAGAGTATCAATGTTCAAGCTCCAACAATTGACCACAATTATCACTTAACTGACGCTCAGATATATGACAATATGATTTTAACTATATAAACATCTCTAACAACTTTAAACATGTTTTCTGAAAATCTCAGGATTTAAAAATGTATGTACTAATTAATACATGACTATACTGTTTTGAAACTTTAAAATAAACAACAATCAAAATAGAATGAAGTACAGCGATACTTAAAAAGGTAATAAACTAAGAACTCAGAGAAAATTTAATATCAAGTACACAATAAAATAAAATACTTATGCTATAAAAAAAAAAAGGAAAAATATCAAACCCCCAATTAAGGCCCACCCACTGTTAAAATATTGAGGTTAAAAATCCAAAAGGACTCCTGCTGGGCAAGTTAAAAAAGCTAAAAAAGTTTATGACAGCAATCTATACTGAGCACTGTTTATAACCAGCCTTAGTCTGCGCAGACTTGGTCCTGGCTATGGACATGTTTACAAATCCTGCATGTCCCACACAGATAAAATCCACAAGTTAATACATTTGGCTTCTCACTTTGAACAACGGATAACATGATAGGTGATAACCATGATTTGAGAATTCTTCATATTATCCTCTTTTGGGACCTGATTCAAACTTAAGTAAGTGCTGAATTTCCATGCATGTTTTTACGATCAGTTAAACAGCGCATATCCAGAACCCAAATATACGCACGGAACCCATGGCTGACTGATTCACATACACGGACGTTAGACTTAGGGCTGATGCATGCAGGGGCAAGACTCTTAATGCAAATGAGCTGCACACGGGTTACTAATGTACAGTATGGGCGTTCCAACAGAGCCTTGTGGAAACTAACATATGCACGGGAAAAGTTAAGGTAGCCCTTGACCACGTGTAAGTTGATGAACCGTATTGTTTGCTGTGAGGCCATGCATGTTCTAGCTTAGTTCAGGCCACACCTGCTTTGTGTTTATAATCAATAGATGTGTGTTTTAAAATGAAACAAATAAAGGTTCATTTATTTAATCTTATGCTGATTTTACATTTTGTGCAATAATTTTTTTTTTTTTTTTTTTAAAGGCTGTTTTTATTAGTTTTTCAGAAAAAAACAGATCACAATACAGGCAAATAGAAACAAGTTAAACATGGTGGTAGACCATATGTTCTGTTGAACATATGGTCTACCATTGCAAGTAGTAATCATCTGCTAGCGATCTCAGTAGAATAATCACCAAGAAGAGAGAGGGTAGAAAAAAAAAACAGAGGAGCCGAATAATACATCTTTGGTGTTCTAGTATCATTAGAATTCTTTAGTTTGGCAAGAAAGAAAAGGGGGAAGAAGGGGGAAGAAGGGGGGAGGGGGCGGTTCGACCAGACGTATACTTGTTCACTTTTTAACCCGATATAACTACGTCAATAAGTCAGAAGCCACCATGACCATGTATGGACTTCAGTGTAAGTACCCTCAAGAAAATAGGGTTGTTAGCCCTAATATAGGGGAGTGTGATTGGTTAGGTTGGTGGAATAGGAACCAAGAGGCCCAGATACGTGCAAATATATGAGATCTGTTAGTAAGGTATGCGGACATTTTCTCTATTGTGACTAAATACCATATTTTATTTAGTAGATGTGTGGAGGAGGGAGGGGAGGAGTTCTTCCAGTGGTTGGCTATGAGACATCTGGAGGCGTTTAGGATCTGTGTAACCAGCCTATCTGCGTCCCTATCCAAACCCTCTATGGGGGCACCTAAGAGGAAGGTCCAAGGGCATTTAGAGACTGGTATGTTAAGTACCTGGGAGATGAGGGTTGCCACCATAGACCAGAAGCCCGTGATTATAGGGCAGTTCCACAAGATGTGCAAACAGGAACCCACTTCACCACACCCTCTCCAGCACAGCGGAGAGGCCGTGCCATATATGCGGTGCAATCTTGTAGGGACCAGATACCACCTGCTGTAGATTTTGAATATGTTCTCTTGAATCAGGGTGGACATAGAAACCTTGGCTATTCTCTCCCGTATGCTAGACCATGTGTCCTCCTCTGGGGGCGCTCCCAAATCCCTCTCCCAAGCCACTTCATGTTTCGTTGAGGGGGGCTCCTTTTGCATGACGAGGAATGTGTATAGTGAAGAGGTCATCTTCTGCGCTAGAGGGCCACGAAGGCATAGAGATTCCACCAAAGTAAGTGGTCTATTAATCAGGGCACGTGGAAGGGAGGAGATAAAGTGGCGCACCTGCAGGTGTTCTAAAGGACCCGTCACCCGGATTCCGTATTTTTGTTGCAGATTTTCCAGCGTCGCGCAACCACCCCCGTCCATTAAGTCCCCCACCACACGAATGCCTGCCGCTCGCCAGTTAGGCAGGGACGCGGAGGGGCATCCTGGGGGGAAGTCTGGGTTGCCCCATAGGGAGGTGATAGAGGAGGGGAGAGAGGTGATGTTAAAGAAGGTCCTACAGTAGTCCCAGATAGAACATGTGAAGCGCACTATTGGGTGGGATGAGATCATGGGGGGCCACTCAGGTGGGGGGAGGCTCAGTGCTGCGGCCAGGGAGGGGGACTCGCACGCCGCTGCTTCCAGTGCTATCCATCTAGGCCTAGGGTTTGTAGCGAACCAAGCTATGGCTTGGCCCAAGTGGGATGCCAAGTAGTAGAGCCGCATGTCTGGGAAGCCCCCATTCTCAGTGGGTTTTCACAGGTTAGTAAAGCTAGTCCTCAGGTGTTTATTGTTCCATACAAACTGGACTAGCCATTTGTGTATAAGTGAAAGAGTGCTGCGAGGGACCGAGACTGGCAGTGTCTGGAAAAAATATAGTAGACGGGGCATGATGTTCATCTTGATGGCCACAATGCGGCCCAGCCAGGAGATGAAGAGAGGTTGCCACCTGGACAGGTCGGCTTTAATAGCCTTTATGAGTTGGGGAAGTTTTGACTATATAGAGTGTGGTAGGAACGCGTTATGTAAACTCCTAAGTATCTAATTCTATCCCGCTGCCAACTGAAAGAATATTGGTTTTGTAGGAGGGTGACCTCGGGGAGTGGGATATGGACAGGGAGTGCTTCCGTTTTGGTGACGTTCACCTTGTATCCTGACAAGGAGCCATATGGGGAGAGAATAGCATGCAGCGATGGTAGGGAGGTGCGAGGGGAGGACAGGGGCAGGAGGACATCGTCCGTGAACAATGAAATCTTATAGTCCTTGTCCCCCACCCGGACCTCCCCCCCACATCCGGGGATCCCCTCATCTTCGCTGCCAACAGCTCAATCACAGGAGCAAAGATCAGAGGGGACAGGGGACAGTCCTGTCTGGTCCCGTTGGTGATGTCCATCGGGTCAGACAGAATCCCGTTCAACGATACTCTTGCCGAAGGTGATGTATACAGAGCTTGGATCCCTGTGAGAAAGTCCCCATCAAAACCGAAGTGACGCAGAGTGGCGAGCATGAACGACCAGCTAATGCGATCAAACGCCTTCTCTGCGTCGAGGGACAATAATAGTGTCGGAGACCACCGTGTGTTAACTGAGTGGAGGAGGCTGAGGATCTGCTGGGTATTGTCCCTAGCCTGTCTGCCAGGAATGAAGCCGACTTGGTCTGCATGTATCAAGGAGGGAAGGACCCTATTCAGCCTGTTTGCCAGAATTTTAGCATATATCTTGATGTCAACATTCAGGAGGGAGATTGGGCGGTAATGTGCACAATTAGAGGGGTCCTTCCCTTCCTTTGGGATGACAATGACCCTAGCCGCCAAGGCTTCTTTGGAGAGGGGACTCCCCTTCAGGAGGTCATTAAAGAGGGCCGTCAGGTGAGGCGTCAAGACGGGGGTGGAAGCTTTATAATACGCTGCTGAAAAGCCATCTGGGCCGGGAGCTTTGGATGACTTTGACTGTTTTATGGCCTCGAGGACCTGATCCAGCGAGATTGGTTCGCTGAGTGAAGAAGAAGCAGCAGGGCGCAGTTTCGGGAGGTTGCATGACGTTAAAAAATTTGTGATGGCTTCTGGGGATGGGACTGAGGACTGGTCATAAAGGGATCTATTATAGAGTAAAAGGCCAGGAATTGTGCCGTTATAGCTCGGGGATCTCCAATGATGGAGCAACCGCCGCTTTTCAAGGAAAGTACATTACTCCGGGCCTGTTTGTTCTGCAGACGGGTCGCCAGCAATCTATCCGCTTTGTCACCCTTCTCATAATAGGTTTGTTGCAACCATTTAAGGGAGTTTTCGGCTTGTTGGGCTAGGAGCATATTTAATTCCCCTCGCACAGCCATTTGTGCAATAATTTAACCTTGTAAAGGTTTTTATTTACTTAAAATTTTGTGAACATATACCATTACATTTACTTACATTTAGCTGTATTGGTTGTTTGTTTTATTTATATTTTTTTTAAATGTTTAGTTTTTAAATGTTTTATGACAGTCTCTATACATCGTGGATCAAAGTATTTCTAACTTCTTGCAGTATGTGTTTTTGTGTATTGTTAAGTATGTCATAATTATTCCAATTTCAAATTGTATTTTTAATGGTTACTTTTGTTTACATATGTTAATGAGAGTATGTGCTGTTTTAAAATTTTTATTTACTTTACCAAATTCTAATCAGTGTGTTTAGTTACATATCTTTGAATCATAAGCAATTTTAAGCACCTAAACGCACGACCGATTCACAGCTAATGAAATCTGCCCATACCTAATTATATGCATAAAAGAACTACTTCCTTACATAGCACTCCCGACACTGGGAGAGTGGTTAACCGGGTTCTTTATTTTCTCTGAACCGGTATTGCAGATTTATCACGTGTGTATATTTAGGTGAGTTCGCAAACTAAAAAAATCAGGTCCTTGATCTTTTTTTTATAACATAACAATTTTCACAAACCCTTTCATTTGCTTTCATACAGCTATTTTCTATCAACTCCGCAGGATAATATTCCTCCAACCAGAGAGATAAAATATTTTAAGTTCTAAGGTAAGAGTGAGTCAACTAGTTTACTGTTTACTTAAAGAAAGTTGATGTTTGTATATTTATAGTGTCAATTGTTAGGACTTATCCCTTTAGGGGCCTATAAATACAGATCTAGAAACTCAATCATACTTAGCCATACGATTTAATCCGTAATCATTGAGTTTTAACCCGATAACAAACATAGTCTATATAACATTTATAAAAAAAAAATCTGATAGGTATATCCTGCATGGGGACATAGATGTTATCACATAACAGTCCCCTTTATCTTAAGATAGAATGTGTATAAAAAGATGAAATAATTGTTTTCTAAAACAAACCTAGCACAATCTACTAGGAATTCAATTTTATCTTTGGAAATGTCTGAATTTAATACAGAATATATTCAGGCAACCTAGACATGTCAAACTCAATCCCTGAAAGGATTTGATATCCAGGAGGATTGAGTGTCTTTATGCAGCTTTAGCAGATGATAAAAAAGTTAAAATATGTGGCGTCTTATTAAACAAAAATTCCTCCAATGTGATGCCCCCTTAATTTAGGTCAGTCAATAACAGAGTTTAATTTCTCAATCACTATGTTTGTCGGATCCTTTGCCAGTTGCCTGTAAGACTGTGTATCTCCTAAAAAATGGAGGGATACTTCTATATATTTCTCACGGTCTAACGCTGCTATCCCACACGCTTTATCTACCTGATTTATTACCATTATTTTTTTTAGTATTAAATAAAATTAGTATTTATTTTAGGGGTTCAAAATCAAGTTAGTGAAATTTTTCTTTACCAGTTCTTAAAATAATTTAATACAGCTTCCTCGCTTGGAAAGAACTTCAGCCTCTTTTATATGCCTCATTGTTTTGACACTATTTTTTCTGTTTAAAAAGTGCCTTTTTATTTGAACTTTTTAAATTGGAAATAGCAGGATAACCAAAATATACATATTTACAACCAAAAAGTTGTGCATAGACATAAGTCAAAGTAACAGACATGCATGGGTTAAGTATCGTTTAGTTTCACAAAGCATACACCTGAAGCATGCAGATTAAATTATACATAATATCCATGTAACTTATGCCTAATACCATTTAGCAATTACGCATAGGTAAGATTTTGCATTTTCCTATGAATACATAAATATTTCTGATTGTATTTCTATAGATCAAAAAGTGATTAGACCTGAATTGTGTCTTTAATTTAATATCCTTTATCTGAATAGAGGTTTAAAATGATGTATTGCTCATCCATAACTCAGAAGTAAATCAAGAAGTCAATTAGAAAGCTATGATTAAACATGTTAAGTTGAAAGTATGGAAATAACGTATAACAAAATATTTCCCAGAGTTCTTTTTTTCTTCTCACCACTATTCAGTTTCTATTCCTATTCACTATCTGCTATATATATGATAATCGATTGGTCACCATGCTCTGATCGAGGATCTGGTAAGATCCATTGTGAAAGGATTGATTTTTTTTGAAGATACTGAAATAAGTAAAAGCATTTTCCTTTTTCCTTTAGTCAATATACGATATATGGTCTCCAAATGGATATCCCACAGCACCTATTGCTCAGAATGTTGAAATGGAATTTCATTATTATTATTATTATTATTATTATTATCATTTATTTATGAGGTGCCATAATGTGCCTGCAGTGCTGTACAAAATACAGTACAAACATACAAGGTAGGGATGCACAGCATAATACATAATAAAATACAATATAAATAAAAAATATATCAAAAATACAATAAAGTGAAGCGAGCACAGACAGCAAGGCAAAATGCGAGGTTTAACCTTGGCAGATCTGAGGGGATAAAGCGCAGTGAGCGGTTGAGAGGGAGTCACCAGGTAGGGACAGGGTAAAAGGGTAGCAGAGGGGGACAAGAGGGTGCGAAGTGGTGGAGGAGGGAACAACACTAGGATGGAGGGTCCGGAGCTAACACACTAAGTGGGAGGGATGAACTTACAAAGAAAATAGGGAGAAGGAAATGGACTGCTGGTGTGAGTGGAGGAGAGGGGGAAGGAAGGAGAAAAAGGAACATATTTAGGATGCAGTAAGGATGTTAAGTGAAGGAGGGGTGGGTTAGCCTGAACAGGTTTGTTTTGAGTGAGTATTTGAGTGAGCACTCTCCCCCACCTGCAATGTGGGGGAGAGTCTGATTGAGGAAGGGAGGTCATTCCAGTGCAGAGGTGCAGCACAGGAGAAGTCATGGACATGGGCGTGAGATGTGATCAGTAGGAAGGTCAGACAGCCGTGGTTAGCAGAATAGAGAGGGCAGAAGGGGTGTGCATGGAGATGAGGAGATGGCCTTAAAGGTGAGGGTAAGTAGTTTAAAAAGAGAGGTCTAACGCGATCAGAAAGCCAGTGGAGGGTTTGGCATAAAGGAGAGGCCAAGGTAGAGCGGCATGAGAAGAAGATGAGTCTGGAAACAGCATTGAGTATAGATTGTAGGGGGGCAAGACGAGCGGGAGATCAATGAGGAGGAGGTTACAGTAGTCGAGACGTGATATGACTAGAGAGAGGATGAGGGTTTTGGTAGCTTCATTGGTGAGGAAGGAACGGATGCATGCAATGTTGCGTAGGTGGAAACGGAAAGAATGAGAGAGGACACAGATGTGAGATATAAAGGAAAGTGAGGAGTCAAGGATGACACCTAGGGAAACTGAGGGTAGGAGACAAAGGTATCAACAATAGTTATGGAAGGGGTGAGGAAATCCAAGGGGAGGAAAAACAATTTTCATTTTCCATTTTGTCCATATTCAGCTTGAGGAAGCATTCAGCCATCGATGTGGATAGGGACGCAAGGCACTCAGAAATCTTAGACAGAAGAGATGGGTTGAGGTCAGGGGAGGAGAGACATATTTGGGTGTCATCAGCGTAGAGGTGATAGTTGAAAACCAAAGGTGCTGATGAGGATACCCAGCGAGGAGGTAAAGGGAGATGAGGAGTGGGCCAAGGACAGAGCCACAGGGGCCACCGTCAGGGAGCGGAGCGGGGGGGAGGATGAGCTAGTGGTGGAAACAGAGAATGTGCAGTCAGAGAGATAGGAGGAAAACCAGGAGAGAGCAGTGTCAATGAGACCAAAAGAGCGGAGGGTTTGAAGCAGAAGAGAATGGACAACAGTGTCAAAAGCAGCTGACAGATCAAGAAGGATGAGGATGGAGTAGTGGCCTTTGGATTTGGGAGATAACAGATCATTGGTCACTTGGTAAGCGCAGTCTCAGTGGAATGGAGGAGCTGAAAACCAGATTTGAGGAGGTCCAGAAGAGAGTTGTAAGTGAGGTAGCTGATGAAACATTGGTAGACTAAGCATTCAAGGAGTTTGGAGGTGAAGGGGAGAAGGGATATTGGTCGGTAGATGGATGGGGATGCAGGGTCCAGATTAGGCTGTTTGAGATTGGGATAGACAAGTGCATGCTTGAAAGAGAAAGGGAAGATACCACACGAGAAGGAAAGGTTGAAAAGGTGGACTAGATGGGAGCAGGCAGTGGGAGAGAGGTGTTTGAGAAGGTGTGAAGGAATGGGGTCCACAGGGAAGGTTGAGGATGGTAATATTATTAGAGGTTTGTCGCTTGTCATAGTATGTAATGAAGAAAACTCATGATAGTTGGGTGGAAGGGGAAGTGGAAAGTTGGGGAGGGATAGGGGAAGCAGGGTGGAGATGTCCTTTCTGATAGAGATATTTTTGGATGAGAAGTAGAAGGCAAAGTTGGAAGCAGAGATAGAGGGTGGGATGGAAGGCAGGGGCGGGGAGAGGAAAGTGCTAAAGGTGGCAAAGAAGCAACGGGGGTTGGATGCTTGGGAGATGATGATAGAATTGAAGAAAATTAGCTTGGCTTGGGCAAGGGTGGAGCAGTAAGTGGAGGAAGCAAACAAGGGAGCTTTGCACCAGAGACGTTCAGCAGTGCATTGTTTGAGGACTTGAAAGTGCCATGACTGTTCGGCAAAGGGAAATGGAGGAAGGGGGGCAGGCAAAGTTAAGGGCAGAGGAGAGAGTGGTATTGTAAAGTGAGGTGGGTGGCTTGGTTGGGACAGGAGAGAGAGGTAAGAGGGGAGAGGATGTTGTCAAGGGAGGAAATAAAGGCAAGGATGTCAAGGGTGCTGATGTTATGTCTGGTGAGAACGCATTTGGGTTTAGGAGGAGGGGAGGCTGGAGAGTGGAGGGAAAAGGAGAGGATGTGGTGGTCAGAGAGCAGAAAAGGAGAGATGGAAAAGTCTGTCAGTGCAGTGGTGAGTGATGATGAGGTCAAGGGAAAGGCCCTGAGTAGGGGAGGTTGTCCATTGAGTCAGGCCAAAGGATGAGGAAATAGAGAGAAGTTTAGAGGTACTGGAGTGGGAGGGGTTATCAACGGGATGTTGAAATCACCCAAGATGATGGAAGGGAAGTCAGAGGAGAAATAGTAGGTGAACTAGGCAACAAACTTCTAAAAAAAACTGCGAGCAAGGGACTGGGGCTGGTAAATAACAGCAACGCAGAGGTCTAGGGGAAAAAAAAGGATGATGGAGTGGACCTTGAAGGAAGTGAAGATGAGGGAGTGCTCAGGGGGGAAAGTGCAAAAAGTGCAGGAGGAGGGGGGGGGGTCAGGCCGGCGCCACAAGCATTATGGTTGCTGGCTCTGGGAGAGTGGAAGAAGGAGACAACTCCAGAGCAGCAAGTAAGGTGGTGTCAGTGGGGGAGAGCCATGTTTCGGTGAGAGCTAGGAGGTTGAAGAAGTTAGAGATAAAGGCTCTGATTCAGAGATTGAAAGTAAGAACTTAAAGTTACACCTGGGCTAAACCATGTTGATTTCAGGGGAGTCAAATTTCATTTGTTGCAACAGTATTATAGTTAAAAGGTGATGTTTCCCAGCTCAAGTCTAATTAGCAGTTTAAAAGTGAAGCTGATCAGGTATCTGTGTGCAATAAGTAAAAGCAAAGCATTCTCCCTGCATGCATAGAATAAAATTAACTTGACTCCCCCTGAAATCAACATGGTTTTGCCCAGGTGTAACTTTAAGTTCTTATTTTCAGCCTCTGAATCAGGCCCAAACAGATCACATATAGCCGTGAGCTTGTTACAAATAAATGTTGCGTTCCAGAGAGCGCAGGAGAAGAGGAGGGTGGGAAGAGTTTAAATGTGAATAGGGTTGGCAGGGTTGGATGAGCGGGGAGGGGGTGAGGGCAGGGGGTTAAGATGGGAATGGGACAGGGAGGGGGGGAAGTGATAAAAGGTTCAGGGTTCAGGATAGTGGAGCTATAAGTCATGATATGGTGGGGGATGAGAGAGAATGTCAAACAAAGAGGTTACGTTGAGAGATGTGGAGGAGGGCACCTGGGCAGTGAGCTATAGTGTTTAGACACAGTCTAGACACTACAGCTGACAGGTAGCCAGAGGACAATGAGGCAGGAGGTTGAGTAATATGGAGAGTAAAATAGCACAGTAGAGTAAAATAGCACAGACCTAAGAGGAGAGCAAGTAGACTGGGACAAACAAAAGGTAGAGTCAGTGAAGATCAGGGAAGTGAGACAAAGAGAAGGAAATTAGTGGGCAGTTAAGTTAATGATGAAGCAAGAAAAATGGCTGCGCTTCTATCCAACAAATTCAATATGTGCAAGTGTATATATAAATATAGGAGTGCAGCCAAGGACCAAAGTGACCACTATGTAAATACAAGGAACAAAAGAAGTCCTTTAGTTTTATTTAGGAGTCTGACCACTCCCCAAACATGGCCGATGCAGGCTATTCAAATGCAGGTAGTGTCTTAACAGAGACCTCCTCTGTACACATATAGCAAATGGATAGGGACTCATCTACAGGAGGTGCCTTGACGCTGGGCAGGTGAGCTAAACCCAATATAGCTATATTGTGAACTAAACCTCCTTTTTATTTATGTGCAGACACATAGTGTTATTTATTGTATGTTTGAAGCGCCGGACCTCTTTTGTTCCAAGTTAATGATGAAATTGGGGAATGGCTCCAGACATGGATGCTAGAGCAGATCAAAGGGAGAGAATCTAGAGTAGACTGTATGAGTGAGTAAATGGAAAAAGTGAGGTGCAAGTGAAATGACACTAAGAAATAAATGTAGGAGCATATTATTAGTAATAAGAAAAATGTGAGTAAGGTAATTAATAATTAATAAGAACATAAGTCAGTCAGAGTGCAAATACAATAGGAGTGGTAGGTAAATTAATATTCAAAAATTATTGTAATAATGCAGTAATAAAAATGATAAAAATAATAATGAAAAGTTGAAAAGTCTGGATGTAAATATGTGGTTACAAAACTGACTAAGATATATATAAAATAAATAGATAAGATATAGGTTAAAGTAAATTAAAAATAATATAATAAAATAAAAATAATAATGGTTAATGGTAGCATCAATATTTGTGCACCTGTTTCTGTATTCTAACTCACCTGATTTTGGTGCAAACTCAAAGTTTTCAGGCTGGTTCATTTAGGATGCAATGAAATTTCACAGAGAATCAAAATGGGTGATTTCAACCAGCACAGAGGGATTTTGGTTGAGCTGGCATAAGGCATTAAGGTGTATCTTGACACACTCTTTGATAGTTGGTTTCCTGATGCCAATGTCTGCAACATCTTATCATGGAGAGTGTATATTTGCTGACTGCTTTAATTTCTTTTCCAAAGTGAAACCATGACAAAGGGCTGATATTAGGGGCATTCAAATCATAAACTAGTCATTACCATGTCTCACCAGAATTCATATATATTATAACACACATATATATATATATATATATATATAATGGATAAGTTCGGTCCCTTCTTCCAGACCTTTAAAACAAATTGAATTAAGAGTTTAACCTATTGTGAACCTTAGATGTGGTGACAAGTACACTCTATGGCCCATCCGCACAATTTTCTTACATCGCCGTGAAGGCGGAGAAAGACGTGCTAATGAGGGAACAAGTGTCACGAACTGCGAGGAATGGTGGGACCTGTCCCGGGTTTCCAGGGAATTAACAGACGAGCAGTAGAGTGAAGTATAATTAGCCGGACTGGCGTGAAGACAGGACCAGGTTG
Source organism: Limnodynastes dumerilii (assembly GCA_011038615.1). Classification (NCBI taxonomy): domain Eukaryota; kingdom Metazoa; phylum Chordata; class Amphibia; order Anura; family Limnodynastidae; genus Limnodynastes; species Limnodynastes dumerilii. The sequence goes on along the minus strand of WWET01000210.1, from coordinate 193,651 downwards.
CGCCGGATTGGCGTGTTGGGTTGTGCTGGAGTGGCGTGAAGACAGGACCGGAGTGAAGACAGGACCAGGTTGCGCCGGATTGGCATGCTGGGTTGCGCCAGAGTGGCGTGAAGACAGGACCGGACTGGTGTGAAGACAGGACCGAACTGGCGTGAAGACAGGACCAGGTTGCGCCGGATTGGCGTGCTGGGTTGCGCCGGACTGGCATGCTGGATCGCAAGGCTACTGGACCGGACAGCGAGGACCACGGTAACTGGAACCAGAAAAGGACCCAGGACAGTGGAACCAGGACGGCAGGACCAGGATGATGTGACCAGGACAGCAGAACCAGGACGGCAGGACCAGGGCTTGAGACCAGGATGGCAGGACCAAGCAATGGATCAGGCAGGACTGGGTAGCAACAGTAGGCTAAACTGTATAGCAACAGTGACTTGAGCTTGATGCTAGGCAGGCTTTACTGGGTAGCAACAGTAGGCTAAACTGCAACAGTGACTTTAACCAGATACAAGGCAGACTGGACTTGAATGCAATAGGCAGAACTGTATAGTAACAGTGACTTGAACCAGATACAAGGCAGACTTGACTTGACTTGACTTGACTTTAATGCAATAGGCAGACAGTTCAGGGTTACCAAATTGCAGGAGCACCAGGATCAGCAGACAGAATCAGGAGGCAATATAAGGACAGCCAGGCACCTAGAATGAACGAGTGGTTCCTAGAAGACCAAGTTGATCTGGGCACAGCATGGACTGTGCACAGAGTTTAAATAGTCCGCCCAGTGCACAGATTGGCTAGAGGAATCATGTGTGCGCAGAGGAGCACCTGAGTGGCTGCTGGGAATCACCTGACAGGAGGCAAGATGGCGACGCCCATGTACCAGAGAGGTAATGATGCAGATGCCTAATCCCAGACACAAGCACACATGCTTTAATAGAGACTTACACAGGAACTTCTAGAGGGCTGGAGAGTGGCACATAGTGGGGAAACTGCTGCCAGATGGCTAATGGTCAGGTAAGTGCGGCACTTGCCGCCGTAGACCGTGACAAAAAGGCCGCATACATGATTGTAAAGGTTAAGGTAGTAATCTGGTCCAGAACAACCGTAATGACCTTGGGCACCTGTAAAGTGCCTGTAGGTCTGGATCTGGCCCTATGTTATGTTTTGGTTGTCCTTTCTCTATAATTACTAGATATAAGTGCTTTTTTCCATTTTGGCTGGGGCTTTTTGTATATCTTCCAATGTTAAGAATGAAAGGAGGTTTGTCACTTTGACATTCCTGTCATAATGGATCCCAAATTAGGTTGTGACCTAAGAGAGTGTCTTTTTAAGGTTAACTTTCTTGTACATTTCATCAAATCCATTGTCAATTCCCTTAGCAAGTGCCCTTAGCACTTAGTATTCTGAATCCATTAAAACTTTATTAGATAAATCATATATACCTTTCCTCAATTCAGTTTTCTCTTTTGGGGGTTTCCTTTCACTTATATAATAAATATAAGGAACACTTTTAACAATGGAGGTATCCTGCAGTTTTGATTTATAGTGGAAGTACAAGAGAGGACAATATTAAGAACTTCATTGACCATTTGTTACTGGGTACAATGAACGATTTGGTTCTATTTGTAAAATTGTAAAAAGATATTGGCAGGTTTTTTTTTTTAATCCTGCTTCAGTCCCCTATCTACCAGACCAACCAAAGAATTTATTTTGATGAGCAAAAATCTCAAATCATGGTTATCAATCACTTAGCATGCTACTCATTGTCCAAAGAGAGAAGCCCAGTTTATTAACTTGTGGATTTTATCCATGTGGGACATCCAAGCACAAGGATAAGAAGAATGGGCTGGATGCAGACTTCGTAACAATAGGCGATTTACATACATCACATACATATATCCCCTAACTGCAGTACAAGCAGTTGGCGGATATATGTATGTGACGTATGTAAATCACCTATTGTTACGAAGTACGCTAGGAGATCCGTTGCATAACATTGGGCACGCACATGTGCAGTGCAAAAACACCTGAATTCCACAAGCAGCTTACAGAAGACAAGTTTCTAACAATCCAAAGCCCTGAACTAATCTTCTCCTATTTACCGCTATTACCTTATCTCCCGCCACACTCCATCTCGCTAACATCGTCCTACTGATTACTTCCTCACACTCCCGCCTCCAAGAATTTGCCTGTTTTGCTCCTTTCCTCTAGAACTCTCTCTATCATACTCTTCACATCGCTACAAAATTGTACACTGGCTTACAATACCCACAATTTTATTAAAGCCTTCCAACTTCAGTCCTAACTCACTACCCCATGCTCCTTGCTCATTGTCTCTCCTCTGGTGTCACCCCTGTATGTCATCATGAGCATTGCCCTCTTTAACATGTGCTTTTCCTTCCCTCACATATACCATTATCTGCTCCCCACTGCCTACAATGGAACCTATCACCTGGATTTTGTCACCCTGTTGCTTATTTGGGTATATTGACTGATGATTCTGCAATGTTTGTAAACTGTGTGTCATGCTCGTTGGCAGACGCCGCTGTATTTACCATATGAGAGGCCGCTTGTCGGCTGATCTCGCCAGCCGTCCCCGCTCATCAGTCCATCGGAGGTGCCACTCTCAGTAGTGGCAGCCTCCTGTTAGCCTCCGATCCTGCTCCCTCCAGCATCCACGTGGTCCCCTCATCGGCGTTCTCCGGTACATGGGCGCCACCATCTTGCTTTGAGACACATGACCTGCGGTAGCCAATAGGATTCAAGCCAGGAATAGCACATGATCTGGCTATCCAATCCAGGACCAGGGCAGGCTATTTAAACGCTGGACCAGAACAACTTTGTCCTTCAGAGGTGCCTGGTTCTCCGTGGAGCTGCTTAGCCTGCTATTAACTCTAGTTCAGCCTGTTGTCAACTCCAGTCCAGCCTGCTGTCAACTCCAGTCCAGCCTGCTGCATTCTTCTCCTGCTCTAGCCCTACCCTTCTCCTATGTGCAGGCATTACCTACGGCCTCCCAGCTTTCTCTACAACACCAACTCTCCATCTTTCTTTCCTGAACCCGAGCTGACCCAGACTTTTCCAGGGCCGTGACAGTTTGTTCTGGCCAGATTAATCAGTCCGGGCAAAACCCCCAGGAGGGCCCTCCAGAGTATAACATCTCAGAGAGAGTTCAGATCCAGGAAGGCCACCATGAGTCCAGTCGTATCCTGCTTGCAGCAAATCAGCAATCAGATGGGAACCTTCCAATGACCTTCATGATGGCTCATGTCCAGTCGTCAGCTCCGGTCTTTGCATCTACATCCAGTGGGTCCCGTGTCCCTCTATCTACTCCAGTCAAGTTTGATGGGGATCCAGTACACTGCCATGGGTTTCTCAATCAGTGCAAACTGCACTTCGAGCTCCAACTGTAGAACTTCCCATCAGATAAGGCTCAGATTGCTTACATAATTTCTCTTTTGTCCAGCAAAGCCCTTGCATGGGTTTCTCCGCTCTTGGAAAAATCCAGCCCCATTCTTTCTACACTTGCTGACTTTCTGAAGACCTACCAAACCATCTTTGATGAACCTGGGCGCACAGCTTCTGCCGCTTCTGACATATTTCGCCTGAGGGATTTGTCAGTGAATGACTACGTCATACAATTCTGCACTCTGTCTTCCGAGCTTTCATGAGGCCCTTATGTCGGTCTTCCAAGAGGGTCTTTCTGACTGAATCAAGGACAGACTATTGTCCTGTGTCACACCCACTACGCTCGACTCTCTCATCTCCACCTGTGTGCGAATTGACATCCGGCAGCAGGAGTGACTGTCAGAGAGAAGAAAGATAACTAATCCGAGGATTCCTACTCCTCCTCGACCTAGGTCTCCCACCAACTGAAGAGCCTATGCAACTTGGCAGATCGCGTCTTACCCCTCAGGAAAGACAGCGCAGAATCAAAGGCAACCTCTGTTTTTACTGCGGTGACTCTGGACATACGCGTCTGCAGTGTATCAAGCGTCCGGGAAATGCCCGCTCCTGATTCTGAGGAGGTCAGCCCGGGAGTCCCCATTCGCTCCTCAAACCATCGGGACTGTCTTATTCCTTTGTCTGTAATTATGGGAGGTCAGCGGACCAAACTCCTTGCCCTTCTGGACTCTGGAGCTGCCGAGAACTTTAATTACCGCTCGAGTGGTAAAGGGACTTGAAATTCCTGTTGAACCTCTTCCTGCCCCCATGTATCTCACGCGGTAGATGGCAGCCGTATTCCTAAAGGATCTATTTCACATTGGACCCTTCCGCTGACACTCAACATTGGGGCACTTCATTCTGAAACCATCCAACTTCTGGTGCTTGCTAAAGCTACTTCACCCCTCATCCTTGGCCTACCTTGGCTTCAAGCTCACAACCCCCATATAGATTGGGTTACCTCTCAAATCCTCAGCTGGGGTTCTTCTTGTTTCCAGGGGTGTCTGCCCAGAATTGTGCCCCAGCGTCAAGTACAGCACACTGAGGAACTCCGGATCCCAAGCCAATATCATGACTTTGCCGGAAGGCTGCCGACAAATTGCCTCCTCACCGTGCTGTCCTATTGATTTAATCCCTGGTTCCATTCCTCCTCGTGGCTGGACATACCCTTTATCCATTTCAGAGACCCAAGCAATGACCGCCTATATCTCCGAGAACCTGGAATGGGGCTTCATACGCCCCTCCACTTCCCCTGCCAGTGCCGGGTTTTTTTTGTAAAGAAGAAGGATGGAGGTCTACGCCCTTGCATAGACTACCGAGGTCTCAATAACATTATCATCAAAAATCGGAATCCACTTCCTCTCATCTATGAAATGTTCGACTGGATTCGAGGCGCTCAAGTATTCACGAAGTTGGACCTCCGAGGGGCATATAATCTCATCAGGATCCGTTCTGGGGATGAATGGAAGACCACTTTCAACACCTGGGATAGGCACTACAAATACCAAGTCAGGTAGGATTTGTCTTGACTCCGCCAACATCACTTGTATGGGAAGTTGAAGAAGTGCGTTTTTGAGACCAGAGAAGTTGCGTTCCTTGGATTCATCCTATCCAGTTCTGAACTCCGTATGGACCCTGCCAAGGTTCAAGTGATTCTTGACTGGCCCCAGCCTACTACCATCAGAGGTGTTCAGCGCTTCATTGGGTTCACCAACTTCTATCGGAGGTTCATCCAGAGTTACTCCACCATCATGGCACCCATCACTTCTCTAACTAAAAAGGGGGCCAATCCCTCCAAGTGGTCTTATGAGAGTACCTCGGCCTTTCTGCAACTCAAAGAGGCCTTCTCCTCTGCCCCTGTTCTTCACCAACCGGATCTCTCGTTGCATTTCATAGTAGAGTTGGACGCATCTTCCAAGGGAGTTGGGACCATACTATTTCAGATATTCTCTTGACGGGGAAATCCATCCTTGCGCTTACTTTTTTTGCAAATTCCAGCCCGCTGAGAGAAATGACGCCATGGGAAGAAGGAGCTCCTGGCTATGAAACTGGCTCTGTAGGAGTGGCGATATCTCCTTGAGGGAGCTGTCCACCCATTCATTATATTAACTGACCACAAACACCTGTTATATCTCAAGACTGCCTACTGTCTCAACCCTCGTCAAGCCAGATGGTCCCTATTCTTTTCTCGCTTTAACTTTTCCCTGCAGTTCAGATCTGGTACAAAGACTCGTAAAGCGGACGCTCTTTCACGCTCCTTTTCCGTTAAGGACCCCGTGGAGGAGAAATTTCAGATAATCTTGAATCCCATCCAAGTAGCGTTTTCTCAACTTGCCAAGCCTCTGCCACCGGGTAAAACCTTTGTGGGCTCATGCTTCAAAGTTCTCAGGGCAGGTGGGTATTAAGAAGACTCAAGCCCTCCTCAGCCGGATGCCACCAAGTTTGTCAACGCTTGGTCTCTCTGCGCTCAACATAAGGTCTCTCGCAAGTCACCTCATGGACCTCACCTCAATGTCCCGAAGGCCCGTCGGACCCATTTGTCTATGGACTTTGTGACCGATCTTCCACTCTGCGACAAGGTTTTGGAGAGCCTTATGTACCAGGAGTATTGGAGTAAAATTTAAATTCTCATTTGCATACCACCCTCAGACCAGCAGACAGAGAGGGTCAGTCAAGACCTAGAGTCTTTCATCCGTCTGTATGTTGCCTCCTCTCAGGACAATTGGGTCGACCTGCTGCCTTGGGCAGAGTTTGCTCATAACAACCATTATCATGAGTCTTTAGATACCACTCTACTTTCAAGGTAGTCTTTGGATGGCATTCCAGAGTTCCACTGTTCTCAGATCCCCCTGCATCCCAGGTTCTGGCCTCCGAAGTTGCTTTGAAAGATTTTTCTGAATCCTGGAAGAAGGTGAGGATTTCCTTGTTAAAGGCATCTCAACGCTACAAGATACAAGCTGACCGTAAGAGGCGTGCAGTTCCTCTGCTACGACCAGGTGACAGAGTCTGGTTGTTCTCTAAGAATCTCCGCCTCAGAGTTCTGTGGATGAAATTTGCACCCAGATTCATCGGTCCCTTAAAGATTGCAAGGGTCATCAATCTTGTGGCTTATCAGCTTGATCTCCCACCGTATCTCGGAGTGCCTAATGTATTTCACATTTCCCTTCTCAAACCTTTGGTCATCAACAAGTTTTATTCACCTATTAAGAAACCATCCAAGGTTGCTGGAACTGCTGAGAATGAGTATGAGGTCAAGGAGATTGTGGATGCTCGCATTTGCCATGGTCACCTTCAGTATCTAGTAGATTGGAAGGGGTTTGGTCCTGAAGAACGTGCTTTAATCCGCGCGTCCAATGTTAAAGCACCAAGGCTCATCAGGAAATTTCTAGCCAAGTATCCATCCAAGGCACGGCTTAGGTGTCCAGAGGCCAGAGTAGGGGGTGATGTCACGTGCTTACCGTATGAGAGGCCGTCTATCGGCGGCTCTCTCCAGCCATCCCTGCTCACCAGTCCGTCGGAGGTGCCACGCTCAGTAGTGGCAGCCTCCGTTTAGCCTCCGGTCCTGCTTCCTCCAGCGTCCACGTGGTCCCATCTGTGTACTGGCACCAGGCATCAGCGTTCTCTGGTGCATGGGCGCCACCATCCTGCTTTGGGACACATGACCTGTGGTAGCCAATAGGATTCAAGCCAGGGGTAACACATGATCTGGCTATCCAATCCAGGACCAGGGCGGGCTATTTAAATGCTATTAAAACACTATTCCCTCAGGGCCAGAACAACTTTGTTCTTCAGAGGTGCCTGGTTCTTTGTGGAGGTGCTTAGCCTGCTATGAACTATAGTCCAGTCTGTTGTCAACTCCAGTCCAGAATGTTGTCAACTCCAGTCTAGCCTGCTGCATTCTTCTCCTGCTCTAGCCCTACCCTTCTCCTATGCGTAGGCATTACCTATGGCCTCCCAGCTTTCTCTACGACACCAGATCTTCCTTTCCTGAACCCAAGACTGACCCAGACTTTTCCAGGGCCGTGACACTGTGTACTTGTTCTGAAATGTTGTGTACTGTTTATCTTGTTTACCCTTGTCGGTTGTTATGGCAACAGCCCAAATTGTTGAAAGGCAAAATGTTGACAGTTGAGCATTATATTAGTATTACATTACATTATTTTATATTACATTATATTTTTTTTTA
>WWET01000210.1:166713-185643 GCA_011038615.1 Limnodynastes dumerilii | reverse complement strand
ACTGTCAGCATTTTTACCTGTTGACATTTTGACTTTCAACTTTTCATGCCAGACACTTATTTACTTTGTATTGTTCATACTGTTTCTGTTTATGCACTTTGTAAGGTGCCGCAGAGCTGATAATAATAAAGATTGTGGGAGCGCGCATAATATTGCAACTTTGTTCTAAATGATCTTGAATCGTATGATAGGCCCTATAATTTCATAGGAGTGTACTCTCCACTACATTGCAAATGCATGGCAAGGGACTAGCAATTTTAAAAAAATAAAAACATTGTTGTGATCCCAGTACAAGCACTTTTTGAGCAACTGATGAGTGTATATCATTATCACTATTGCATATATAATTATGTTTTGTTATTAAATATGAAACATATTAAGTCCCCCACAATCCAGTTTTCCACCGGTTGCCTTCTCCGGCCAGAAAATGTGAATTGCGAAAAAGAGACAGACGAAAGTTCATTTTCGGATGTCCCTTTTTCGAATACTTACCATTTTAGACTTTTTTTCAGAATGGGTGAATATGCCGTTTGGCATACTTCACCAATTCACCTTCGCAAAAGACAATATCACTCCACCACACCTCTGTCGCCGCTATTGCCAGACCGATGTACTGGTGAGTAAACTCTCTGTGCGGGGTAGGCAAGTTTAGGGTCAGGCTGCAAGGGAGGGAGGGTTAGGGTCAGTCTGCAGGGGGAGGGAGGGTTAGGGCCAGGCTGCGGGAGATGGTGGGTTAGGGTCAGGCTGCAAGTAAGGGAGGGTTATGGTCAGGCTGCCAGGAAAGGAGGGTTAGGGTTAGGGTAGTGAGAGGGGAGGGTTATGGTAAGAATTAGGGAAAGGAGTTGGGGACTATTTTTACGAACTTTTCTGAGCACCGAAAGCTTGGTGCTCCGTGGATCGATTGCAATGCCTCCTCGAGTTATATGCAATCGAAATCCCAGCCAGTTCGCAACTGGCTGGGAGGAATCGGCACTTTCGCAATTTGGCCTTTCTACCCGAAGACCCACACTCGTTTTCCACAATGTGACTTATTTTCAGTACACTAAAAACTATTTAAAAGTCATATTAGCAGTATAAGCATTATTCCTAGGAGTTCATAAAAATACATAGCACATCAACAGTATTTAAACCATATTTATGTAACAGTTGGAAAACATCCTCTTGGATTCAATATAGACCTGTTAAAATACAATGTTTTTTGTTGTTTATTTTTGTTTTTTGTTCTTTTTACAGATTTCATGAGATACATAAGCAATATGTTAGCTAGATAGCTAGAAATACCTGGTACTATCATTTGTAAAATGAATGTTTTGCCAAACTGTCACTATCACACTGCATCAACATTATTTACCAAACCTGGAGCTTTGGCAGCAATCATTAGATCTATGAGAAGCCATATAAGGACCATTCTGCACAGTATAAACACTCTGGTCCTACCACTGTTGCATATGCAATATTATTCGTCTTACTCAGCAACATACTACGCAAGGAATCCTGAGAAGGAGAGTTGCTAATTAACCCTTTTTGAGTTTGCTATAAGTGCTCAACAGAAACAGATAATTTACATTTTTTTTTATAATTGTCTGAAACCTTTTTTGTGCATGTTGGGAAATAATTATATGTGTCAAGTAAACAATATCTCTCAACATTTTTTTTATTTTAAACTGTCAAGAATCAGTAAACTGCAAATCATTGCAAAAATCTGCACTACTTAGGTAACCGGGCAAAACAGAAACACATACAACACTGCAAAGTTATAGCTATTGAGCTATGAAACCTTGAATTATGATTCTACATTGCTAATTTACAGTGTATTTGTAAATTAAGATGTCAGTTGCACTTATACCTTAATAATAGAAAGGGGTTATTGGGATAGGAATATAATAATTACTAGAGTTTTCAATGCTGAATGCACAGATTGAAATGGAGCCAGTAGATGAACAGGATACATGTTGTGTGTTGCAGTTTCAAACAGGGTGTCCTGCTTTCCCATTGGTGTCCAGAACAGGTCAGATAATTTGTTCTATAATACCATGTGAGGGGCAGATAGGAACACTGGCACCTTGGTGATCAGAAGTTGGGAAGTGATAGTGAGGGATGCAGCTGGCTGAAGAAAAGAGTTATAAAGTTGCACTTTCGGCTGTCCCTATTTCGCAATCTGTAACATCGCAGCGGGGACTCGCAACGCCCCCACACACACCTTATTTGAGATGGTGTCTTAAAAAAAACTTAAATTACTGTCTGTAATTTTAAGAAAGGTCACATTTACTGCTAAGTAAACTTAGTAGCACAGGAAATCCAAATAATAGCTATAAATAAGCAGAATTAGAAGAATTTATATTAAAAATACCTATATATATAAAAAAAATCTAAACACTGGTGTACGTGATTGCTCTTAATCCTATTATGCAACAATACATATTTAACCCTTATAGATCACCAGTCACAAGTATATATAGATCTCTGTATAACATAAGATATTATGGAAAGATTGGGGTCTTGCCAGTCGTCAAATGATAGTATGTACAACTTGAAAAGTAATAACACTCTGCAGACACGGCACATGTCCATGCAGTGTGTGTGAAGAACTGTCCATTGGTGACACAGCTCAGTACCTGGGTTCTCCTGGTGGGCAGGGTGAACATGATAATGAACATGACAATCATAGTGCTTTCAAAACACTCCAAACACTTCCCATTTGAATCACCTCAGCTTACCTTTCTGGAATGCAATCAATATGAGGCGAGAAGGGGGAACTCCAAAACTCCCTGACATCTTGAACTATTATCAAGCAGTGATGCTGAGCAAAGCGCTGGACTGGACACTGCGACCAGATTCGAAGCTTGAACACAGATAGAAGATGAGTGTGCACCAACTATTGGTATCACACTAAAATGTTGCTAGTGTGTGAGAAAAGCAGGCCTACCTTCACCCCATTAACACATAACCCTGGTTTCTCACCTTGCTAATGAGGGGAAGGGGCGGGGGAAGCTCCGTCATGATCAGCTATGCAGCCGTAAAGCCGCATTCGTGATAGTAAAAGTTAGATTTCCTACTGACAGCGGGGAATGCATGGGGCATGCACTCTCTGCTACGATGCCAGCCGTAATGACCTCGGGCGCCCGTAAGGTGCCCGTAGGTCAGGATCCAGCCCACGAAAACTTACCTTTCGCCGTCAGAATCTTTGAAAACTGTGCCGTCGCAGGAGCCATCTTTTCTAAGAGCAGTTGTTGTATTGTTACAAAGGGATTTGTTGCACACAGATCACTCAAACTGGAAAACCACACCCGATGATGTTGGGGATCAGAGTATCAAAAACCACCACAGAGGTTACTGGAACCTGAACTACCCAGAGACCGAGCCAGTCCCTGGTTAGTAATTTCACATTGAAATGTTTTGTTTTGTTTTGTAATGTCAGTTGGAGTACAGTACATGTGCACATAAGATCCCACTATTTTTTAATACACTCTTTACATATGTATAGTGTCATAGGGCATGTCCATTGGAAAGCTGAAATGTGTGCCTAATGTCTGCATTAATGTAATAGTAAAATACAAATAAATTCATGAAGCACATATTTAACAATTAATTATGGTTAGTAAGCTGACCAGTATTTAATAAAAGAGAAAAAAGTCCCAGTCAGTGCTAAATAATAGTATCAAATGAGGTGGACTTAAAAAGGAGTTTTATTCATCACAACATTAAAACATATATGTCAAACCCACTATGAAGACCTAGCTGACCATATCCGTGTCAGAGCATTGATAATAAATGGACTGTGAATGGGTTGTGAAGAGCCAGAACAGCTGAATAGAAAGAGTCCAGGACAGGAATATTCTCAGTACAACCCTTAGTATTCTAATGAAGGAAGACCTTCCTTTGGCCAATCCATCACTTTCTGGAGGAATAAAACTGTAACACCACCAACAATTTGGTCAGTAATGGTATTGCTGTATGGGCTTCAAGATTTTCTCATGGTCCCTTTCCACAATCTACAAGGTTTCCATGATAATCTGAGGAAGTAGCTGAAAACAGCACCTCACCTCGTTGTATGACAACACAAAGAAACTGACAGAGATCTTAACACTGAATTCCTGGGCCCTCTGGTGATGACGCCTATGCAGGCGATGATAAAGAAGGTTGTCAACATGTAATAGTGTAGGCATATGAAAATAGAAAGAAGGGTAGCAGGCTGCTAATTACTATTACTATATGCATTTTAATATAAAATGTTTATAATAAAATGTTCATTTAATGTATGTCTTATTATTTGTCAATTTATTATAAAACTGACAAATAATATAATCTACAAGGAACAAAAAAGAGAGGTCTGGCGCTCCAAACAAGCATTATATAACACTATGTGTCAGCACATACATAAAAAGGAGGTTTAGTTCACAATATAGCTATATTGGGTTAAGCTCACCTGCCCAGCGTCAAGGCACCTTTTTTACAGATTTCATGAGATACATAAGCAATATGTTAGCTAGATAGCTAGAAATACCTGGTACTATCATTTGTAAAATGAATGTTTTGCCAAACTGTCACTATCACACTGCATCAACATTATTTACCAAACCTGGAGCTTTGGCAGCAATCATTAGATCTATGAGAAGCCATATAAGGACCATTCTGCACAGTATAAACACTCTGGTCCTACCACTGTTGCATATGCAATATTATTCGTCTTACTCAGCAACATACTACGCAAGGAATCCTGAGAAGGAGAGTTGCTAATTAACCCTTTTTGAGTTTGCTATAAGTGCTCAACAGAAACAGATAATTTACATTTTTTTTTATAATTGTCTGAAACCTTTTTTGTGCATGTTGGGAAATAATTATATGTGTCAAGTAAACAATATCTCTCAACATTTTTTTTATTTTAAACTGTCAAGAATCAGTAAACTGCAAATCATTGCAAAAATCTGCACTACTTAGGTAACCGGGCAAAACAGAAACACATACAACACTGCAAAGTTATAGCTATTGAGCTATGAAACCTTGAATTATGATTCTACATTGCTAATTTACAGTGTATTTGTAAATTAAGATGTCAGTTGCACTTATACCTTAATAATAGAAAGGGGTTATTGGGATAGGAATATAATAATTACTAGAGTTTTCAATGCTGAATGCACAGATTGAAATGGAGCCAGTAGATGAACAGGATACATGTTGTGTGTTGCAGTTTCAAACAGGGTGTCCTGCTTTCCCATTGGTGTCCAGAACAGGTCAGATAATTTGTTCTATAATACCATGTGAGGGGCAGATAGGAACACTGGCACCTTGGTGATCAGAAGTTGGGAAGTGATAGTGAGGGATGCAGCTGGCTGAAGAAAAGAGTTATAAAGTTGCACTTTCGGCTGTCCCTATTTCGCAATCTGTAACATCGCAGCGGGGACTCGCAACGCCCCCACACACACCTTATTTGAGATGGTGTCTTAAAAAAAACTTAAATTACTGTCTGTAATTTTAAGAAAGGTCACATTTACTGCTAAGTAAACTTAGTAGCACAGGAAATCCAAATAATAGCTATAAATAAGCAGAATTAGAAGAATTTATATTAAAAATACCTATATATATAAAAAAAATCTAAACACTGGTGTACGTGATTGCTCTTAATCCTATTATGCAACAATACATATTTAACCCTTATAGATCACCAGTCACAAGTATATATAGATCTCTGTATAACATAAGATATTATGGAAAGATTGGGGTCTTGCCAGTCGTCAAATGATAGTATGTACAACTTGAAAAGTAATAACACTCTGCACGGCACATGTCCATGCAGTGGACACTGTTCAGTGTGCAGCGGCCATTTTGTTGGAGGGGTCAAGCTCCCAAAGTGAAACTAGCAACAAAAAAACACAAAGGCTGCGCTTCTAATTCAATATTTGAAATGTGTGAAAGTGTATATATAAATGTAGAGGTGCAGCCAAGAACCATTATGAAAGCAATTAAGAACGCTTATCAAATAGCGCGCAGAATGCAATTTCTGAATTCCGAGGGCCACATTAACTTTTGCGCAAGCAGCTTGTGGTTAAAGAAGGCCGTTTGGAAGTTTGGATAGTGTAAAGAGCACTTAGCATGGCCTCACTTTACAATTTAAATACATCTCAACTCCCTCTTGCATAAGTGAGCTCTCCATCCTGCCTTGCCGTTGTAAACAATGTATAGACACTTCCAGTACGGTAGCGGTAGAACATTATATCAAGATCTGTACCAGGAGTGTGATCCGTGTGCGTGCACACTTTTGAAATGTAAGCATTTTTCATTCGCAATGTGCAGAATAGGCTCTTATTGTGTAAGTCTGGATCCGGTCCTTTGTTTTCAGAAAAACTATTGAAATAATTTAGCTTTGGGAGGCAATGAATTAACTTTTTTTTTTTTTTATTTACTCCTAATATTTTTTTTGAGCAAGATTAATCTCTATAGACCAGCGCCAGACTTCTACTAACTGGGAATGGAAAACAATGTTCTTTATGGTCTGGATTCAAAGTTACGGAGTTTTAGTCTTACGTTCGTTGTTTTAAGAATTGAGCTACTACGCATACCTTTTATGGACATAGATTGCATAAGCGTTGTCTAAAGGCCGCGCTTACGCAATCTACATACTGAAATGGTACGTAGATAGCATAAATAAGCTACTACGCATGCGTAGTAGCTCAATTCTTAAAACAACGTACGTAACACGAAAACTCCGTAACTGTGAATCCGGACCTATGTTTCATGCATGCGCGCGGTACAAGCTCCATGGTTTTATCGTACCATCCAGCGATGCAATGTATGTAGAAAGTATGTGGACCCTGAAGTTTTGAATTTTAGAATAGAAAGAGAGATTGTGCAGGTTTTTGTTAATAATGTAAAAGAAAGGCAAAAGTGGTTGTTAATATGGTAAATAAATCTTAGAAAGGTTGAAGAATTTGATAAGCTTGAGATGAGTTTTAAGGAAGTGCTTGAAAGTTTGTAGAGTAGTGGATAGTATTAATGGGCGAGGAAGGTTGTTCCAGAGAGTGGGTGCAGCCCGGGAGAAGACCTGTAACCAGGAATCAGAACATTTGTGAAGTGCAGAAAAGAGCTGTAAATCTTGAGATGATCTGAGAGAACGAGCTGGGATATATCTTGAGACAAGTGAAGATATATATGCAGGTGCAGTCTTTTTTATGGCTTTATAGGTTAGTAAGAAGATTTTATATTTGATTCTGTAGTATACAGGCAACTAATGTGGAGACAAACTGATTTTACAGCATAATACACCAGGTCACATCATAAGATACAATGTATATCAATGATCTTACAGAGCCTTATACACTAAAATATCAACAGCAGGGGGTTAATTATCCTGTTCCTTTAAATAAATTCTAGCTGGTTTATTGATCCAGACTTACACAATGCGAGCATATTCTGCACATTGCGAATGAAAAATGTTTACATTTCAAAAGTGCGCACGCACACGGATCACACTCCTGGTACAAATCTTGATATGATGTTCTACCGTACTGGATGTGTCTATACATCGTTTACAATGGCAAAGCAGGATGGAGAGCTCACTTATGCAAGAGGGAGTTGAGATGTATTTAATACATTAAATATGGGTGTCAATGATAAGGCATTCTCCCTCCTTCAAATCTCTCAGGTAGAGAAAAGTTAGGTCCTCTTTCCAGTCCCAGAGTCACTGGGCTGATCCAGACTTAATAAATACAGCCAATTTACACATACACTGGGAATGCACTGTGCATGCCCACGGTAGATGTTACTCATCATAACTCTGATCATATGTAACTTATACTTAACTCTGTATGATAGGGCGTGACATTCTTACGCAAGCCGATTATATACATTGTGGGTAGAAGGAGGCATTTAAACTGTACAGTATAAGGTGGGTTAGGCACTTACGTATGACCAGAGATACGCAAGAAATAGTTAAGGCAGGGTTCTGAACACGTCAGCTATCTTAAGTTACGTTTGTGAGAGGGGAGTGCCAGGGGGATTACATTATCCTTAGTACAGCTGCATACGTAAAAAGATCTTAAGTCTGGATCAGGCCCACTGACCCTGATCCTGAATAGAGTGAACATTCAAAAGCTGCTGTGCTGTCACAGATGCATTTGCAAAGGAGGGGCAGGCTGCATATTCACTAGCGCACACAGTGGAGTCTGAGCAATACTTCCATGTGTCATTATACACAACACAAATATAGGCTCAAAAACTGTATTTAATATATTGTATGAAAGAATGAACACTTCTTTTTCAATGTGTTTGCACTAATGCAGTGAAAAAATTATGTTTAGAAAAAAATGAAAAATAAAACATTTTTTTAATAATGTATATTATTAATAAATTCAATCATAAAACAGGATCAACAATTATATGACCAAGGTTGTGAATTAACATCTTGAAATGTATTCCTAAGTGTCCGGAATAGATTTTTGCGTGTGTAGACATCACCTGGACCTGGGCAAATATTTGGATATAAACAGACTTTAGTTCCATTTAAGCACTTGCTTTGGCATGCCCTTAAAGTATATTTCCTATGTCCCATCCCCCCATCCCCCCCTCTACACCCCCATCAGAACACAAACCCTGGACACCAGAGTTGAATTCTGATGGGAATCACCCGGAGGTGCAGCTTTAGTTTGTATTGTATATGCTAACCAACTAGTTTTCCCAGTAAGAGACAAATTAAACCAAAGTACAACAAGCAACAACCTAAACATTTTCTTTTAGCTGAAGCCCAAACAAACAAAGGGCTGGATCCAGACTTAAAAAGTCTCGACCAGTTGCAATCTCCGCAAAAAAACTGTGGCTTCTGAAAAAGGGACATCCAAATGTTCCTTTTCGAATGTCCCTTTTTCGAATACTTACGGTTTTAGAATTTTTTTTAATGAATGGGTGAGTATGCCGTTAGGCATACTTCACCCATTCACTTTTGCA
The DNA here is from genome assembly GCA_011038615.1 of Limnodynastes dumerilii. Lineage (NCBI taxonomy): Eukaryota > Metazoa > Chordata > Amphibia > Anura > Limnodynastidae > Limnodynastes > Limnodynastes dumerilii. The sequence continues at coordinate 176,706 of WWET01000210.1, read as the reverse complement.
ATGAGTGATATCCCTCCGCCGCACTGCGATATCCCTCTGCCGCACCTCCACTGCTGCTATCGCCGGACCAGGGACAGGTGAGTAAAGTATCTGTGCGGGGTAGGGAGGGTTAGGCTCAGGCTGTAGGGGAGGGAGGGTTAGGGTCAGGCTGCAGGGGAGGGAGGGTTAAGGTCAGGCTGCGGGAGATGGAGGGTTAGGGTCAGGCTGCGGGAGATGGTGGGTTAGGGTCAGGCTGCAAGTAAGGGAGGGTTAGGATCAGGCTGCCAGGAAGGGAGAGTTAGGGTTAGGGTAGTGAGAGGGGAGGGTTAGGGTTAGGGAAAGGAGTGTGGGCCTATTTTTTACTACTTTTATGACCACCGTACTTACGGTGCTCCGTGGATCGATTGCAATGCCTCCTCGAGACATATGCAATCGAAATCCCGGGAATCAGAATTTTCGAAATTCAGATTTTCTATGCGAGGACCCACACCCCTTCTCGACTAAACCATGTTGATTGCAGGGGAGTCATATTTAATCTTTTGCATTAGAGTTGAGAGGTGATGTTTCCTATCCCAAGTCTAAATAACAGTGTAAATAGTAAAGCTGGTCAGTATCTGTGTGCAGTAACCAATTCAAAGATATATCCCTCCATGCAAAGAATACAATTAACTTGACTCCCCCTGAAATCAACATGGTTTTGCCCAGGTGTAACCTTCCTCTCTTAATTACAAGCTCCTTCTTAAGTCTGGATCCAGCCCAAAGTGCCTTATGCAGAAATGGCATAATCCACCTATTCGGAGTTCTTATTCTGTACTTTGTTACACTATACCATACTCTCCAACATGACCCATTCCATTAGGTACGAAATACTCTGCTCCTCAATTTCCAACTGTCAGTTACTTTGGTTACCTTTGCTGAAGGGACAAATTGTTTTTTAAATATCAGTTAAGTCATTTAAACCTGGTGAGTGACAGTTGGAAGCTCAGGTGCAGAGTATATTGTACATAATGGAAGGGGTCATGTTGGAGGGTATGCTATACATATTCTGTTCATTACACATTACTCAAGCCAGTTTATTTAAGACCTGTTTCAACAAGCATGCAGTATGCTTAAATAATGGACAACTACCTTGTAGAAGCCCAGTATACAAAACAGCACTTTTCAGAGGAAGGAATTAATATAGTAAAATTGTATCTGATTCCTGATATCTAATACCATGCATGACTGGTCACTGGTGACTGGTTTATCATACAAATTATCATCTCCATAAACGAAAACAGGTCAATCATGGATTCTAATTTTGTATGCAGAAAAGGATGTGGCTTGTGCTTAATACTTAATCTTGTTCCATGACACTGGTTTTTGGCACTCAGTCTTACCTCTGTCTACCGGTGCTGTATTCTACACCCTACAGAAATGTCCTCACCCACCATAAAAACGGCAGATTTGTTTAAATTTGTCAATACCCATTCTGTTCTTCTCATCTCATTTGCTACTGGACGCGGCCACTGCTTTAATTTGCATTGTCAATTTGCGACCACATTGCCTATGCTTAATACAGAAGATGTGGCCATATTCAAAAGGATGTGAAAGAGAAGGACAGTGTAACCTTGACAAATTTTCACAAAATATGCCCTGGTCATAAAAAATGTCCTCGCTTAGGCAAGCTTCATCTGTGCATTGTCAAGACAATATTATAAAAATGGTTTCCAATGACATGAAGGTGGTTGGAGTTGCAAAGGTTTACAGAAAGTATTCTGGATAGTATAGCAGCACAAGCAACAAAATCTTTCATTATTCAAATGTTAAAACTGAATTAAAATGTTTTTGTTTCCTGGAACTGTACTTGGCATCCTTGAATGCTAATAAACACAGTTCACAAAAAAAAATTTTTTTGTGCTGTTGCAGTTGCTGTGTTCAATTCATTAATAATCCTGCAAGAATAAATCAGTAGTTCAACTTTTTGGGGTTCTGTGGCAAACATGTTGATATATTATAAATTATAATAATAAATTACAGCACTTTTAATCAATGTTTTAGCACTATTAATTTCTCTTAGCCTTTCATTGGGCCTGATCCAGAACAATGCATCGGAGCGAATTTACGCGTGGCGGAGACGTAAAATCGCCTATTTCTAAGTACTGCGCATGCGCACCATAGAAAATACGCTCATTAGCGTAGCGTATATGTGAACGTATGGGCCATTCACGTATTTGTCACGTAAATACTCACGTGTGGGCGTGCCAATTTTACGTGAGTCAACAATACGTTTGAATTACGTGCTGCACGGCGTACATTCACGTAGTCTATACGTCCGTTAGTGGACGTACGCTGTTACGCGAAAAAAAGTTAAGGTAGGGTTTGGGAAGCGGAACTCGGTGAAATAAGTACATTCAAGGGGTGTGCCTAGGGCAGTGTATAGAACATACGCATGCGAAAATACGTTACGCGTGGAAACGTATTGCACACGTAGTTCTGGATCTACCACATTGTCTTTAAAAACAAACAAACAAACAAAGTATGTTGTATAGATTAGCTTCTGAGGCGGGTCATATAATATATTAAAGTATGTGATGGCAGTAGCATCTCTACAAGTTCTGCTTCAGACAGCATGACACGCCCATCATTTATTTACACCCACTTAAGAAATGAGGTTTCCAGAGTGTAGTGCATAACAATCTACTGTACATCTGGATTAGATGCAGGCAAGGGGCTAGATTTAGTAAGCTTCAGAAAAGGAAAAGTGGAGATATTGCTCATAGCAAACAATGAGATGAGACTAGAGAATGTCATCTACAATTTGACTGGTTGCTATGGGCAACATTTCCATCTTCAAACATAATCCAAATGCACTTATACTGCATGCAATAACCCCACATTTTTACAGGGATCGAAATAAAGTCATTATTTCATGAATTAGCAGACTGGTTGAACTTTCCCTTCTGTCTCCATGGTCATACACAGAATTTTACTGCTCTTCTATCACCTTACTGAAAAGGCCAAGCATTGAATAGACATTTCTATCATTCTTAAAATGAAGGTATTAGAGACAATACCTTGCCTAGCATCTGATACATCAAGCCTTGGGATACGAATTGTATGCCTTATAATAGTGACAGGGCTGTGGTGGCACACATATCTTCAAAGACATTTTTGAAGACAACATGAGAGGTTGTGCATACTTGAGCAGCCAGCAATTGCTTTAAGTGACCATGAACTTTTTGTATCATCCAGTATTGTTTTGCCAATGTCCAAGAATGTAACATTACATTATTATTATTACATTACCCATTTCCTGTTCTTGATTACTGCCGCTAGTTGCTCTCTGTTGACACTAGTCTAGCAACTGCTCTCTTTCTCCCTTGCATTTGCTTAGCTGTAGTTGGGTCTAGTCAGCACTCAGCTCTTTAAACCTGTCACTGCCAGAGTATAGGCTTAGTTCTGAACTTGAGTTTGGCTCCTGTTTATTCCATATGGATTCTCCAGTATTCCTTTTGTGTACAGCAATTCTGTGGACTCTCTATTGTTCCCTGTGTATTCAACATTCTGGTACAGGTCTCCATTGATCCTCGTGCTTTCAGCATTCTGACACAAGTCATCATTGCTCCCTGTGCTTTACACATTCTGGTACAAATCTCCTTTGTTCCCTGTGCTTCCAGCATTTTGGTTCAGGTCCCTGTGGATACTCCATTGCTCCTGTGTGTTACCATCTCCCTATTCATACTCCACTGCTGAAAAAGTTTCAGACGTTTTTTGTTTTTTTTAATAACATTTTTTATTGTTTTTTTGCATTCAATTTTACAGTATAATTGCATCAACATATCTCAGAGAATGCATATATATCAGAAATATCAGTTTATATCCATACGCTACAGGATTAGTAAATTGCATCTGATACCAAAAAAAGGATGTATAAAATCTTTAATCATTCCGATCCGGCCAAGAAGAGCTGCTCTCCCCTTCCCGATGATCGAGGTATCGCTGGGCCTTAGAAGGTGATAGAAAATCCTTGTATTCCTTTCCTTGGAAAATACGCAGCCGAGCTAGATATATTAATGCAAATTTTTCCCAGATTTTATCAGAGAGGTACAGATAGAGGAGAATTCTTTGCGTGCTTTTGTAACTTCTACCGAGTCATCTTGAAATAGGCGAAGTTTAATTCCCTCCCAAATCATCTCGTTTTGGCGTTTGCTTGTGAACCATAGCTCAGACCTGTGAAGATAGTTGAGGTATTGGAATATGACAGGCTGGGGTCCCACATTTATGCCATCCCTCATGGGGCCCAGACGATGGGCTCGCTCTATCACTATATCCTTGCAATGTTCCTCTATATTCAATAGTGCAGGGAGTTTCACTTTGATGAAATTAATTAGCTCTGTACCATTAATAGATTCTGTTAAACCTATTAGCCTCAGATTGTTGCGGCGGGAGCAATTTTAAAGGTTATCCAGTTTTGACCATATGGAGGATTGTTCTTTATATAATATTTCGCTTTAAGCAAAGACACATCCTGGAACATTTTCCCAACTCTCTGTTCCACAACAAGCACCTTTTGATACATTTGTAACATTTGCTTCCTTGATTTCTTGCACAGCCACAGTAAAGGTCTGTGCTTGGCTCTGTAATAAGGGACCCATGGTATCCTTAATTGCCCTTACTACTTCCTCATAAGAGACAGGGGCCTGTGGTGTTGATGACTTTACATTACCAGCTTACTGATCCACTTGTAGCAGAGTGGATGGGGGAGACTCTGCAGGCGCCAGCGTTGTGGTCCCCATTGCCATCTTGGAAACAGAACGCTGTCCCTCTTGTCTGGTGCCCTGTGTTTTGGGCGGCATATTAGGGGCCAAAAACTTTTCCAACAGGTCACAGGCACAGGGCTTGCCGGTTTGCGTGTGTTCCGGTGTTACACTCTGCAGGTCCATCCTGGCAGAGTGTGTGTTAATTTCTTACCAGTTCTGTGTGTCTGATTTTCTCCCAGCTGTAGGTTGATTTTCCCTGGAGGTGTGTCTGGCTTCCACAGCTATTGGGGGAGTGTTCCTTAAATAGCCTCCAGTGCAAGTAGCAGGTGCTGGTCATAGCTTCTAGTTTCTAGTGTCTCTGTGCCAGTTTCTTTTCTCCTCTTGCCTTGTGCTTCATTTCTTCTTGCTTTCTTGAGTGCCCCAGTTCTGTCCTTGCCCGGTACCTTGCCTCATACCTTGTGTCTCCATTACCTCCATCTCCCACCTTGCTGTTCAGTCCTATTTGTATTTACTCAGCTTATCCTGCCTGACTGTTTCTGTTAACCCCTTGTGGGTTTCCGCTGTTTGCTTGTGTGTGTGATTGCCCTGGTTATTTTAGTCTGTCTTGTCAGTCCCGTCTGTTCCTTCCTAGTCTGCCGTGTCTGTTCAGTGTTTTGTGTAGTTTGTTACAGGTCAGACTCTGCTGCCTGTCTCCTCCCACTTTCTCCTCTATCTAGCTCTCGCCTGTCTGACTCCCTCTGTGCTTTTTCTGCTCCTCTCCCGGGCATTCTCTCTAGGGCTGTATCCTGACGGGTTCCTACCAGCTCCAGTCTATCCCCACCATCAGGGGCTCTAGCGAAAACTCGGTCCGGTTTTAGGCTCTACACCCTGGTGAGTTGCTCGTTCCTTCTTCTCATTACCTGGTCACCCCGGTCCTCAGCCAAGGTAATCCCGGGGTACCTGAACTCCCAGACACCCCAGTGGTGTCGTAACACCCGGGGATTAGTGTCACTGATAAGAGGTCTCGGATAGGAGATGGCTCGCAGAGCGCTGTGTATCGGCACCTCCTTACATGTCTGCCGGAACCGGAAGTCCAAGTTTCAGATGTTTGCCGTGTTTAGATTTTACTGCTCCAATGTGTCACTACATTCTTGTTCTCCTCAATTGCTCCTAGTGATCCTCATCTGATATCTATAGTCCTGTGTCTTCTCTGCATGCTCTCACCAGTTCCGCGATCATCTGGTGGTCTGTAGCCAAGTCTGTGCCTACCATCTGGAACTCCCGTGAATACCATATCATAAAATGGACTCTGCTATCAGGTTCCAGCAGCACCACCTGCACTCCACTGATATATACCTTAGGGATATTTCTCCATTTAAGTACATGAGTTCATATATATCCTTGTCCCTGTTACTGGTGTGGGTACTACATATTTCACAAATACCATATCATCCCCGATGAAGCCTGATGCATGCTCCGCTATTGCCTGAATTTCTTGATTAATGAAGACATTCAGGTTAAATGCTCTCTATGTAAAATGCAATTCTCTGGTCTGTATTGCCAAGGTTAAACATTTCACTTCTAGTGATAAAAAGGCCTGACCATGTGGCAGGTAATAACATTCCCAATATGGTATATCTTATTATTGAAAAGTGAAGTGTTCTGGCAGTATCTGAAAGGAGATTATTAAAAAATATTTAAAAGCTTTTTAGTGTAGTTTCCTATAGAAGTATGTGCTAAAAGAAGATATTATTTGTGATCTTTCAGGTGAAAAGTGGGAATTCTGGGCTGGATTCACACCAACGGACATTTTGCATATACGTCCGGAGTTTACCGATATATGATACTGCGCATGCGTAGTATTTTTTTAACATAATCTACGTATCTTTTCGTTATGTAGATTGCGTATATGCAGTCTTAAAGACCGCATATACGCAATCTACGTAACGAAAAGATACGTAGATTACGTAGATTAACATTATTCAGGGGTTACATATTCTGAACCATAATCATAACTAAGTACATCTGCAGACTTCCACACTAAATTACGCATGAGATCCAGCTGTAACACAGGGGATTCCATTAGGCACGAACTTCAGCTCACTTCGTATTGAGATAAGAAGGGGTGTGCCAGTCCTCTGTATCTGTGAATCTGGTCCTTTGTTGGAAAGAAACACCTGTGTGATATAGAACTGAGGCAAAAACTATAGGGACTAACCCTACCAAAACCAGTATTGTGACACTATATATTTAGTTTTAGTAATAATGCTAAACATAGTGGCCTGTATTCAGACCTCCGTCTTCTGTGGTCTTAAAGACCGCATGTATGCAATTTACGTAGCGAAACGCTACGTAAATAGCATACAATAATTACTACGCATGCCCAGTAACTTCAATCGGTTAGTTACGGACGGACGGCCACAGAAGACGGAGGTCTGAATACGGGCCAGTGTGCTTAGTATCATATTTCTGATAGCAAATAAATGTGGTTACAGTCACCACAGTGATGGCCTTAATATCAACAATGATACAGCCAACACCATAAGATGGGCTGTAACACTGGTAAATATTTCTTGAAATCTAAAATTAGATACTACTTTAGCATGAGGTTCCAGTAATCTGTGATCTAACTCACCTGCTAGTAGCAACAAAGAAATATACCAGCAGCGCTCAATGAAAATCACTAATTAGTCAGTTCTGGTGAAGGTATAAATATACAAACGACAACCTAATATTAAAGATTTATTCATTTGAAAAATTACACACACATAGAACTTCAATATATAAAACACAATTCAATAAAATCAAAAGTAGGAGCAGGTGAATAAATTATTTCATTGGATATACTGAGTAAACGGATAGGTAGTGGGTAAGATAACCTTCAGTGATATTGTAATGAAGGTACCTAGTGGTGAGTTTTAAGGAGCTTTTAGGAGTTTTTAGGAACAAGTACTTTTAGTTTTTATTTACCATCACAAGGAAATGAAAGAAACACTTTCAGATGCTGCTAAATCTACCAGTACTAAACTACAGGAAGTGTGGAGGAAAGCAAATATCCCTGTTAAGATGGAGGAGAATATCCATGCTGGTATACAGAAGCTGTACAAGGAATACCAAAATCTGGCTAAAGAGAAATCGAGAAACACGGATAAAGCAAATATGAAACGGCAGATTTGGAAAGGTGATCTCGTCAAGTTATTTGACATTTCCCGGCAAAATGTGATGGACAAGACTAGCGTATCACAAGAAGATAAAGAATTTCTTAGGCCACAAAGAGAATATCATATGAGTTCGTCAATGAGTGTAGTAGACAAGGTTTTCGCCTCGAAAATAAGAACTAAATGTACAACAGAAGAAAGAAAAGATTCATATAAGAATAAACATTAGAAAGCTATCGCTGAAATCAATAAGACAGTTATACCGGAAGACTTATCTCCATCATCATCAATACCTAGTGACGAAGAGGCTGCATCCATCAAGGAAAAAATTACGTTCAAGTCCTAGATTAAAACCTCTTGATCAGACACTCACGTCTACTTGGGATCGTGAACAGCTCTCTATTCGACAAGCAAGTACTTCATTTATAGCAACTGCAAAGAGCCTTGACCATGATGTTTAAAACATTTCCTTATCTCCAGCTACCGTTTACCGAGCTCGGGCGATCAATAGAAGTAAAATGGCAAAGAAAATCGAAGAGTCACTCTTTGAAAATCCTCCTCATTTGGTCTTGCATTGGGATAGTAAACTGTTGCCCTCAGTTGCCCATGGGAATGTCAAAACTTTGGAAGATAGAGTTGCAATTCTAGTGACTGGCAAAGATTTTGAGCATTTGCTTGGCGTACCTGTTGCCCTGAAAGGCACTGGTGAGCAGATGGCTGAAGTAGTTATTCGGGAAGTGGACCGATTTGGGCTATGTGACATTATCATCGGTATATCTTTTGATACTACAGCATCTAATACAGGACTGATCCAAGGGGCAAGTACCAGAATTGAAAGGGAATTCTGACGAACATTATTGGGGTTGGCTTGCCATCATCACACCCATGAACTAATATTGAAAGGAGTGTTTGAGGAGTGTTGTGGCATACCATCAAGTGGTCCTGACATCCAGATTTTTCAGAAGGTCCAAAGTCTGTGGGCTTCACTTGATAAGAAATAATATACGACAATGCTGGATGAAGAAAGTCCCGTTACAGGCTTTCTAGAAGAACAACAAGTTAAAATGGTTAACTACATCCAAAATGTCCTAAAAGATGGAAGTCATCCAAGAGAAGACTACAAAGAGTTATTACAAATCTCACTCCTTTACTTAAGAGGTTGGTCTAAAAACGACTTCAGTTTCAGGATCCCAGGGGCTCTGCATCAAGCAAGGTGGATGGAAAAGGCAATATATGCACTTAAAATTGTCCTCTTCACTAAACAGTTGAATATTCCTCAACGAGAATTGAAAGGAATGAAACGGGTTGCACATTTTGTCAGCCTCATATATGTTCGCTTTTGGCACGAGGCAATTGTAAGCTGATGGGCTCCAAAGAATGATTTGGATATGCTACAGCTTCTGAGCACTTACCTAGATGCAGACGTCAAAAAAAGTGCTCTCACAGTTGCTAAGAGACACCTTTGGTATCTGTCAGAAACAAACGTAAGATTGGCTTTTTTGGACGAACGTATTACTCAGACCGTTAAGGAAAATATGACAAAAAATTTAGAAACCAAACCTGCAAAGAAAAATGAAATGAAGCGATTAGAGGGTAAAAACCTTGTTCTTGAAGGAAAAGACCTGAGCTATTTCGTTACTAATAAAAGAAAGACATTGTTTGAATTGTTTGGGATCCACAACGTGACGGAATACTGCAGTGGTTCTCTAAGAAGCCATGTAAACGCTCTTAAGATGGTCAATGATTCGGCAGAAAGAGGAATTGCTCTGATAAAAAGTTTAACGGATCGGTCAGGGATGAACAACAAAAACAATTCTTGTTGAGGGTAGTCGAGCATCACAGAAAAGTCGCCACTAAGCGAACAAAAGAATCGTACAAAGTTCATTAATATAACACGTTTTGACTATCATACTACCTATTAATCTTAGTGTCTAGTTTTATATTATTTTAAGTTTATGATTTCTAGTTTTCCCAATAAAAGTAATAAAAATTTTAAAATCTTATTTTTCTGCCTACTCTTACAAAACTGATCAAAGTGTGCAACCTCTAAATATTATCCAAACTTCTTGAAATTTGATCACTGAGACTCGGGGCGTAAGCAAAGTCTGCAAAAATTTTAACACCCTAATATATAT
>WWET01000210.1:102760-134121 GCA_011038615.1 Limnodynastes dumerilii | reverse complement strand
GCAGGAAAAAGGTCTCTTGACAGAGCACTTTCAGGGGCTCCCACCACAAAAATCATTTCATGATTTCCAGGCAAGTTCAAGGTGACAAAGATTATGCTTAGGAAAATTTAAAACAGTTTTCTCATTCAGTTTAAAGGTATACACAGGCCAAAGAGGTCACATCTCAGCAAAACCTGCATGTCAGTTGCAGCAAGGGAGCCAGGTTTGGTAGGAGTGACTGCAAGACACAATAGGCTGGACAGGTGTAAAATAGTAACTGTTGTAATTACCATCACCCATGAAGGGAGCTGGTTGGTAGTAGCAGGTGAAGTTTGGAACTGCTGGAATAAGATTCTGCTCAGATAATACCTGAAGAGCCAATGAAGAAATAAGAGTGAGAGTCTGACGGCGTTCATGTCCCATTAAGCAAACTGTACTCTCATTAACTACATTGTGAAGGGTCATCAGACAGTCATACCGCTTGTCCTCCATGCCTACAAAGTGATCCTGCAGATAGCACTTGAGCTTCCGCAACTGTTCTCTTATGTCTGGAAAATCTATGAAGTAACGAGAGCACATATACCTCTGCATGGTTTTCATATCTACCTCTGACTTTGGTGTAAAGCCACGCACAAGTAAGATGCAATATTTGAGAAGACCACCACCTCTTATCTCTTCTGGGTTCCGTGTGGCAATTATTCTGTTACGTAAATGGTCCATGGCTTCCTCAAAATCTCCATACATGCTTTCTCCTGTCACAGAGGGGTGAAAGTTTTGAGACATTTTGGTTTCTGAACACTGGTTGAACATTAGCATTGAATCAAGAATGATCTGGAAGGAGTCTACACTAAACTCAAACTGACGTCTGAGAGTGTCCACAAACTTTAATTCCATATTTTTTCCATTGTTGTTTGATAATGATATTAGACTCCACCGATCACTATCTGTTGAAACCTTGACTAGCTTTTGAACATAAACTTCCTTTAGGGTCATGGGTGTGATCTTCTCCTTATTGACACCGGCAGGCAAGAAGTCCAAGAGGCAATCCAGCACTGCATGCTTCACCACCTGAAAGGCTTCAGGACCCTTTAAGTCCACCATAAATATAAGGTCCAAATCCTTATAGCCTAAGCCACTATCTTCATGCAGCACATGACTTGCAGCAGAACCATTCAGCCGCACATTGTGAACAAGAATACCCCTTTCTTCCAGACGACTTCGGACTACCTGCATGAAAAACAAAAAACAATCATTGTTGCAGAATACTACAATTTAAACTATGAAAAGTTGTAGAATTCATAAAACCTGTAATCTATGCATTTTAGGAACCGTTATAATTACATGTCAAGACTCCATGTTAAAAAAATGTATCAATAGGATTAATAAGCAAATTTATGTCTTATAATGCTTCAAGTTACATAAGGAACAAAGTATTCCAGATGACTGATCCTTCTCCTCAAATTCAAAGTATTTAATATTTGGATTGTAACAAGTTACGCAGTTATAGCTATTAAGTATAAAAGTTGCCAGGACATATTGAGGCAAGCTTCATTAGAATCAGTTGTACTGGGATGGTCCTGTACAGCAGGGAAGCTGGCAGATATTCAGCAACATGTTGACAGAAACAGGGTAGCTGGAAATGCTAGAAATGCAGTATGACATCACATGCCTGTCTATCAACACAAGTTTCCAGCTCCGATAACTAATACACTGGATCCGCCTTGTGACTAACTGAATTCCTCTGTGCATAGCCAAAACGAAGGTAGCACACGAACAAATTTTTTATAAAAAAAAAAAAAAATCAAACTGCACACTGAGCCATGCAGAATGAATAAGAGGGCGTTTAAGACATTTGAGTTTTAAAGCATAAGCAGCCACACATCAGCCAAGCCTAGAGCTTTGCTAGAATACACCAATTAAAATGTACATGCAAATTATTCCAGACTAAACATGTTTCAAGCTCTGCATACTCAGCAAGTCCCCATGCTTTGACATGTTTCCCTGGGACAAATTTTCCTCACAGCGTCTATCAGGCTTCCAAGCTTTAGTCCGGCAGGTGTTTTAACAGATTAAGCATAATATACCCTCCCATTCTCTTCTAGGTTGTACAAAAATGATAACACTGTTACTGGGTTTCAGATTAGATACAGGATAGTAAATTTAATTTAGAAATGTATAAAGGTTTAAAACCCCATTAAATATACCAGATGTATGGGAAAGTCTTAGCACTTTTAAATGCTTTCTTGTAGACCACTTGTTTTTACCCCAAAATTTTAGAGGTTAGTATATTTTTGCTATACCTATTTCTAAACTGAAGTTTCTCAAGAGCAGAATACCCAGTAAAAGGATAGTGTTTGTTTTCATTTTGGATAAAAAGGCAACACTTTACAACCTCAAAATTTAGTTTGACTGCATTTCTATTCATTTTCATTCTTTATTTTCAACTGAAGCAGAGAGACATAGGTTTTACATTAACACAAAATGTGGTTTCTAGAAGTCTACATAGAAAGACAAATATGGGGCTCCATTTACAAAGCCCTTTCCTGTTAATTTTGAAACTCTCATTTTCATTGGAAAACAAGCATTACTGCATTGAAAATCAGCAATTCATATTTACAAAACATGGACCACCATGAAAAACAGCAGTCAATGTTAATGTTTCATAGTCCCAGCATAAACCCAACATGCGCAGTGCTTCATTCACCCTTCATACAGGCATGAGGATACTACAATGTCTGCATATCATTGTGGGACTTTGCCATAGGAATGAATATTTGTAAAGGAGGTTAACAAAACTGCCAGGCTCACTGAGTAGAGAGCCTGGAACAGGTCAGTTCACTTCAAAACAATCCTTGTAAATAGAGCCCACAATATTAAAGTATACTATCAAAAAGATCTATAATAGTTAGTCTGAGCCATAGGTGATGTCTTTTAGATTTATGGGTGGGTCCATATGAGCCCACACTTAACATATAGAACTTAGAGGCAACAAGTAATCTCCTCATGGATGCTACCTGTGCCAAGTCCTGTGCTGCCACAATGGCTAATGAGAATTTAACAGTACATGTGAGATGCAAGTGCAATTCAGTCAGAAACCCAAGAGACTGTACCTAGTAGGATCATCTGTAAAAGTTATATGCATTCAATTTTAAGACAAATTCCATACTTATGTCCCCATAATGTACACTGGGAACTTGTTGCATAAACATAACCAATTGAAGGCATAAATACACTGTTAGCAGCATAGTTGTAGTTTAAGTCAGTCTTCCTAAATTTTATTTTGAAGCTTTAGCATCTGACTCCATTTTGAGCCCTTAGTAGAGATTCTCATGTAGCCATTTCCTTTTTTGATGTTGCCACATTGAGTATAGTAAAAAAAATTCCATTCACCAAAATAGACTGCATTGTAGTTTTCCAAACTTTGGTACTAAATTCATATATGTAGGTTTAAGAAATTTAAGATTGTTTATGCAGCTATTGATAACCCTTTGGTCATCATAGAGATCAGCAACTGTATTCTACCTATTACTTTTAAAACCAAAAGCTCAATATCCGACAGGTGCCTGCCCCACTAGTGGGTATATCTGTTGCTCTCTACAGCTAAGGTGCCCATTCACAATCTAAGAGTATGGTGCAGAGGCAAAATATACAGAAACAGTATGCAGTAAAAACAGAGACCATTTTGTATGTTTACCATCACCTTTTTGCCTCTTATCTCACTTTTACAGGCTGCTACAGTATATACATATGTGGTAGCTTTACTTGTGTAAATTGCATCATATTTAAAGTTTAAGCTTTATTATTCAACACTGTTTGGAGATCTATTACTGGTGGCCCTATTTATACATAGTTCCATTTGTGAAGGTTTGTTACAGCATACAAAGTCCTAACACAACTAGGCCAGACCTTACATAAGGAACTAATAACAGTCCACACTAATTACTTGCAGCTATTATCTGAGAACAGCTCAACCAGGAATAGCCAGTTTGCATGGTGACAGGATAAGCATTTATAGAAGTTGAGCACACCAGAGAACATTCTATAGAGAATCTTTGCAGAAAATATTCCAATTAAAATCCTTATAGCAATTACTCATGCATATAGTACAATCATATAGCCCATTCATGAAGATTTTTTTTTTTTTTTTAGGAGTCTACTTTGACCACAGTAACAAAAGAACCAAAAACCAGTCAGGATTATAAATCCTCACCAACATGTTAGCCTGGTTTGTAGAAGCCAGATTGGAGCCATTGTTAAGGTATATCGGACAGCGATAAAGGTGAATGATGCTAACAAAATTTGTACCAGCTAAGCAGACTGTGTAGCCAAACAAAATCTTTGAGCTGAGTTTTCTTTAGGATAGTATGCAGTGTTAGAGAACGTGTGCAAAAAGGTTTTTTTAAAGGGCAGAAATAGCAAGAATTTAGCTTAACTGGTTTTAAAATGTTACTCCAAACCTTTTGCTCACCATTTGAAATTAAGTTTTAATGGATTTACAATAGTAGTTAATTTAAAGTGTAACCTAAACTGTAGAGTTCCAGATAAATGTCTACTGGAGACTTCCAATTTTATGCATCAATGTACTGGGAGACAGGGGTAAAACACTATGACTAGACAATTCAGTAAAGCTCCTACATAATGTACATACTGATCTCATGTCTCATGTAGGCCTTAATTTTTATTTTATTTTTTCCCCACAAGGACTGGCAGACTAAGCCAGAGCACAACAAATTTTAATAAAGTTAAGTGCCCAGGGCCGGCCCTAGCTATAGGCAGTATAGGAGAGTCGCCTATAGCAGCATCTTGTCTGGGGGGGGCACCCCAGGGCAGAAAAAACCCAGTTAATTTGTAGCAGCTTCTCCCGCTGTAAAGCAAAGTGGTGCTGATTTTTAAACAGCTGCCTGCGTAGGCACCATTGGACCTACACTGTAACCCTCTAATAGCATAGTTTATTTTATGATAGGGGCACCAACCAAATCTTGCCTAAGGAACCAAATTGGCTAGGGCCGGCCCTGTAGGTGCCAGTCCAAAAATGTATACACCTGATTAGGACAATAAAAAAAATTATACAAAAAAAAGTTTACCACCCAAAGTCTTCTGATCACTGGCCTGTTGAAACTACAGGGACAGTTAGCATAGCACTTCTGTCCCAGTAGTCTCAGCAGGTGAGCAAGTGAGAAAAAGGAACCAGGTGATCTGACCTATAAACCGGCAGTTGTACATTTGTGCAAATTCGGTCACCGGGTCCCAATTTCTAGTCACCATGTCAACAAGTATCTGTCAAGTTAAGATTTTTTTTATTTATTTATTTATTTATTTTTTTAAAAGCCCCAAGCTGCAATAGACAAAGGTATGCATTTCAATATTTCTTGAATGATTCAAAATAACCACTAAAGACTCATTTGAAAGGTGTTGTGCTTTGTTCCCTGATAGATAAGATGCCACCTGAGTCAATCAATTAGTCACAATGTACAAACAACTGATGTCACTGAGCTACTGAGAGCCACTACATGCCATAAGAGCTTTAGATTTTATAGGAATAACTCACAGTAGAAAACATGCAGCCTAGTCTGGTTATGTGTGACAGTCATTACGTCTATAGTGCCATAACACTTTAGTGTCCCTTGCATAAAACTGAAAAGGTGTGAGAAGTTGTAAGTTACTGCACTGAATAGCATACTTATTTCTGCTGAACTCCGTTGTCCTGCACATAAATTGTGCAGTCCATGAAATGTGTTTTTTGGCTATGATGGGAAAATTATTTTTTGTCTCAATTTAAATTTTATATATGAAAGTTAGAATTAAGGGGACTAATTTTATTTTATCTGCAGGTAGTTTTCAACAGTCACAATGGCAGCATTTAACAGCAATGTATTATGCAGCTCAGCAAGCTACTGGCAGCATGGTGCACAAGTATGGAATAGATTAACACATACTGGATTTGACCATATCCTGATTATATAGTTACAGTAAAATGATGGCAAGAAGGTGAAAATGGTACCAACCATAACTTATGCGAATACGCTAAAAGAAAATATCAAGCGTTTGCAATTGGCATACTTGCAGTATCGGGGTCCTGACCTGCGCATACAGCAGCAGCCAGCATGGCAGAGGGATCTCAGTCTTAGTTCAAATTCATAGAGAATATACAGTGCAGCTCGTATAGAGAATATACAGTGTATTGCCAATTGAATAGACAAGTTCATATTCATACTGAATAGACCAGAACAAAGAGTTGAGAGAAGGTTCGTATTCACTGTCTATTCAATATGAACATTAACTTTCTCAACTCTATTCTTTGTCTATTCAATTGGCAATACCGTATATTTTCTATACCAGTGTTCCCCAACCTCAGTCCTCAGGGAAAACTAAAAGTGCATGTTTTCCAGGTCTCACTGCTGGAGCACAGGTGTGTTCATTGCTAACTGTCACATTTTAAAAGCTCCACAGGTGCTGCTCATTATATCACTTGTGATTCTTTAAGGAAACCTAGAAAATATGGACTGTTAGTGGTCCCTGAGGACGGAGGTTGGGGGAACACTGGTCTATACGACCCGCACTGTATATTCTCTGTATTCACTGTATATTCTCTATTAATATTCTATGAATGAATTTGAACTAGCCACGCTTTAACCGAATCCGGTATTTAAAAGCCGCAGCGAGGCAGAAGACTGAGATCCCTCCGAAAACATAATTATATGTATTGTAATTGAAATGATATATATAGTGTTCACTAGAATTCATATAAAAACAGGACTTAAAAAACTTGCTGGGATGTTGTAAATGCAGAAGACCCCTCCGCCATGCTTGCTGCAGTCGCACATGCGCAGGTCGGGACCCCGATACTGCATGTATATGTCTTGCAATCTATAACTCAAGCAATCAACTTTATAAAAAAAAAGTAAATATATACAATTTAAGCTATATTGAAAGATAGGGATAAGGATTTGAGTGAATGCCTCTTTCATAGATAAAAAAGGTGACCAAAGAAATTAAATATCCCAAAAAATTAATTTAGTCATTGTCCATAATCGCCAAAGGTTTAATTCAGAAGTCTGAACATAAAGATAGATATATCCCATATCAGCATTTACAAGCCCCAGATCTTCCCCCGCCTCGGTCTGTTCCTGTATTACATTTACATAATGCAGAGTATCATACAGACAAGTGTGTAAGGCAGCCTGAACGTTTGATATGTCAGTCTCCTTCTCAACACTGTAAAGGCCCAATACAGAACTGAAGTTTTTTTTGTTTTTTTAAACATTTAGTATTTTTAGAGTGGGCCACCAGAACTACCCTTATTTTAACATTCCTAGAGAGGCCAGTTACTAGTCTCAATAATGTGAAACTAGTGTATGGGATCACCAATAACCCCCAGCATTAACATAAGTGGTAATCTCAACAGCACATTGTACATTATGATTAAATCTCCAACTGCTGAGTACAGCTTAAAACTTTTTTTCATAACCATATTTTAGAATTTGTATTTCTAACAAAGTACTTGCTTTGTAGGTGCTGCTTAATGGCATATGAAGAGACTACAGAAAAATGTAAAAAAGTAATTGGTCTAGAAAAGTACATCCATAGACATGGAACAATCCTATTCACAAATAAGCACCACCACAAGTTATTAGCAAGTCACACCAAGTTAGAACACAGAATGTTCCCCTGGCAAACACCAAGACTGGTAGTTAACTGACTAGTTAACAAGGTTACTCAGTCTGGCCCAGAGCTAGTGACAAGTGTCTTAAGACCATTTCTGCTTCTGTCAAGGACTTAGAGATAATCAGGAGGGAGGGTTAGCAATAGTGACATTTGCAGTATGAGATTAAGCCTTCCAGTGTCAATATAGTCCCCAAGAGACTAGAATTAAGCCGTTTAGCATAAACAAGAACGCAAACTTTAATTAGACAAGGATTGTAATAACTGCAAACGCCACTATGAGCAAGTGCTACTATTTAAGGGATAAGACTGAAATATAAGCCTAAATTGGGCCTCAATGGCATAATTTTAATATAACCCACAGCACTAACGTCTCCAACACTAGTTACCATATTACACGCCTGTCCAGATTTCTGAGGCCGGTTCAGATATTAGCTTTACGCAATACAGAAGAGCTTAAGAAAAACATGCTGCCAATAGAGCTATCAAGCATGGAGAAACTCTGCAGCTAGAACAGCAGTAAGTATTATGTAATATCAGTCTACTTCAATATGAATTCCTCCTGAGCCAGCATTTTTAATCCTGCAAATCATTCTTCGAGAGCTGTTAGTAGCATATTTGCCACAGACGCCCAGCTAATTGTCATAGCAATATAGAATATAATAGTTTAAAAACAAGTTAATGAAAAAATATAAGTGAAAAGTGCTTATTCTGTATAGTAGCGAGAGCCAAGGTGTGGGCGAAGCAGCAGTCTGCTTTAGAGAGCCAGAGCAGACGACCTTTACACCACGTGTGTGACAGGGAGAGCTGACATGGCCAGTCACTGGGAAGGGCAGCATCCTCACACCACATAGGGAGCACCCATGACTCCTATCACCCTATGCTAACTATTCCTCGCAAGCCTCTTACCTGCACCAGGTGACGCGGACGGCATGCCAGAGTGGGGAAGTTTCCGCGGCCGTGGATGGGCACGCTCTCGCAGAGAATAGCATCCAATCTGCGTACCTGCGGCCACGAGAGGACGCTGAAGCGCGGGGACAGCAGGGAGGTGTCGGCCGGCGTCTGAGAGGCCATGGTGGGTGCTCGGAAGTCTCCGCGAGCCTGACGTTTAGTGACTGCCGTTTCTTTCCGAAGTCGGCCGCCTGTTCCTCGCGTGGCACAGTCCAGTCGGTCACTTAGCAACCAAGGCTCCGCACAAGGACCACAGAAGCTCAAGCAACAGGTTCCGCAGCGCTCAGAAGGCACGGTGCAGCTTTGGAGGCGTGTTCGGCAAAAACGTGGACTGATTAAAAATAAGCTGCTCGATAAACGAATCTTGATAAAATGTTGCTTTAAACGAAGGATCAGGACACTCCGGTGCGGCTGTCACTAACCAGGGTGGATGAGTGGGGCGGGTTAAATGTCTTCACACAGCGTAAGATGTTACTACTGACAGCCGGAGCACCCACTAAACACGCCCCTTTGGTGTTCTGCTTTTATATATATGGTCTAACTTCTTGGATAGAACTCGTATCACACATGTGCCTCCTATTTTTTCACGCCTGTGATTGGATCAGCATGAAATAGTTTCTGTATGACCCGCCCAATGCAAAGCACGTCATGACGAACAGTAACGCACTACAATTTGGCAGCTGCCTGCGATCCTTTAAGCTTATTGGTCATTTCTAAGACCCTCCCATTAGCAAGGAATCCCAGCAGTGATTGGTGACTAAAAATGCTCGTTTAGTTTAAAGAGACGAGCAAAGCTGTCACAATTCCAACAGCGTGGAATTCAAGTTATAGCTGTTCGCGACAGAAAGCGAAGAAAACTTTGGATGTTGGGAAATAAAATTCCTTTTGATACATAAAGCTCACTTTATGGGCACTGGAGATATTTTGACTTTTAATTATTACTTATATTTTAGCTTAACAGTATAACCGTAGTTCCGTGAGGAGTTGCTATTGTGATATATAATATTTAATGATATTAAATGACGTTTAGAACAAAGAAGAAAATCTTTGGTTGGTGCTAGTTTTAATTTTCATCAGTTTTCATAGAAGTCTCTCTTTTTTTTTTGCTGGATACATGATTGAAACTTGTTAAGAAGTTCTCCAATTCAGTTGGATGCGGCAGTCATTAGTATCTATAGCTGCCGTTATTACAAATAAGATAGGATTAGGTATTGACATGACTGCCAAATATTGCAAAACGTGTGGACACATCAGTAAATTGTTTAGTAACAAATATGCTTGTTTTGTGCTTAGGGCTTCATGCTAGCGGGCCCAGTAGATATTATTCAAAGGTACTTTTAAGAATCCAAGTCCCTTAATTGGGAGTGTACCTAAACACAGCCGGCCACCAAAGCATGACATATGCACAGACAGGCGCTTGTTCTGTCTATATGCAGAGTGAATTTCCTGTAGCCACATAGGACTCTAGTTACTTACAATTTCGTTATTAACTGAATGTTGCTTAGTCAGATGCGCTTCACCTCACAGCGAGCCTGTCCGCTTCATTCACAATTTACTAATAGGTCTCTGATGAGATCCAGCGATGATTTGCGAGGTCATCGCAGGACCTTTCATTCAACTAAACCTTGAGTGAAGTTCTGTGCATGAGAAACACTGGACATACACAGGGCCCGATTCAATTAGTAAAAAATCCTTCGCCGGCATATTTTTAACGCATTTTTTTTAAATTTACCGGCGTTATTTTTTTTTCTTATTCAATTCTTTAACGCATTTTTTTTAAATTTACCGGCGTTATTTTTTTTTCTTATTCAATTCTTTTATTGCGCTAAAAATACGCAGTTTTTTTAACTATAAAAATACGCACCTATGAGAGGTGCGAATTTTTAACGCTGCCCTATGTTGTGCCCCAATAGGGCATGCTGATGCTTGTAGAACTACAAGCATCAGCATGCTCATGGATGGCAGGGCATGCGGCACCATGCCCTGCGATCCAGGGACCGCTGAGCAGCTGCTATTGGAAAAAAAATCTCTCTGTTAACGCTGCAAATCACTTCCTGCTAGCAGGAAGTGCCGGGCGCTACTGAGTGCCTGAAGTATCGTGAGAACGTGATTTCAGGCACTGGGTAATAGTCTCTCACTAGCGCCGGTCATCTCCTGCTAGCAGGAGGTGATTTGCGGCGTTAACTGAGAGATTTTTTTTTTTCTATGGTTATTTTTTTACCGCTGGCTGCTGTAAAATAATTATTGAATGGGCGAATTTTTATCGCTCAATTGCCGGCGAAGGCGGCGGCAATTGAAAACTTCGCCGGCAATTGAATCGGGCCCAGTGAGCCTGTGTATTTGATTTACAAACTAGCTTTTAGTTTATAAGGTTTTCAGCAAGCAAAACAAAGTTAGGTCTTTTGTAACTAAATATATATATAAATAACTCCACAAACATGACATTTATGCAAACTCTGTGGAACAGAACTTGAACACTTGCAAATATTTTCTCCCACCTTGCATTTTTGTAACTGTGATTTGACTGTTTCTGCCTCAGAGGATGTTATACTTTGTGCTTTTAGCCAGTTTTCAGCTGTAATTGTTGTCTGTTCCAAATGTTGCAACTTGGAGTAAAAGGCAATGATGCTATTCTGATATTCCAGCCAAGAAACTCTCTCTCCCAGTAACTGCACAGGGGGAGTGTCGGGCCAGAGCAGCGATGTTACGCTGAGCGCTACAGCGCTCAGTGTAACATCGTAGCTCTGGATCAGGCCCTTCATGTCAGGACCTGCAAGAAGACGCGTCACCAGGTGAGGTAAGTTTTAACTCTTTAGAGTTTTTTTTTTTAAAGTTTTTTTGTTTAACTATGTTTATTTCCCCCTGCTGCCATGCCAAAAGAGGTGTGGCTTAATTGAATGGGCGGAGTTTGGCTGGGACCAGGGGTGGAGTTTTGGGCATGACCAGTGAGGGGCTTATTTCTCCCTATTTTGGTTTTTGTAATGTTGGGAGATATGCCCTCTGAGTGTTGAGCACTTTCTGTTAAGAATCTGTCAGCAGCTGACAGCTTATACTGCTTTCAGATCGCCATACCCGCAATAACCCAGGTTTTTTAATTTATTATTGCTTTTCGGCGAAAAAAAAAAACAAACCCAAGTGGGTGCCTTAAAACACTGCAAGGTAGACCCGGAAAATTCTGGTTCCCGTGTCTGCCCTGACATTGTGAAGGGGCTGTGCTTGTCTCCAGGGGAGGGACTTGTTTACTGTTGTATAGCAACATAACAGTAAACAAATCCCTCCGATCGGGTGTATTAGCTGTATTAGCACAGTTCACATTGCCACTGGACACAGGAAAAACCCTTCTTTTTTGCTGTGTCTGAGTCCCGGGTTATTAGACCTGGGACCAGGACCCCGGTACCTTTCAGATCACCACCAAAAACACGGGTTCCCGTGTTTTTATGGTGATCTGAAAGGGGTATTAGTGGTTACTTTCTTGATTGGCATATCTGCTGTGGGAGCTAGTTGGATGACTGACTGCCTTGGGCCCTTGATGGATGTATCATAGCGATGGGAAGCGATGGAAGCGATGATGCTAGCCCGGAGATGGGTACTTCTTCATTGTCTCAACCCCCTTCCCGGCAGTCTTGTGTCTAGTGTCCCCGCTTGTGTCCACGACTGAGTCTCTGTGTCCTCAGCAGAGGAATGGGCAGCTGGGCTTAAGCAGAGGTAGGTTGCATATGGACAGGCCGCCACCTCTCTTCTCCGCTGTGCTCCCTTCCAGTGTCGGGTGTGATGCATCGGGCGTGATGTTGTGACGTCACTATGTCCTAATGGGGCAGGCACCAAAAGTTATCTTGCCTCTGGGTGCCTGAGTAGAACTTACAACACTGCTTGGGTACCCCCCCTCTCTTCTCTGGGCCCTGTGGCAGCAATACCTCCTGCACCCTTGGTAGCTACCCCACTCTTCTTACTACAGCACCACTTGTAGCCCACATGGCGTGTTTGCACTTCAAGGCACCACTTAAAGCAACATTGAATGGCACTTGTCCCCTGCTAATCCAGGGTAATTAAATCCTTGAATAATGTAGGGGTGGAGTCAATGATCCAAGTAGCTTCCTTTTAATTAACAAATATTTGTTTTGTTATAGTCAGGCCTGGTTAGATTTCTGTTGCGGGGCCTGGATATAGTAAACATTAGTACTTTAACCAACAAAATTTAATATCTCAAACATCAAACTTAATAAGATATTACTATTAGGGCCCGATTCGATTGTTAAAAAATCCTTCGCCGGCGTATTTTTAATGCATTTTTTTAAAAATTTACCGGCGTTATTTTTTTTTCTTATTCAATTCTTTTATTGCGTTAAAAATACGCTGGTTTTTTAACGATAAAAATCCGCACATATGAGAGGTGTGGATTTTTAACGCTGCCCTATGTGCCCCAACAGGGCATGCTGATGCTTGTAGAACTACAAGCATCAGCATGCCCATGGATGGCAGGGAATTAGGCACCATGCCATGCCATCCAGGGACCGCTGAGCAGCTGCTAGGGGAAAAAAAAAATCCCTCTGTTAACGCTGCAAATCACTTCCTGCTAGCAAGAAGTGCCGGGCACTACTGAGGCTATTACCCAGTGCCTGAAGTATCGTGACGTGATTTCAGGCACTGGGTAATAGTCTCTCACTAGCGCCGGGCACCTCCTGCTAGCATGATTTGTGGCGTTAACAGAGAGATTTTTTTTTCCTCTGGTTATTTTTTTACCGCTGGCTGCTGTTTTAGTGCAGCGGTAAAAAAAATAATTGAATGGGCGAATTTTTATCGCTCAATTGCCGGCGAAGGCGTCGTATTTTTACAGACGCAAACTTTTTGAGAATTTCGCCGGCAATTGAATCGGGCCCTCAGACTGTAAAAGCAAATGTAGCTTTTGAGTGATAAGACATAAGGAGATATCTTGTCAAATTAGTTTTTTATTTTTTATACTAGTGTTTGAAATATGTGGTAAAGTCATGGGTTATGTGTTTGAAAAGGTAAGTGTATGTAATCTGAATGTGTCAAAAATGTCCTTAGGGGTGTCTGTGTCATAGCTTCACACCCAGATGACGCTGGCTGCATTATACTTATATGCTGCCTGTGGAATCCTGTTCTGCGTGACTGTGATCTGGTAGTTTTGTGAACAAGTTTCACATAATGCTAGGCCTCACTTTTGTTTATATCAGGCATTTGACTCCTTTCCACTAACCTGCAGAGGTTCCTTAACCATACCTCCCAAGTGTCCCGATTACAGCGGGATAGTCCCATTTTCGGGGGACTATCCCAGCATCCTGCCCACTTCACAACTTGTCCTGAGAGATCAAAGTTGTTTTTTTTTTTGCTTTGTTTTATTTAAAGCCCGGACATGCCCACTGGGTGGTACAAGACACACCCCCTCTACCAGGCTGCAAAATTTTGTCCCTCTTTCAAATGTTGGGAAATATGCCTTAACCTATATAAGGAAGCTCTGTGCACTTCAACAGTGTCAGATTTTTAAGTTACACCTGTGCCTTTTCCAGCCTGTTTATGCCTACCTTGCATACTGAAACCAGCTTTAATGCCTATCCTGTTCTTTTCTACCAGTATCCAGCTTTTGATTCTTGAATCCTGTTCTCAGAATCAATATCCAGCTCTTGGGGCCTCATTTACTAAGGGGAGAGATAAATTGGCCCAAAAAATAACGGGACATCGCTGGTGTTTGGCGACGATTAAAAAAAAAAATCATCGTAGTTACAAAGGGGCGATTTCCCCCGGCGAGTTTCAATGTCCAGCAATGTCTGGCGATTTGTAAAGGGTTTATTTGCCACAATTCAGCCTCTAATCGTGGCAAATGAACCCTTGCAAAACCCGGGACATCACTGGAGTTTACTTAAGAATTAATAGTTTTTTATTAAATGTAAAAAAAAAAACAACAACAAAAAAACTATACTAAAAATGTCTTCAGCAGCATGCAATTAACCCTTAGGATGCTGCAGCTTATAGTACTATAAGGCACAGCATGCTCTTATATTGCAGGGCATGCTGTGCCCTACAGTACCCTAAGCAGTAGCATTGCAAAGGTTAAATGCCTGCTGCCACAACCACAAGATGCATAAGATTAAATAAGATTAAAAAACAAACCTTGTCCCTTCGTTGTACTAAAAACTGTAAATGTCACCCCTCAGTAGTTTCGAATAAATTAACTGACCCCTCCGTATCTTAAAATAACATAACTGACCCCTCCATAGTTAAGCATAAATAAAATGTCCCCTCCATACTTGCTATTAATTCAAATGTCCCCTCTGTACTTGCTATTAATTAAAATGACACCTCCGTATTGAAGCATAAATAAAATTACGTCTCTGATGCATCCAAAACATTACCTGTGCCTTGAAAGTTTCTAGGAAATCCACACTCACACCCATCAGAATTATATCTGGTGATTTTTTTTCACAAATCTCTAGCAATTTACTAAATTCCCCTTAGTAAATCCAGAGATTTATATGGCCAGAATGTAAACAAGTCACCACATCGATTAAAACACTGGCAATTTGGAAAACCACTCCGGCGATTTTATGGAGATTTTGCTATTAGTAAATCTGGCGATTTCAAAATCACTGGTAAACTACTGCAATGTCCGGCTATTTTAGTCAAATCACCCTTAGTAAATGAGGCCCTTGGTGTCAGTACCCTGTTCTCAGTATATGTATGTAGCTTAGTTCCTGCCATCAGTCCTGTTATCCCTTCCTGGTCCCTACGCAGTGTCTGACCCACTCCTTCACGCAATTCTAACTGTGCTTTTTTTGTAGGATGGCTGAGAGAGAAGCAAAGTTGATACCTACCATTGTGGTCCCTGGTGAACATCTGTACCTCATTAGAGCCTGCACCTCCCACTAGGTCATGTTGGCATGTGGTTTTTCTTCTATTTTTGACTCAGTTGCATTGTGAAATAAAATCTCTTGCACAGCATAGGAGATTTAATTCCCAACCAAGGCCCAGATTTACTAAGCCGTGGGAAAGGAAAAGTGGAGATGTTGCCCATAGCAACCATTCAGATTCTAGCTCTCACTTTCCAATGACATACTATAAAATGTCAGCTAGAATATGCTTGGTCTGATACTCGTGGCTTGGGATCCCCTTACCATGATTCCAGACAACCCCAGACCATTTAGCACCAGAACTGGTTCACCCATAGGGATGGACCAGTCTGAATTCTCCTTCTCTCGATACTTGTGGCAGTGCCCAAAGGGTATAAATACACCCCAATGACAGTAAACCTGTCATTAGCGTCGGGATGTCCTGCAGTTCAGGACAGTTAGCGTCGAGTGTGAATCTTTGAAGACACGCCATTGTTGGAACAACGTTGTCTTGCCAAAAACTGACTATGGTCATTTCAGTGGCGGAAAGTGATCTGTTGAAATACGACTCATCTGAGCGGTGAACTACACCCATGATAAGAAGTTTTATTTTAAATATATGTTCATGGTGGAGACCGAATGAAAATGGTGCCTTATACCAGTGATGTCTGATGTGAAGTCTGTAAGAAAATAACAGTTCATTATAAACGTATTATCTAGAACAGGGCTGTTGGGGATGTGTCCCCAGATCTGGAGATCTTGCTCCGTGTGGTAGATCATTGTGCGTTGTTATCATTGTACCTGATTGCATTGAAGCATTGTATGGTGTAAGCAGGACTCCACCTTGTTCTGAACATCCTCCAGGCCTCAGCCAGTAAGTGAATTGTCCCCATCCCGGACGCCTCATTGGACACACTTATACACATTAATAATATAGATTCCACAGACAGGCTTTCTCCATAGACACGCTTAGTTGGCCACTACATGACTGACAGACTTGTTCTTCCCAATACAGTTCCTGCACGGCCGAGGCAAGAAGGAGCTTAACATGCGCACGGTCCAGACCATGAACATCGGGCTGAAGGATCAAAACAAGGGTCTGTTTTCTGTGTGGCAGGAAATCTTCCAACTCCCCAAACTCCAGCGGTAAGCCAATGGAGATCCCGGGGACAGCCGCCTATCCGGAGGCGCGTTTGTACACCCGTGCGGTGTCTCCTCATTCTATTGGTCCCTGTCGGCAGTGCCTTTATTTATTTATTTATGTCATTTAAAAGGGACTATCTTTTTTGTCACACAGTGATGATGTTTAAAGTGTGTGGTGTTATGACTCAGGTTAATGGGCCGGATCCAGAACTACGTCCGTCTTCCATAGACGGACGTAGTTCAATAAACAGTAGCTACTTCTTCTAGACAGCATATACGCAATCTACGTATCGAAACGATACGCAGATTACGTACAATAGCTACCATGCATGCGCAGTAGCTACTGTTTATTGAACTATGTCCGTCTATGGAAGACGGACGTAGTTCTGAATCCGGTCCAATGTTCCCAACATGGCTGACGAGCAAGTTGTGTTGAGTCCTGAGCTAGTGCTTTATTTTGCTATTTTGATGTTTAACACAGCTAATGAGAGCTTGCTGCAGCTGCTAACACTGTGCTTTATTGCACACTGTGGATTTAAGAGGAAGATGGCGCAATTTATGGCCGAGAAGAAGACTAGACATAATATGCGCAGGAGGAGAGCTTTCATGAAGTCCAGCATATCCTCTATTATGTTACTAAGCACAGAGAGTAAAAGAAGAATGTGGTCCAGAGACCACAGTCACAGAGAAGCATTCTGGGCCAGGGTGGAAGCTTATGATGATGACGAGTGTGGCACACTTCCGCATGTCTCGTGGTACCTTCCAATATGTGCTGGACCTTATCACTCCAGCACTTACCAAAAGGATCACAAACTGCAGAAAACCTATTTCTCCAAAGTGAAGACTAACGATTGTCATCTGGTGGTATGCCACCCCTGGAGAATACCGCACAATTGCAAGTTTGTTTGGAGTGGGGAGATCAACAGTTTGCAATCTCATGCATCAAGTAACAAAGGCATTGGTGGAAAGTCTTTATAAGTAGTTTATCTCCTTGCCTTTTGGAAGTCGCCTAGATGATACCAACACTAGTTTCCAGCGGCGAGGATATCCGCAGTGTGCAGGTGCCATAGATGGCACACATATTCCAATCATTTGGGCCCGATTCAATTAGGAAAAAATCCTTTGCCGGCGTATTTTTAACGCATTTTTTTTAAAATTTACCGGCGTTATTTTTTTTTGCGATTCAATTCTTTTATTGCGTTAAAAATACGCCGGGTTTTTTACGATAAAAATCCACACCTATGAGAGGTGCAGATTTTTAACGCTGCCCTATGTTGTGCCCCAACAGGGCATGCTGATGCTTGTAGAACTACAAGCATCAGCATGCCCATGGATGGCAGGGCATTAGGCACCATGCCCTGCCATCCAGGGACCGCTGAGCAGCTGCTAGGGGAAAAAAAAATCTCTCTGTTAACGCTGCAAATCACTTCCTGCTAGCAGGAAGTGCTGGGCGCTACTGAGGCTATTACCCAGTGCCTGAAGTATCGTGAGAACGTGATTTCAGGCACTGGGTAATAGTCTCTCACTAGCGCCGGTCACCTCCTGCTAGGAGGCTTTAGGACCCAGAACCTCCACCCATGTTTCCAGCTGCAGACTGCGCATCTGCACACACTAGGAACGACAATTTAAACTCCCGCCAACGGCATACTGTAACCCAGACTCCTGCATGAAGTTCCTGTTTCTCCCTGAAGAAGCCATACTCTTGTGAAACGCGTAGGTGAAAAAGCACAATTCCCACCGCCTCCAACAGCGTTAACCGCATCACTCATCGGTACTTCCCACAACGGAGCTTCCTTCTTTGGCCAGGAGCAACGTGAAGGAGGTAATATAGGAGCCGTTGATTTCTTCACAGCACGGGTGAGCCACACCTTACCGGTAAGGTCCCTGTTACTTTGTATCTGGAACGCATGCAGAATCTAATATCTACAGTAATTCCAAACTCCATCTTTGAAGTATTTGCCGGACAGACACTGTTACAATTGTGGCACTCAGCCAATACAGCGCACACCACTGAACTTCAAAATAGATACAAGAGTATCTTTTTAGATTCTTTCTCGCTGCCAGTCACAGGTTCCCATACGTATGAACTTTGTACACACTAGACGGAACCTATGAACTTTTCACTAACCAGACACCATCCCTATGAACTGTAGTTACGAAATACCGATAGGAGGTGCGGCAGCACTGTCCAAGTGACCCCCACAAATTCCTATCCCTTCCTTACAACCCCCCTTTTTAATACAGTGTGCATTTTAACACTTTTGATAGACCACAATAAAGTTTATTATTATTTCACCATATCTCTGGACCCAGATATTTCTTTTGGCACTCTTACCACCCTCTATTTGTATACTTAAAGGGAAGCAAAACTCCCTTATCTAATCGGTAGCTGACTACCGATTTCTTTCCATTCCCCACCTACACAGCACACAGTATCAGTGTGGGATATTACTGGTTACATGGTTTTGCCCAGGTGTAACTTTAAGTTTTATTTTTAGCCTCTGAATCAGGCCCATAGTCACCAAACAAAGGAGTTACCTAAAGGACACCTCCCATGTCCTAAATATTCTACACGAAACCGCTTGAGAAGAAGGATACACACTCATGACTTGCGACATCACATCACTCTATACGGTCATCGACCACAAGAAAGGCTGTGAAGCTATACGGGACATTCTTTCATCCGACTCTGACCTCCACCGAAAACAAATCCAATTTCTCACAGATTCGATTCATTTCATCTTAAACCACAGCTACTTCTGGTTCAACAATATCTATTACAAGCAAGGCCAGGGTACCTCAATGGGTGCGAAATTCGCAGCAGGGTATGCAAACATCTTCGTAGCCCACTGGGAGAATAATCATATCTGGAATTTGTAATAGATATATACATGACGTGATATGCGTCTGGAAAGGGTCTACAGACAACCTAAACAAATTTCTAAAATACATCAATAACAACGACTATAACCTGATCTTCACCGCAAACACTAGCAAAGAGAAAGTCGAATTTCTGGACCTGGAGGTGTATATTGAACGTAACACCATTCAAACCAAAACCTTTATTAAAAAAGTTGACTGCAACAATTTCATCCCGGCACAGAGCAACCATCATCTACGCTGGCTTGGCAACATACCCAAAAGCCAATTTATGCGCATGAGGAGAAACTGCTCTGAAATCCAAAACTCTGAACACCAAGCAAATCAACTAAAGGAGAAGTTTTTGGAACGCAACTACGATACTAATAAGGTAGAGAACCAGATTCAGCAAGTTTACAACTTGGAAGGGGATTTCTGGCTGAAACCTAAGCATCAATCATCCAATTTGGAACCAACAAAACAAAAAGAAGTGAGACTAATCACTAAATATAGCAGTCAAGCCCGGGATTTCCCAAAAAAATCATTAATAAACGCTGGCCCATACTCCTAAAAGACGAAAAAATTGTCCCCTACATATCACAGAAACCCACCATCACTTTCAGGAGAGCAGACAACTTAAAAAAACATCCTCGTCCCAAGTGCACTTAAAGCTAACGCTAAAGAACCAAATACATGGCTCAATGAAAACAAGCATGGTTTCTACCACTGCTTAAATTGCATTGGATGCAGAACCACAACCCAGAAATCAACCAAAAGCATAGCCAGCTTCAAATCCACGGTTAATGGACGCGAATACAAAATTAAAGAAAAAAATCATGTGCTCTACCGAATGAGTGGTCTATCTGCTACAGTGCCCTTGTGGCCTACAATATGTAGGAAGAACCACAAGGGCCCTAAAACTCAGAATAGCAGAACATCTTCAAAACATTAAAAATAACACAACGACACACAGTGTCCCTATACATTTTGCTGCCAAACACAATTGCAACCCGGCAGATCTACTCTTTATCAGAATATAAAAAGTCACGGTACCCTGGAGAGGGGGTAACACGCTCTCTCTCTCTCTAAAGAAGAGAGTAAGTGGATTTATGAACTGGAAACCCTGACCCCTAAGGGGCTAAATATCGATTTTGATCTAGCCACCTTCCTCATAAATAAAAAAATCCATGAATTTAAAAATCCATGAATTACAACGGAATTATGTTGTGTTGTTGTTTTCTCTCCCCTTTACCCTTTGAGGTACATCCCT
Source organism: Limnodynastes dumerilii (assembly GCA_011038615.1). NCBI lineage: Eukaryota > Metazoa > Chordata > Amphibia > Anura > Limnodynastidae > Limnodynastes > Limnodynastes dumerilii. Next base: position 113,412 of record WWET01000210.1, on the reverse strand, counting down.
AAATAGACACAATTGTCTCAGCTTCCATGTGTCTTAACAGAGAATCAGGAATCCTCACAAACCTTATGTTACCATATATCACCAACTACGCACATATTGTGCATCACAATGGTTGTATTTTTTGAGGAGAAATCTATATCTATATTTAGAACACTCTTGATTAGACAATATATTTCTGCTTTTATGTGTAATAATCAATATTTTTGCAATCCGCTTGTTGCTATATACTACCAAGGACGCACATACTGTGCACATACAAAACATTACTCATAACGCAACTTGCAAAACCTAAATCATCATCACACAATGGTACTTTGTACATCTCAACTTCCTAGGAGGCTTTAGGACCCAGAACCTCCATCCATGTTTCCAGCTGCAGACTGCGCATCTGCACACACTAGGAACGACAATTTAAACTCCCGCCAACGGCATACTGTAACCCAGACTCCTGCATGAAGTTCCTGTTTCTCCCTGAAGAAGCCATACTCTGGTGAAACGCGTAGGTGAAAAAGCACAATTCCCACCGCCTCCAACAGCGTTAACCTCATCACTCATCGGTACTTCCCACAACGGAGCTTCCACTTTTGGCGAGGATCCACCTACAGCCAGGAGCAACGTGAAGGAGGTAATACCAGCGGGACGCATATAGGAGCCGTGGATTTCTTCACAGCACGGGTGAGCTCCCCGTAGCTGACAACTCAACCCACACCTTACCGGTAAGGTCCCTGTTACTTTGTATCTGGAACGCATGCAGAATCTAATATCTACAGTAATTACAAACTCCACCTTTGAAGTATTTGCCGGACAGACACTGTTACAATTGTGGCACTCAGCCAATACAGCGCACACCACTGAACTTCAAAATAGATACAAGAGTATCTTTTTAGATTCTTTCTCGCTGCCAGTCACAGGTTCCCATACGTATGAACTTTGTACACACTAGACGGAACCTATGAACTTTTCACTAACCGGACACCATCCCTACGAACTGTAGTTACGGAATACCGATAGGAGGTGCGGCAGCGCTGTCCAAGTGACCCCCACAAATTCCTATCCCTTCCTTACACCCCCCCTTTTTAATACAGTGTGCATTTTAACACTTTTGATAGACCACAATAAAGTTTATTATTATTTCACCATATCTCTGGACCCAGATATTTCTTTTGGCACTCTTACCACCCTCTATTTGTATACTTAAAGGGAAGCAAAACTCCCTTATCTAATCGGTAGCTGACTACCGATTTCTTTCCATTCCCCACCTACACAGCACACAGTATCAGTGTGGGATATTACTTTATCCTTCTATTAGATCTATATGTGACTGCAGAGGAGAAGCAAGACAGCTGGTTGTTCCCTAGAGAGGTACATATATCTTGTTGTTTTTATGTTTCATTTTGTACACTATTTGTTTTTTAAATGGTGGTTGGTGGGGTTGCTTACACAAAAGCACAACGAGGCCTGGCACTGTAGCCATTCCCCAGTGATTAATCATAGCCTTATATGAATTCACAGTGGCAAGCCTTGTTTTGTTTTAAGTGTGATTTGTAGATTACAAAAAATTGTGTTTCTATTGCTTTATAGAAATCCAGGATTGTTAACGGGGTGGAAATACCGGTACACATCATCAGTGATGCTGCATACCCTTTGAAGCGTTGGTTAATGAAGGGTTACACCCAGCATCTTCAACTGTCTGTAGAACAAATACGGTATATGCATACCCTAAGCTCTGCAAGAAGGGTTGTGGAAAATGCGTTTGGGCGACTTAAAGGACGTTGGTGGTGTTTACTGAAGAGAAATGACATCGATACCAAGCTTGTGCCCCATGTTGTTGCAGCCTGCTGTATTCTTCACAATATCTGTGAAATACAGAAAGAACATTTTCTACCAGAGTGGAATATCCAGGACTGTGATCAATCTGGGGCAACACCGGTGTCCTCAGAGTATGACCGTCCCAACAGCAGCGCAGAAGGCATTTGCGCAACCATCACTGACAACCTTACTTCCATGCTTAATTAAATAATGGACTGACACAGTTTTGTTGTTGAATAACATATTTACTCATATGTAATATCATTTGTTAATAAAGTTTTGTTTTTTGAAAAACGTGTACTTTTTGTAATGCAAATTATAAACGCCATAAAACATTTGTCTTTGTTACAGACATTGGCCAGTAAAACATAATAAAATAAACATCATAAAAAGGTTTGTTAACATAACAAAACAGGCAGTTATAAAACTAGCTTGCCAAAAATAGCTTCAAATAAAAATCTAGGTTGAAACAAACACTTTAGGCATATATAACACTGCAGTCATTACAACTGTTGGAAATGCCTGTAGTCAGGGTTTGGTTGTTCTGAAGGGTAATTAGTGCTAGGGTGACCATGTGTGTACATGTGTGATGTTGGGCAGCCATATAATCAGAATTCTGTGCCCCAGGAGGGTATTCAGGTTGAGGAGCAGCTGTGTAGTCAGGGCCATTACTTTGCATTTGTTGTGGATAACGTTGGTTTGGTAAAACATTTTGACCTCTGCTGTAACAGGGGTAATTTGCCTCACGTTGACTATTTTGGGGTTGAGTGATTGATTCGACTCTTGACACAAGGCGATCCAGAAAAAGCATTTAGCTTTCTCGGCTTTCTCGGCTTATGCACTCGTGCATACCCATTATTTCAGAAATAAATTGGCGCTGGAGCTTTTGCTCGTGGTCGAAGAAGCGCATCAGACGGGCATCTTCTTAAGCTGACATTGCCAAATCCATTTCTTTAAGTTAGTCAACCATAAGACTGGTCATTGCCTTGGTCGCTTGTTCAACTGCTTCCTCTTTCTTGAAGGCACATTATAGACTAGAAATGGGATAAAGAAAAAAAAACCCATAAGATTATAAAAATACACCCTAATTGCGGTTATGCACCTTAGAATATGGTTTCCTTAGGGCAAGTTTACATATAAACCTGCAGCTGGTTGCGCTTAATGCCCTGTCTGCTAGAGAACACATGGAAGTTGACGTAACATTAAATAGCAGTTTTGTAAGCTGTTATGTGCTTGAGGCCTCATTCCTCCTGCACACTTGCTGCATGCTGCAACAGATATGTTGTTTGTTTAAAAGTTGTAATGTGTATAGTTATAATAATTTTTTTTAAGTTTTACATATCAAAGTTTACCTGTTGTTTTTACCTTTTTAATAAATTATATTAACAATGACGGACTTTTAAGATTTGTTAAAGTTTCCTTATCAAAGTTTAAGTGCGTTTTTTTTCATATTTTTAAAACTTTTATGAACAAAGTAGGATCTTTTTACTATATTTTACGTTTCCTTATTATAGGTTATTACAATTAAAAATGATTTATTTATTTATTTATTTTTGGTTTACAAATTTATTTTATAAACAATGTAAGAATTTATAATCTAGTTAAACATGTTGGTCTGTTTATATTAAAAAATGTATACTTACTATTTGCACGTAATGGTCTGGTCTCATTCTGTGTTTCTGGTTCACAAAGTGACGGTGATGGAGTGGCGGCTAAACCTTGTGACTCGGGAAGTTCGTTAATGGTACTGTTCAGGGTGTCCTCTGTGGTAGCTGTCGAATCCATTTCGCATGGTTCTGGCTCTGGTGTGGAATCCTCTATGAGGAGCGGAGACGAAGGGCAAGACGTGCTGTTTTCAGATGCCACAGTGTAGTCAGAGGCTTCCGGGCAGCACCACTCTTCCTCATATTGTGGTTGTGCACCTTAGCATATTGCTTGCGTAGAGCCTTTAGCTTATTTCCACTTGCTGCTGGGTGCGCTTTATTTCCCTCTCTGTGAGGATCTTGGCAATATTATAGTAGACTGTGGCATCCCTAACAGTTCCTGAGATCTGTTTCTGGATCTCCTCCTCACCCCTAATTGCTAAAAGCTCACGGACCTCCTCATCTTTCCAGTAAGACATGGCTGCTGCTTCTACCCCCGTCTTTATCCGCAGCATAATGTTGACGTCATGTCCAAGCATCTCTCTCCCTCCAATCAGCTTTCTTCAGTGTGACCCGGGTTTAAAAACCGAGGTCTCACCGTTCACACTGCTGGCGACACGTGTCTGACACGGGAATAACCCTTGTTAAAACCCGTGTCTGATTCCCGGGTCTCTCGACCCGGGTTGCGGCAGGTGTGACCGTTCACACTGAGCCACTCACACTGAGCCTCGACCTGGGTTGCCCCTGCAATATCCCGGGTGTGAACAGGGTATAACTTGTGTCAGTAAGTACTACATGTTTTCTGGAAATGTAACATTTAGTAGTGGATCATCCTATTGTATTAGTTAGATTTGTATGGCCAGAATTAATTTTATATTTTGTTTGCTTTTCCATGGTGCCATAAAATCAGCCAATGAGGGAGTAGCTGATGTCATTGTGCTACTCCCTCATTGGCTTGGCTTCTGCTGCTATGATCCACCCACACTTCCTTTCAGATGGGCACAGCTCTGTTGAAAAGTAAGTGTGTGTATTTTATGTTGTGTGTGTGTTATCCGTGTTTCAGTGTTAAGCATGTTATGTTATGTTTGTATGTTTGTATGTATGAGGCATACAATTCTTTTGTGTGTAACATGCAAGATGTGTTCTGTGTGTTACACATGTATGTTATATATATACACACGTGGTTGCAGCATGACACTTCTCTGGTTAAAGACTAATGTAATTGCCTTGGTTCTCTTCCGTGGTTGTAGGTAGATTGGTAGAAAAGAAAGGCACTCAGGGACTTTTAAAGTTTGCTTCAAAAATTGTCTTCAGTTCGATTTATTCAAGTATTTACATCTTGCAAATTATTTCCAACGTTTCAATCGCCTGCATGGCGATTTTCATCCGGATAGATAAAATACACAGCAATTACATGCAATAACAATAAAGCCCTCATTTATAGAGAAAAGAAGAATAAAAAGGCGCTAACTTACCAGCCTCATGGAAACACCAGTGCCTTGGTCCCGGAGTATGTTCAGCGCACGCTCCCCCAGGTTTCCCCAGTAACAGGGGGAGGTGGCTCTGACAGCTCTGTTGCCTGGCGTAGCTATGGCAACGCCCGATCAACAATCAGGCATCCGTAGGAACAGCGTAGGGATGCTGGAGGGGGTGTCCCCCTGGCGTCCCTACGTTAAGGTTAGTGCCGGTGGGTGGGGGAAGGAACTATAATGAGGGAGGGAGGGCTTAGCGGTAGTATGCTTGTGTGCGAACGTATTACCCATTGCTTACGCCGGCTGAAGTTAGGGTAGCCTTCAGCCGGCATAAGCAATGGGAAATACGCCTGCACAGGGGGAGTATCGGGGAGAGTGGACGCCGATACGCTGTGCTTTAGTAAGCACAGCGCATCGGCGTAGGTCTGGATCAGGCCCCTTCTCTCTGAGAAAATACATAAGACAATAAATGTAGAACATGGAAGGACCAAATAGAAAATAAAATATAAAATAAAAAATAAAAGTAGAGCAAAGAATGAAACTAAAAATAAATAGAACACAGAATTAAATAAACAAATAAATAAATAAATAGATGAATGGTTATATAGAGATATATAGGAAAGAACCTGGAGAGAAATGAGAATTGGAAAGGTACGGAAAAAATATTAATATTTTTAAAGTAAAAAAAAATACCCTAGGAGAGAAGTAAACATGTTATAAAAAAACAATTGAGAGAGAGAAGTTCATTCAGGCCCTTGGGGGTTATGGCTTCCAGGCGATAAATCCAGCTTCTTTCTCTTCTTAAGAGGAGGTTGGGTTGCCTCCTATTTAGAGGGGGTATGTGGTCCAAGCCCATCACTTTCAAGTCTTTCAAGGTATGTTTATATAGTGCCCACTGGTGTCGGGCCAACGGTTGTTCCCACTTCTTGGTTGTGGCTGATGTGTTCTCAAGGGCTCCTTTGATGGCTGATCTATGGAGGGCTATTCGTTCCTTCAACATTCTTCTTGTTTTTCCCACATAAATTTTATTGCGGGGACAGGTGATGACGTATACTAAAAATTATGTGGTGCAGGTTATGACATGTTTAATGCTGTATTTATTCCTTTTGCTTGGGTGCGTGAAGGATTCCCCAGTGATAAGTTGGGCACAAGTAGCACATCCTAGACATTTGTAGTTGCCTCGTTTTTTTGACAGGAAGTTGCTTTTTTGGTTATTACTTGTGGGAATTGTTGATGAGCCTTAATCATGCTGTCATCCAATAGCCTGAAAAAACTCCTTATTCGAGGGGTTAGAAGAGGCAGACTTTGGTTTAAAGTCCTTATAGATATCTATATTTTGAAGGACTGGTGATGGACTATTGTCAAAATGTTCCTTTAGGTAAAGGAACATTTTGACAATAGTCCACCGCCAGTCCTTCAAGCTATTGCATGACAGCATGATTAAGGCTCATCAACAATTCCCACATGTTCAACATAATCTTAACAAAGACCAAAAAAAAGCCTTGAGGGATCTACAACAGGATGAAGATCTTATTCGAATAAGAATGCACTTAACCTTAGAAGATAATAATATTGCCCAAAATGGAAAGGAATACGTGATTGAAGTTTTGTCCACTAATGAATGACGTCAAAGACGAATATAAGGCGGCAAAATCGACTACCCCCTAGAATTCACCTTGATAAAGAGTACATAGCACCTGAAACATGTCGGTGGCATATGGAGACATCCCGTTGTAGATTTTAGGTATTTCTCTTCATTTATTCTCTCTCTTGTAGTTCCGCGCGGTAATAGGGTCCTTTTTCTGTGTATTTGGAGGTATATTATTATTGTTTTATTATGAAATAAATATTTATATATATACAAATGAATGTGGAGAAAACTTGATACTGACAAGGAGAAGAGAGAGATGAGAGGAAATTACTATATGCAAAGAGGCAAGAGAAATTAAATGTGAGTTGTTACACTGTTCGTTTGTGTTGTAAAGTGGCAACAGTGTTGCACTTATATCCACCTTTTCTCTTTTCATGCCCGGGAACACATGGTGAAATTTGGAGATTAAAGTCCTGAAAAGAAAAGAAGGTCATTGAGTTGGATATTTAAGAAAAGCAATTAATAAGAGGAGTAAAATGTGAGTGCATATATAATCCTATTTACTTACATTTGTGTTGTCATGTTCTTGGGCTGGTTAGGACTGGGTGCGGGTGGTTGAACAGAAGTCGTGAATACGAAGCTGGGTGGCTTTAAATAATGCTGGTGCATAGGAGTAGAACTGACAGCGCCACAGACTGGACAGGCAGACTACCGCAGGGCTGACAGGAGTACTGGGGTACCGGTAGATAGGTTCAGTACGGCAAGTTAGGTAGGTAAGTTCAGTACTGCAGGGTAGGCAAGAAGGTACAGTTCTCCAGAGAAGGTAGGTAGGTACAGTACTGCAGGGTAGGCAGGCAGGGTCTGTACTGCAGGATAGACAGATAGGTACAGTTCTGTAGGATAGGCAGATAGGTACTGTACTGCAGTGTAGATAGGTAGGTACAGTTCTGCAGGGCAGGCGGGTTGATATTGTTCTGCAAGGTAGGTAGGTATGTTGCAGAGTAGGCAAGTTGGTGTACTGCAAGGTTGGCAGGTTGATATGCTGCAAAACAGGCAGGCAGGTAAGTAGGCAGACAGGTTGATATACTGCAGGACTGGCAGGTAGGTTGATATACTGCAGGACTGGCAGGTAGGTAGGCAGGTTATGTACTGCAGGACTGGCTGGCAGGTAGGTAGGCAGGCAGGTTAATATACTGCAGGACTGGCAGGCAGGTAGGTAGGCAGGTTGATATACTGCAGGACTGGCAGGCAGGTAGGTTGGCAGGCAGGTAGGTTGGCAGGCAGGCAGGTGATACAGGAACCAGGCTCCTAGCGTTGACATCACCCCCTCCCATAGGGGTGGCCACTGGACGCCTTAACTGATTCTTGGAAGGATGTTTATCAAAGAATTTTTGGATCAGTCTAGGGGCCTGATTCAATTAAGCGCAAAGTTAATTTTTTCCTTGTTTTTTCACGTATTTTGCTAATTTGCATATTTTTTTCACGCATATTTTTCGGTTCCAATTCAATTCTGTCTTTTTTTGGTCTATTTAAATGCATTGCAAGTGCGAATTTTTGCAATTCAATTGCGTTACATGCGTTAAAATTCGCGCGTTATTTTACATAATTTTTTGCGCACCTCATCAAGGTGCGTATTATGATACGTGAGGGTGAAATTCATGAAAAGATTCAAGAGTACAGCTCCTCTATGCTCCTGATCACCTCCCAGCACAGTGGCAACAGAAATGTGATACTCCACATAAATCTATGCAGCCTGCAACTCAAATAAATAGCTGTAGGTTAAAAAATAACTAAAAAGTAGAAGAGAACATTGAAAAGTGAAAAATGTCGCTGGCAGAAGTTTTTAAAAAAACAACAATCCGAAAAAGTTATTTTATATTATTCTCTTCTACAATTATACGTTATTACTGAGTTGCTGCATATTATTTTTTGACATTCAAGTGCAGAAGGTCCTAAATAGATTGTGACAGTCATATGACTGCAGGGCTGCTTATGGGAAGTGATTGTGCTGACATTTGTGTTGCATGGGTAAAGATACAGAAATACACGCGCGTATTTTATAATGAGAGGTAAGCACAAAAATAAGCGCTAACAAATACGCTCATGGTCCATTTAACGCGCGTTGGAGGTGGTGGGACATTTCTAATTGAATAGTGGTTATTTTTTTGGGTTTTTTTTTTTTAAATTCGCGTTTAATTGAATCAGGCCCTAGGTGCTTTGACATCTGATGCATAGATCCAAGCACATTCTTCCGGACCAAAACCTTTCCAATCTACTAGATACCGGAGATGGCCATAGCGAATTCGAGCATCCACAATCTTTTTAATTCTGTAATATGGTTGATAATGGTGGCTTTGGTGAACGTTTTAAAAGAAGAAATGTTTACTTACAAGAATTTGGAAAAACTGATTTTGGTAAAAATATTGTGAAGGATGCGAGTCCGAATCAAGATATATCGGATAATGTAAAAGAAAAATTACATAGATTGGAAGATCTTTTAATGGATGAGACTAGACACTGGAGTGACAGTGTATCTCTCCAAAAATATTTAGAGAAAAATATTGTACCACGTGGCCTGAGAGTGTTTAGGCCACTAGCTTTTACCGAAGATAAAAATTTGGTAAAAGCATGGGAGGACACACTACATAAATGTTCTGTATCACTGATCAAACTCCTTATTGAATATAGAGATAAAAAAACTGGAGAGACAATCAAGGAGATAGAACAAATAAGAACTGAACTAAAAAATCTTTTTTTGGGAAAGATCAGAAAAAAGAACCCCCCTTACAGAATTCCTACGAGATCCTGAGATTAGATACCCCAAAGAGACAAAGAAATATAGAGGAAGGAGAGGAGGTAATAAACATTCCGCAAAAACCCAGATTGGTGTAGTCTCTCCAAATGATCTTAAAGGCATTGTTAATATCTCATCCAAACCTTTAACAAATGTGGAAATAAAATTACTACAAAAAGGCTTAACGTTTTCTCCAAGGGCAGAACCCAATATATTTGATTTATATATGGAGTTAAATAAATATGTAAGATGCCTATGTAGAAAGCGTTACTTTGCCTCAAAAGTTCTAAAAAGAAATAAAGAGAATCAAAAAGATCTATTACTGTTGAATGTGGATGAGAGAAAATGCCTGGAAGATATGGAGGAACTTAGGTTAGAAAATTGTGAACCTGAAGAGATAGCCGATGGCATCCTTCTCTTCGATATAAATAATAAAAACAAATCAACAAAAATTTTCAAAAATAAATCTGAATTTTGTCCAATTAACCATAAAAGTCCTGCTATTACTAGCTTTTATAGGGCAACTTTTAATGATCTAAAAAAACTATGTATAACAATGGATAAAAAAACCAAAACAAAAAATTTTTATCAAAATGGGAAAGTAAAGCTCTGAAGGCACTGAGTAAGGACAAAACTAGAGTAATAAGAGCAGCTGACAAGGGGGGTAGCGTGGTCGTTATGGACTGGGAATACTACACTGAAGAGGCTTTGAAACAATTGGAAAATCAAAAAGTGTACAAATTGTTAACTGTAAATCCCACCCAGAAATTCCAGGATGAGATACATGCGTATCTATCCGGGGGTTTTGAAAGAGGATTTATATCCAGGGAAACTTTCAACTTTTTGTTTATTAAGCACCCTGTTACACCTATATTTTATCACTTACCCAAAATTCACAAGTCCCTCACTGCACCACCGGGACGCCCTATAATTTCAGGTATACAGTCACTATCCACTAATCTATCAGCGTTTATTGATTCTAAGTTACAAAAGTATGTTATAGAACTAAATTCTCACCTTAAGGACACTACACACCTTCTAAATATTATTGAAGATAAAAAGCGGGCACCAAATTGTTCTTTTCTAACGTTGGATGTACAATCATTGTATTCCAACATACCTCATGTAAAAGGTTTAGAAGCCATTAAATACTATCTGGATAAAGATGTTGAATTAACCGACACGGAAAAATACTTCATTTTGGATGGGATATGGTTTATTTTAACTCACAATTATTTTATTTTTAACTCTTCATATTACTTGCAGGTCCTTGGTACAGCGATGGGCACCAGATTCGCCCCTAGCTTTGCGAACCTCTATATGGGTTATTTTGAAGATCAGCA
>WWET01000210.1:60048-78104 GCA_011038615.1 Limnodynastes dumerilii | reverse complement strand
AATGGAGTGCACTGTAAGTGTATATATGTATATGGGGTGCACTGTGTGTGTTTATGTATGTGGGGTGCACTGTGTGTGTGTGAGAGAGATATATTATAGAAAAACCAGTAAGCGCTATATTAGACACCAAATATAAAATGCAGTGCACATATGAAATAATCAAAGTTTCCCCCGTTATTACAATATGATAATATATCTTTATTAAATTAAATCATAATACCATAAAACATATACACTCATAAAACATCGACAGTCCTGTACTATATGGAAACACTCCATTTGTAGATGGAAAGACAAACAGTAGAAGGTTGAACTCATACAATGCTCCAATGAAGGTGGTCTCACATATATGGTATACACTCACTGGTATCCCACACTCTCGGTACCTCCAATAAAAGACCTAGCTAACAGTTTACCTACAAATACTCGGGGTGCTGCCCGTTGGATGTTTAATCATTTATAATTTAAGGCAGGGACTAAGGGACTAATATAACTTGCCCTGCCTATTTTCTGGTTAGCCCCTCCTAGAGTTTATTTGGTTCCGCCCATAGGAGGCCTCTTCCAGATTTTTTACAGGACCACTTTATTTTCCCAATCCGCCCCTGCACTCCAATTTAGTTTCATGTGGAGGTATGCTGTCTCTGTCACAATATATATATATTTTCAGGCTTTGGTACGAGACTATTCCGTAAGGAAACTGACAAGAATACGATTTTACTAGCAGATATTTTTCATCCCATTGAAAAAAACTGCACTACCATTCTCCCAATTATTGCGAGTTGTGATATTGACTTCTGACACAGATAGTCTACCTATGTGTTATGACACTCTGGTTTTACCTGATAAGTACCGGAGTAGTCAAAGAGAGAGTAAGCGTGGTACCCCGGGTTTACCTTGTGAGAACCGAGGTGACCACAAAAGAGATAGGCAGAGTGGACGGGTTGGTTACCGGAGCCCGGAGACTTTACTATCCGGGGGGTCTTCACCAGGGCCCCTGATGGTGGGGATGGAATTGGCAGCGGCCCAATAGCTTGAACGGACCCCGTTGAACCAAACTCGTGGGAGAGAAATGAACACCGGGAGTGAACACCAGACAGGAGTAGTAGGAGGAGTAGTAGTCCGGAAGCGACCAGACTGCAACAGATGGCAAGCAACACTGAACTCAGTACGTAGGACAGAAGAATGTTCACGGGACAATACAAGACACACTAGGGCTCGCGCACACTCAATCACACAGCGGTGCCTCCGAAGAGGTAACATAAACATACACTCAAGGTAAATGTAGGTACTTGCAGGGAAGGTAGGTACAAAATAGGGATAAGAACCAGGGCTGGATACACAAGGTAACAAGGCAGGAGTCAAGGCAGGCAAGTGGGTCAAACAACGCTCAATTCACTAGGCTAGAAGCACTAGGCACACACGATAAATAGCAGGTCACAGAACTGGGAATCAGACTCTATAACCGGCAGAGAAGAGAGTAAGAGGAGGGCTAAATATAGAGACAGCTAGCCTCTAATAGGCTGAGCTGTCTGAGAAAAACCCCGCAATAACGCAAGCTAAGTAAAAAACAGAGAAGACGCTGGCCCGTAGCACGTGGACGGACCAGGAGCTGGAAGAGAGAGAAAAGACGCCGGCGGCAGAGGAACGCAAGCGGTGAGCGATGCCCGAAGGATAGAGGAAGCCAGCAGCGGGGAAGGATGGTAAGTGACAGCGGGAAACAAGGTAAGGGTGCGCACAGGAGCAGGCTGGATGCGGGCAGACCTAACAGTACCCCCCCTCTGACGGGGGGGTCAAGGACCCCTCAGGTCCTGGTTTCCCTGGAAACTTGATGTGAAATTCTTGGATGAGCTTGCTGGCATGAATATTATGTGCAGGAACCCATTGACGTTCCTCTGGACCATACCCTCTCCAATGAATAAGGTAATGAATTTGGCCTTGCACTTTTTTAGAATCTAAGATGGTCTCTACTTCGAACTCTTATTGACCATCCCGGAGGAGAGGAGGAGGTTTGGAAAGTACACCAGACTGAAATCTTCTGGAAGGACGAAAAGGTTTAAGGAGGGAGACATGAAATGTGTTGGGCATCTTCATATTCCGAGGAAGCTTTAACTTGAAGGCCACCGGATTGATCTTTTTGGAGATAATAAAGGGGTCAATAAAACGTGGACCATGTTTCCTGGAAGGTTGACGAATGCAAATATTTTTAGTAGACAACCAAACTTTGTTGCCAACTTTGAAAGAAACCCTCCATCTACGCTTGTCCATTCTGGTCTTAGTACTGCGAGCCGCAGATTGCAGGGAGTTGTTAACTTTCGTCCAGATATTTTTGATCCTGTTGCCCATGAGTCTAGAATCGGAAGAATCATCAATATCAGGCTGAAGAAAGGAATTGGAGCGAGGATGATGACCCATGACACAGAAAAATGGAGACATTTTGGTGGCAGAATGAGTGGCATTATTATAAGCAAACTCAGCTCATGCCAAATTATGAGACCAATTATCTTGCAGCTTGGATGTGTAACACCTCAGATATTGTTTGAGATTTTGGTTGATGCGCTCCGTTTGGACATTAGATTGCGGATAATATCCAGAGGAAAGACTTACTGAGATCCAAAGTAATTTACAGAAAGACTTCCAAAAACGAGCAACAAATTGGGAACCTCTGTCAGACACAATGGACCGGGTCCAGAACTACGTCCGTCTTCCATAGACAGACGTAGTTCAATAAACAGTAGCTACTGCACATGCGTAGTAGCTATTGTACGTAATCTGCGTATCGTTTCGATGCGTAGATTGCGTATATGCTGTCTTTTAGACTGCATATACGCAATCTACGTATCGAAACGATACGCAGATTACGTACAATAGCTACTATGCATGCGCAGTAGCTACTGTTTATTGAACTATGTCTGTCTATGGAAGACGGACGTAGTTCTGGATCCGGCGCAATATCAGTAGGAAGGCCATGAAGTCTGACGATATTCTGAACAAACAAATCAGCCAAATCCTGAGCAGAAGGAAGCCCTTTCAAGGGTACAAAGTGAGCCATCTTACTGAAACGATCAACAATCACCCAGATGGTAGTGTTGTCCAAAGATTTGGGAAGATCTGTAACGAAATCCATCGAAATGTGTGTCCAAGGGCGTTTGGGAATAGGTAGAGGATGAAGAAGGCCTCCTGGTAATGAGCGTAATGTTTTATTCTGAGCGCAGACAAGACAGGCTCCCACAAACTCCTTCACATCTCTTGACATAGCAGGCCACCAGACCAAACGAGAAATGAGTTCCAAAGTCTTCCTTATTCCAGGACAATTCCGATGCTTCTGGGAAGGAGCCTGGTCTTGGGCATTCGCAATCATGGTATACAGATCCTGAGTGAGACCTTCCACAATGGTTGAAAAGGGTAGGATGGGTAGAGGAGGGGAGAAGGGTGGATGTTCTGGCACGAGAGAGCGTGAAAGGGCATCAGCTCGCTTGTTGAGAGAACCCGGATGTTAAGTGATCACAAAGTTGAAACGGGTGAAAAACATAGTCCATCTGGCTTGTCTGGGATTCAACCTTTTGGCGGATTCAATGTAGGCCTGGTTCGTAAGGATGACAATGGTGTGAGTGGCCCCTTCCAGCCAATGCCTCCATTCCTTCAGAGTCAGTTTGATGGCCAGTAATTCTCTGTTACCCACGTCATAATTGCGTTCTGCGCTGGAGAACTTCCTAGAGAAGTAGGCACATGGGTACATCTTTTTGTCAGCAGGGTCTTGTTGAGAGAGGACTGCTCCAGCTCCGATATCAGAGGCATCCACCTCAAGAATGAATTGAAGATCTGGATTGGGAAGACTAGGAATAGTGACGAAGAATAGGTGCAGAGATGAAGGCTTGTTTGAGAGCAAGGAAAGCCTTAGCCGCCTTAGGAGGCCATTGAGTAGGATCACCTCCTTTCTTGGTGAGATCGGAGATGGTCGTCACCAGGATGGACATGTTACGAATAAAACGCCTGTAATAGTTTGAGAAACCCAAGAATCTCTGAGTGGCTTTAAGATTGGTGGGTTGTACCCACTCCAAAATGGCTTTAACTTTAGCTGTGTCCATTGCAAAACCCTGTGGGGAAATAACATATCCCAGGAATGTGACCCTGTCCACCTCGAACTCGCACTTTTCTGGCTTGGCGAAGAGATGATTTTCTCGAAGGCTATTCAGGACCTGACGAACATGACAGCGACGCGACTCCAGACTGGAAGAGAAAATAAGTATATCGTCCAAATACACTACAATAAAGTCTCCCAAGAAGTCTCGTAGAATTTCATTAATGAGGTCCTGAAACACCGCTGGGGCATTGCACAGTCCAAAAGGCATCACAAGGTATTCATAATGGCCCGATAGCGTATTAAATGCTGTCTTCCACTCGTCTCCTTTTCGGATTCTGACTAGATTATATGCCCCACGGAGGTCAATCTTGGAGAAGATGGTAGCCCCTCTGAGTTGATCGAACAAGTCAGAAATACGAGGAATGGAATAGGGGTTCTTGATAGTAATTTTATTTAACGCCCGATAGTCGATGCAAGGCCTGAGGGATCCGTCTTTTTTAGCCACAAAGAAGAACCTGGCACCGACTGGAGACTTGGAAGGGCGGATAAAACTTTTGCGAAGGTTCTCCTGAATATATTGATCCATGGCTCCTGTCTCAGGGCGAGAGAGGGAGAACAACCTACCCTTAGGAAGCTTAGCTTTGGGAACCAAATCAATGGCACAGTCAGAGTTCCGATGGGGAGGGAGTACCTCCGAGGCTTGGTCCGAGAACACATCCGCAAAGTCGGCATATTGAGGAGGAATCTTCTGGACGGAGGTCTGGAAAACTCGAATGGGTCGTGATAAACAGCCTTTGGCGCAGAACTCACTCCACTTGATGATCTCCCCTTTGGCCCAATCTATGACTGGGTTGTGGGCCAGAAGCCACGGATGTCCAAGTACGAGGTGTGCTGAGGGGCTCTGGAGTTCCGAGTGGCAACAGCCGATGAAGAGGCGCAGGGGTGATGTGCTGGTACTGATGTTAGGTTCAGATAGAGGTCTTCCATCCAATCCACAAGCAGTCAAGGGAGAAGGAATGGACTTGACTTCCAGGCAGAGACGACGGGCTACTTCAGCATCGATGAAGTTCCCTGCTGCCCCGCTATCAATTAAGGCCCGTAGGCTGAAGACTTGTTCATTCACCAGCAGTTGAACTGAAATAAAGAGGGAATTTTTAGGGGAGATTAAATATGTACCCAGCCGGAAACCCTCTTCTTCCGTCTGGGTTAGGCGTTTCCCGCCGGCGAAGGTTTGTTAGGGCAATTGTCCGCCCTATGGCCTTTACCCCCACAATACAGGCAGAGACCCAACTGCCGACGACGGGCCTTCGCTTGTCTGGATAGACGATAGACACCAATCTGTATGGGCTCTTCTACAGACAGGACCTCCGATGGGGACTGAATTGTGGGAAGAAAAGAAGGTGCAGATGAGTCTTTCTCCAATCGTCGTTCTTTAAACCGATGATCAATCTTTATTGCCAGGCGCATGAGATCATCCAGTGTTTGGGCAACAGGGAATTGGACCAGAGCGTCCTTGACTTGTTCTGAAAGCCCGACTTGAAACTGACTCCTCAAAGCCGGGTCATTCCACCCACACTCGTTAGACAAACGTCGGAACTCCGCACAGTATTCCTCTGCAGATCTTTTCCCGTTTCAGGGTGCGTAGCTTGGATTTGGCCGTGGCCACGCGATCTGGGTCATCATATAGTAATCCTAATGCCTTGAAGAATCCATCTACAGTCTGCTTTGCGGGGGATTCGGGCAGAAGACCGAATGCCCATGCCTGTGGATCTCCCTGGAGAAGAGTGATAATCAAGCCGACCCGTTGAGATTCCGAGCCGGAGGGGTCTAAGCTGGAAGTAGAGCTTGCAACTTTCCTTGAAGATCCGGAACTGTGAACGATCCCCAGTGAAGCGGTCCAGAAGATTAGCCTTCACATCCGGGGATGCCTGAAGCGGAGCTGGAGCGGGGGCGGCAGCGGGTTCTGGTGGAGAACGAAGGGAAGCGATGGCCGCATCTTGAGACCGGACCTGCACGGTAAGACTTTGAACCATTTGACCCAGGTTGGAGACCTGGGCAATAAGGGTGTTTATGGTCGGGTCCATGTTACCAAGAGCGGTAACCTATGTGGGGCCGGTTATAATGTTATGACACTCCGGTTTTACCTGATAAGTACCAGAGTATATAGAGAAAGGTACAGCGCTAAATTAAATACTGAAAATATTAGCGTGGTACCCCGGGTTTACCTTGTGAGAACCGAGGTGACCACAAAAGAGATAGGCAGAGTGGACGGGTTGGTTACCGGAGCCCGGAGACTTTACTATCCGGGGGGTCTTCACCAGGGCCCCAGAAATGCAGTGGATGTGTAAATTGCCGCTAATTAATCTAGGATGACACCTTCACTCATCCGAATTCATGCATCCGTTAAAGAAACAACACAAACTTTCTTGGGATTCGAAATTTTTGGTTTACATTATAACTTGCCTGTGTGAAAAAATCTGTGTAGGCAAGACGGTACGGATGCTAAAGGAAAGACTAGCAATGCACAGGTGTACGATTAAGAAAGCGTCAGCCATAGTTGACAATAAGACCCCTCTTGTGTCAAGACATTTTGCTTAAAAGGGACATAAACTAGCAGACTTACGTTGTATGTCTGGAAAAATGGAAGTGGAAGCGGGTGGGGTAGCGCAACCCCAGATGTGTACCTGGGTCTAAAGGTGATGTTGATCTGGTGGTAGTGGGTATTGGAAATGGTCAGGTAAATAGGGGAAGGAAATGGAGCAGCTCTGGTCTGGCGGATTTAAGTATGGGGTAGAAGGATTCAAGTAAAAGTTATCAGCAGGCGTCACGCTGGTGTTTAAAAGCCAGGAATATCGTGTTGCTGCAGTTCTTCAAACAACACTGAGAAGTAAAGAAGAGATAGAAAAAAGGCACAATAGTGTAACAGCGTATGGTAAATGAAGGTATGAGAGTAATACACTCACATGTATGGTAGATATAATGCGCCTGAAGTGGGTGCTTGTGCTGGGGTATGCAGAGCTCCTTCTGGATCTGAACTCTGTGCCTCCTCCGGTGCTCCTGCAGGGGTTCATCCTCGTGGGGTGCCTTCGATCTGTCTCTGGTCCTTGTAGTTTGGAGCTTCTTTCTGCTGTGAGTGGGTGGTAGTTTGGTCCAAGACGGTGCTGAATGCGGGTACCTTCTGAATGCCGGCTGATTGCGTAGCTTACTGTAGTCTCTCGGCGTGTGGGATGGACAGTCATGCAGCAGTGGAGGAAGGTGCAGCGGTGTTCTTTCGCAGACTTCCCTGCTGTGCTGGGATTCCACGTCAGTGTGCATCTGGCTGGGAAAGCCATGGGTGGGTGCCCAGAGTTCGCGGTGGTCCTGTGGAGAGGTCCGGAGGGATCTCCTTGATGTAAAAGGGCTGACTGTAGATTCTGGCAGTGTGGATGGTGCACAAACAATAATGAATGGAGTCGAATAGCTGGATTCCACCTTGTAGAGACTTTAATTGATGAAGTGGAGGTTTACAAATAGTGGAAAGCAAAAGTGGGTTAGATTAGCATACAACTGTTTAGATTTGCAATGTCCCAATGTCTTCAACTGTGGTTGACTTCCTCAGGGGTTATGACTGGTTCTGGTGGTGAGGGGATAAATATATAGGGTATTGAGAAGGGGGAGGTGTGGGGGGGAGGAGGAGAGATGTGCGCTGGGATGCAACTGTAGTCCCAAGGGCTCCCTGTAGGGGTCATTAGGTATGTGGGATGACAACCTATGGTATGGGACCTGATGTTTTCGCTTGCTGCAAATAAACGTCTTCAAATGAGAGGTGTATGTTTAATCGTTGATGTTAAAAGTGTTAAAAGATAGTCACATAAGGACAAGGGGTGCTATGTGACTAGTGATTCCCCCTGGATAATGGGGGGATCCTCCCTTCATAAGGGAGGATTGGGGAGTTGTGGATCTGATAAAAAGGAGGGGGGGACACATAGTGGCACAAGGGGATATGTGACTGGTTGTGCCCCCTAAGTGGGGTGAAGGGTCATAGTTCCTGATGGGATTTATGGGCAATGATCCATGATGTCGGTATCAAGTACATCCTGGGATTTGTAAGCGGTAGTCTGGGGTGAAGGCACTAGGTATGGTCTTCACACCTGTGATGAATGAGCACAAATAATGGGTGGAGGATTGCCACAGCTCTAGTGCTCAAGTAGTGGGTGTGTATGAGTGGGGAATTAGTGCTCCCATGGGGGTATTATTGCTTGGTGGGGGATGAATGAGGATTCAAACTAATACTGGCATCAGGTCGGTATCTATGTTAAGTCCATGGGTTTGAAAAGTCTTAAGTTGAAATATAAGAGAAAACTCACAAGGGAGTATACGTTTCTGGCGCTCACTCAACAAAAGTAAAAGTCTCACGTTTTTGTAAGTAAAGTTAATAGCGGTAGTTCTGAAGGATATAGTACGAAGGTGATCTGCCGTGCGTGGGTTGTTTACTCCTGGTTTCTGCAGTGTCGATGTTCCTAGTTTCCTTCTGAGGTGTTTCTCTCTCGCAGGGCCGTCTTTGTTTATGCGCCATTGTTAGGCGCCTCCCGTCTCGCCAGCTAGCAGTCCTCAGAAACCTCGGTTCTGGGGTTTTGCTTACGGTGGGGAAATAAAAGCAGCAATGGAGAGAGGATATAGTGTAATATTGCTTTTTTATTCCATTTGCAAATAAAAACAAGCGGTAATTCTACTCACAAATTATGCGGACATGAGATGCCCGTACATCGCTATTTCACAACTATCGTGGTGTGAATCACATAGATGGCAATAACTGGTCATCAAGTGGTGTCAGGGGTGTGCAACCAACGCGTTTCGTCGGAATGTCTGACTTCCTCAGGGTATTACACACAGTTCTGTATGTTGGGTTTATATTTCCCTCCCTCTGTTTTCATTGGTTGAGCAATAAATCTAAGCTTAGGTGTTTATTTTCCATACATTCAGTGTGTGACGTGCTTAAAGCCTTTTAATTTCTTTCATAGTCTGCTCTGACTTTTCACTGGGAAATTCTGTTTGGTCAAAGTGTAAGTTTAAGGTAACATGTGTTGCGGTATAGGACTCCCTGGCTGTGTGATTGTTATTATGGTGAACAGACTGCAGTCTTTGGAACTCGTTGTCAGATTAAAGTGTAGCAATCAGAATCAGTGGTGCTGTTTTATCTGATGTCATCTAAGAGTTGTGTTTTGTAGTAAACTCAATTTGATGGTCTCTTAGTGTATATTGGACTTAGGGATGAAACTTGGGGGGGAATTCTGATATGGGAAGGGGATCATGCATGTGGAGGTTTTGTTCTACTTGATGGGTTGATTCTGACAAGGGGATTTTACTCGTTGTAGGCTGGGGGTTAATTATTGCTGATATTATGGTGATTCTTTATGCCGTGGACAATGAGGGATATTTGTATAACGATTTCAGTGTGACTGATACGACTGGTATATGGTGTGGTACCAAGCCCTTCGTTGTGTGGAGGGTTTGTTCGTTTGAACTTAACGTATGGACATAAGAAGAAATAAGAGTTGGTGTGACCTAGAGGTTATCAGGTGTCTTGTTGTTTTTGGATATCCTAATCTCCCAACTAGGACCTAACTGGCCTTTTCTAGTTACGGTGGTTACGGCTAAAGGTGTGGATTATGGACCTGAGCTGGGAAATTAGTATCCTTAGCATTTTCTACCATGTATCGTTATAGATAAAGGACATTGGTGAAATTATGTTCTAGCTCCTAGAGCCTCATTCATTAAAAACGATTTTGACCTGCAATTTTGCATAGCGGGCCATCGCGGCGATATTGCCGCGTTTAAAAAAAAAAAAAAATTCAAATTCATTAAAACGCGGTTTGATCGCGATTTTTTCAATCTCAGGCGATGGTGTGCGATTTTTAAAGGGCTAAATCGCTGTGATTTTCATTAGAAAACCACCACGATTAGACCTTTAACAAATCGCCGCAAATCCAGTGATATAGAAAAAAACCTAAGTGCTGCATGGCTGAAAGCCTTAGCCATGCTGTACTGATGGAACTACAAGGATCAGCACAACATGGTTAGACTATGTACAGTGTAAAAAAAAAATAGAAAAAAGAACCACAACACATATATTAACCCCTACATTCCTAAAATAAAGTATGCATGTAAAAAAAAATATTTCCTAACTAACAATGTTCCCTACATGAGTGCACTTACCTTCGGTGGTCATCTCTCCTAATTAAAGTGAAATGTGTGCATTGTATCATGTGTAAAAATAAATAAAAAATATTTGTACACTCACTGTTTGATGTCGGCATCTTGGGAAACCTTCAATTCTTCTTATTAGGATATCTTCTGGTCTTTTCTTCTTCCTTGGATCGTCTTCTCCTGTTGCCACGACACAGGAACACTTCTGAACTCCATCAGGGTTGCTCCTTATGACGATCAGGTCACTAGGGGGCACTGTTTTTATAGTAGAGATGACGTCAGTGGTCCTGAGAGTATTGGTCCTCTACTGTTTCTGACGTCATCTCTACTATAAAAACACTGCCCCCTAGCGACATGATCGTCATAAGGAGCAGCCCCAATGGAGTTCAGAAGCGTTCCTGCGTCGTGGCAACAGGAGAAGACGATCCAAGGCCGAAGAAAAGACCAGAAGACATCCTAATAAGAAGAATTGACGGCTTCCCAAGATGCTGACATCAAACAGTGAGTGTACAAATATATTTTATTTATTTTTACACACGATACAATGCACCCATTTCACTTTAATTAGGAGAGATTACCACCGAAGGTAAGTCCACCCATGTAGGGAACATTGTTAGTTAGGAAATATTTTTTTTTACATGTATACTTTATTTTAGGAATGTAAGGGTTAATGTATGTGTTGTGGTTTTTTTTTTCTATTTTTTTTACACAGTACACGCAGCGCTGCATGGTTACAAGTCTAACCATGTTGTGCAGATAGAATTACAAGGATCAGCTTTGCTGATCCTTGTAGTTCCATCAGTACAGCATGGCTAAGGCTTTCAGCCATGCAGCGCTTAGTTTTTAAACAGACAAAAACACATGTCTGTTATACGGACATGTGTTTTTGTCAGTCCCTATAGGCAAAAAAAATAGAATCGCACCTCTCTGGCTGCGATTTTATTTTTTGTGATTTAAAGGCGATTTCACCGCGATTCGGTGAAATCGCCCTTAATGAATTAGAAACTTTGTATGTTTATTATTAAAAAAAATCGGGACCGCGATTTCTACACAGGCAATTCCAAATCACGTTCAAATCGTATGATTTGGAGCTTAATGAATACGGTTTGCGATTTTTAAGCTCCAAATCACGCGATTTGAGGCGATTTAAGAGAAATCGTCTTTAATGAATGAGGCCCCTAATGTGGCAGGTGTGGATCTTAATACAATTTTATATGTCAGGTTTATTTGAAATTCAAATATGTAGTCAACGACTAGAAAGGGAACCCAAAATCCAAAAGAACAAGTGAAGAAAAACACTACAGGCATATTTAATTTGAGTTCCCATGTCCTCACAACACCAGAAGAAAACCTCCTTTCAAAAGGTCTCAAATTCGCCCCCACAAATAAAATCAATAAATTTAACACTTTTATTGATGTCTACAAAATCACAAGACGACTAACCCTCAAAAAGTACTTCATAAATAAACAAAGTGAAGTAGCCACAACAGAGGACACCCCAGATGTAAAATATCTACACACAAACCTCAGACCAAAGTCCACCTTCTGCCCCACATACCTTAAAGGCAACTATATCACTACCTTCCAGAAACTAGTAGAAGACGACATTAAACACATCAAAACAAACCCGAAAAATACAAGGAAAAATAAACCAAACCTTACAAAAAAAGAATTACTAGCCCTGGGGGGATTCCAAAACAACGACAAAATTATAATCAAACTGGCGGACAAGGGGGGTGGGACATACTCAATGTAGAGGACTATCAGAAAGAAGCCTCAAACCTCCTAAGTGACACTGACACCTATATGAAACTTAACTCCAATCCCATAGATAAGTTCCAGAATGTACTCACTAGCCTTCTGAAGGAAGGCTTCCAGAAAGGAATCATAAATTAAAATGAACTAGGATTCCTCACTAACCAACACCCAAACATCCTAGTTTTTTATTACCTACCAAAAATTCACAAACACTTAACCAACCCACCCGGACGCCCCATAATTTCAGGCATAGACTCCATCACTTCAAACCTTTCCCAATATATTGATTCCTTTCTGCAACCTGTAGTGAAAAAACAAAACTCATACCTGCAAGACACAACACATATCCTGAAGACACTAAAAGAGATTAAATGGAAAAATAACTACCATCTAGGGACCGGTGATGTTAAATCACTGTACACCTGTATAGAACATAAACAGGGACTAGACAGCGCCAGATATCTACTTAGACAACAAAAAGAACTACCAGAGGAACAAATAGACTTTTTTGTTTAATGGGAGGGAATACATCCTTAACCACAATTTTTTCTGGTATGAGGACCAGTTTTACCTTCAGGTACGGGGAACAGGGATGGGGACCAAGTTCGCGCCAAGCTATGCAAATCTCTTCATGAGCAAATGGGAATTGGATAACATCTGGAACCACCCCAGGTTTGGCACGAACTTGGTCCTCTGGAAACGCTTTATCGACGATGTTTTCTTCATCTGGGAGGGCCCGGAGGAGAAGCTCGTCGAATTTACCCAGTACCTGAATGATAACAACAGAAACCACCAATTCACCACAGAGACAAGTAAAGATAGGGTCACATTCCTAGATCTTGAGATATACATTGACAACATGGAGATCAAAACTAAGACACATTTTAAAAAAGTGGATTGCAACAGCTTTATCCTCTCATCAAGCAGTCATTACTTTAATTGGCTGAACAATATACCCAAAGGCCAATTCACCAGGCTTAGGCGCAATTGTACCGACACAGAAGTATTTAAGGAACAAGGTCAAAAACTAAAACTAGACTTTCAGGAAAAAGATTACAACCAAGGAACCATTAATGAAGCATTTCAACAAATCTTAGAAACTGATAGAACACAACTGCTAGAATACAAAGAGAAACAAGATAACACTGACAAATTTATAATCCCATTTCTCACCCAATATTCCCAACAAGCCCCGGCCATCAAGAAGATAATAAGAAAACACTGGCATATCCTTCTAAAAGATGAGAAATTAAAACATATACTCCCAAAAAATCCCCAAATAATTTTCGAAAAAGCCCCAAGCATTAAACAGAAAATAGTCAGAAGCACAGGGAAGCAAACCTCTAAATCCACAAGTTCCACTTGGCTAGGAGGCAAAACAGGCTTCTTCCACTGCCACAACTGCGCAGCATGCCGCAAAACTCATGTAACAGGAACAAAAGCCATCACCACTTTCAAAACATCAAAAAACGGAAATAATAAAGTTTACAAAATCAAAGAGAAAATCACCTGCAACAGCAGGAACGTTATCTATATGATAACATGCCTATGCAATCTGATCTACATAGGCTGAACATGTAGAGAATCGAAGGTCAGAATTAATGAACACATTCGCAATATCACAATAGGAAAATAAACACACAGCCTATCAGATCACTATAGGCTGTGTCACAACAAGGATCCCTCAGGATTAAAATTTATAGGCATAGAAAAAGTCAAAACAAACTGGAGAGGGAGAGACAACCAAAGGAATTTAAACCAATCTGAAACCAAATGGATCTTCAACCTTGACACCTTAACCCCTAACGGTCTAAACATCGACTTTGAATTAGCATCCTTTCTCTGATAAAAATCCTATCCTTCCTCTAAGACGAGTAATATGACTACATATTTGAATTTCAAATAAAATTGCAAAATATAAATTAAAATTTCAAAATATAAAATTGCACTAAGATCCACCCTGGCGCTCTAGGAGCTAGAACATAATTTACCAATGTCCTTTATCTAAAACGATACATGGCAGAAAATACTAAGGATACTCATTTCCCAGATCAGGTCCATAATCCACACCTTTAGCCGTAACCACCGTAACTAGAAAAGGCCAGTTAGGTCGAAGTTGGGAGATTAGGATATCCAAAAGCAACAAGACACCTGATAACCTCTAGATCACACCAACTCTTATTTCTTCTTATGTCCATACGTTAAGTTCAAACCAACAAACCCTCCACACAACGAAGGGTTTGGTACCACACCATATACCAGTCGTATCAGTCACACTCACTCGTTTACGAATATCCCTCATTGTCCACAGCATATAGAATCACCATAAAATCAGCAATAATTAACCCCCAGCCTACAACAAGTAAAATCCCCTTGTCAGAATCAACCCATCAAGTAGAACAAAACCTCCACATGCATGATCCCCTTCCCATATCAGAATTCCCCCCCAAGTTTCATCCCTAAGTCCAATATACACTAAGAGACCATCAAATTGAGTTTACTACAAGACACAATTCTTAGATGACATCAGATAAAACAGCACCACTGATTCTGATTGCTACACTTTAATCTGACAACGAATTCCAAAGACTGCAGTCTGTTCACCATAATAACAATCACACAGCCAGGGAGTCCTATACCGCAACACTGTAGCGTTATATGCCACAACATTGCAGCGATACATGTTACCTTAAACTTACACTTTGACCAAACAGAATTTCCCAGTGAAAAGTCAGAGCAGACTATGAAAGAAAATAAAAGGCTTTAAGCACGTCACACACTGAATGTATGGAAAATAAACACCTAAGCTTAGATTTATTGCTCAACCAATGAGAACAGAGGGAGGGAAATATAAACCCAACATACAGAACTGTGTGTAATACCCTGAAGAAGTCGGACATTCTGACGAAACGCGTTGGTTGCACACCCCTGACACCACTTGATGACCAGTTATTGCCATCTATGTTATTCACACCACGATAGTTGTGAAATAGCGATGTACGGGCATCTCATGTCCGCATAATTTGTGAGTAGAATTACCGCTTGTTTTTATTTGCAAATGGAATAAAAAAGCAATATTACACTACATCCTCTCTCCATTGCTGCCTTTATTCCTCACCGCAAGCAAAACCCCAGAACAGAGGTTTCTGAGGACTGCTAGCCGGCGAAACGGGAGGTGCCTAACAATGGCGCATAAACAAAGACGGCCCTGCGAGAGAGACACACCTCAGAAGGAAACTAGGAACATTGACACCGCAGAAACCAGGAGTAAACAACCCACGCACTGCAGATCACCTTTGTACTACGAACAGTAAGCTGGATATCCTACAGAACTACCGCTATTAACTTTACTTACAAAAACGTGAGACTTACTTTTGTTGAGTGAGCGCCAGAAACATATACTCACTTGTGAGTTTTCTCTTTCGTTACTGCACTTTGAAGAAAGTGGATACCTTCTTCGGTTTCAGGCAGCCCTCATAAGGACATTGGGGTAGATCCAGAACTACGCTTGCCGTACGTTTACTCTCGTACCGTAATTTCGCGTGCATGCCTTCTATACACTCCCCTAGGCACACCCCTGAATGTACGTATTTTGTCAAGATACGCTTTTCAAACCCTACCTTAACTTTTAACCGCAGTGATCCGCACACGTACGTATGGTCAACACGTATTTACGCAGCTAAGCACGCCCATACTGTACACTTTAAATACAAACCCCGCTTACTTAACGTATTTCAGAAGTATTTTGGACTCGCGTAAAATTGGCACGCCCACATGTAAGTATTTACGTGACACATACGTGAATGGCCCATACGTTCACAATTATGTTACGTTAATGAGCGTATTTTCTATGGTGCGCATGTGCAGTACTTACCAATAGGCGATTTTACGTCTCCGTCACGCGTAAATTCGCTCACAAGCGTTGTTCTGGATCTGGCCCATTGTTACCAAATAAGGGAAGCGCTCCTGTACTATATCTTTGCATGTATTATGTTTACATAAACCTGTTTGATTAAGCTGAACTCAAGTTGAAATATCCATTTTAGTTCTGTCTTATTGATCGCTTTTAGCCTGTCTCCTCCTCTCCAATCTTTCTCTACTGTTTCAATGCCTGTAAATGTGAGGCCTGTTGGGTCCTGGTTATGGAACTTTAGAAAATGGTCTGTGACACTGTGTGCCTGGTACCCATTATGGACGTTGCGTATATGTTCCCCTATTCTCTCTTTTAGGGATCTAGTTGTCCTCCCTATGTATTGTAGGTGGCAGGAGCATGAGATAAGGTAAATAACATGTTTAGTGTGACAAGTGATTGTGGATTGAATTTTGTATTCTTTACCTGTGATGTTAGATGTGAAGTGGGTGTTGGGTTTTGTACTTTTGTAGGTACCTGCTCTGCACCCTATGCACTGGTTGCAGTGGAAGAATCCTTTTTGAGAAGTGAGCCAGGTGATATTTCTGGGTTCCTTAATGTGATTCTTGACAAGTTGCATTTGTAAATTTGCTGCTTTTTTGAAAAGGATGTCTGGTCGTGGTCTTATGAGTTTTGAGAGGAGTTCATCCTTTTGGAGGAGGTAATTTTTTTGGCCTTGTTGTTACCTGCTTTTGAAAGGTGGCAGTTTCTATGTGGTCATGTTCAATGTAAATCTCAAGGACTAAGAATTCTACTTTCTGTTTGCTATATTTAGTTGTGAATTTTAGATTGCATGTGTTGTTGTCCAAATGAGTGATGAAATTGGTGAGTGTGGATTCTAAACCCTTCCAGACAAACATGACGTCATCAATGTAGCGGTGCCAGAGGACTAGGGGACCGCTAACCTGTTCCTGGGACCAGATGTGTTGTTCTTCCCACCAGCTCATGAACAGGTTGGCGTAACTTGGCGCAAAACGTGTCCCCATCGCTGTGCCCTGGTGCTTCAGGAAGAACTCCTCTCCAAACCAGAAATAGTTATGTTTTAAGATGAAATGTATGCCTTGTATGATAATTGTGGCTTGCTGCGGATTCAGTTGTGTGTCTTTGTCTAGAAAGTATTGGATGCTTTTGAGGCCTAACTCGTGATCTATTACGGTATAGAGTGATATGACGTCACTAGCTACGAGCCACATCTGGTTGTCCCATGGGATATCTGTAAGTGTGCGTAGAATCTGAGTGCTGTCTCTCAGGTATGAGGGTTGGTTGGTTACGTACTATTGTAAGACGCAATCAATGTTTGCTGATAGATTAGCTGTGAGAGATTGGATACCTGATATTATGGGTCTGCCTGGTGGGTTGGTGAGAGGTTTATGAATTTTGTGTAAAAAATAAAATACTGGTATCTTCGGATGGGTGATGTGGAGATAGTAAAATTATTTATGTGTGAGTATTCCTACTTCAAAACCTGTTTTTAGTAAGGAGGTGAGTTCTGTCTTGAATTGGGATGTGGGGTCTGCTGGGAGTTTGAGGTAAGTGGTGGTGTCTTCTAATATCCTGCGGGCCTCTGTGTTGTATTGGTCTGTGTCCATAATGACGATCCCGCCCCCTTTGTCCGCCGGTTTGATAATTATGTTTTTGTTTTTTATGAGTGTTTTGAGTGCTTTTATCTCTGGGTTGGTGAGGTTGGGGAGTTTTAAGGTGTATCTGCGTTTATGGTTCAGTTGGTCTAGGTTATCTATCACTAAGCGTTTGAAGGTTTGAATGAAATGGCCTTTAAAGTGACTTGGGTTGAAATTGG
The DNA here is from genome assembly GCA_011038615.1 of Limnodynastes dumerilii. NCBI lineage: Eukaryota > Metazoa > Chordata > Amphibia > Anura > Limnodynastidae > Limnodynastes > Limnodynastes dumerilii. The sequence continues at coordinate 60,371 of WWET01000210.1, read as the reverse complement.
ACGGAAGTTTCAAAGTAGAGTGTTTGAATTAGTCGGTGTGGTTTGTTGTTGTGGTTTCTGGTGGTTTATGGGGTTTTAATGAAATATTTTTTGAGAGTGAGTTTCCTGAAAAAGCAGTGGATGTCCAGGTAGACCTCGAATTTGTTGGGTTTATTATCTGGAGCGAATTTTAGGCCTTTGTTTACTAATGATATGCCTGATCCAGAGTTATGCCGATGCGCTGAGCTTACTAAAGCACAGCGTATCGGCGTTCACTTACCTTGGCACTCCCCCTGTGCGGGCGTATGGCCCCTTCCTTACGCCGGCTGAAGGCTACCCTAACT
>WWET01000209.1:904367-930271 GCA_011038615.1 Limnodynastes dumerilii | reverse complement strand
GTATGAAATAGTATAGACTATAGAATAGAATGGGGTATACAATAGTTTAACAGCATAGAACCGAAGAATCCCGGGTCAGTCCCGTTCAGTGTGAACGGGCCTGACCCGGGAATTTCCCGGGTCTATGCTGCAGTGTGTACAGGGTTTTCCCTGCTTTTCTGCTGCGTGCCCCGGCAAAAACCCGGGTTAAAAAACCCGGGTTTTTGCCGGGGCTTCAGTGTGAACACGGTATTATATATATATCCAGAAAGAAATAGCACTCAAAGAGACTTTAAACAAAAACAGAGTTATTTATAACTCCAACTTTAGAGTCACAAGTAATGGATAGAGCCTATATATATATATTTACATTTATGCCTTTAACGCAAAATGACTCACAAATGTATATTGTTTTTACCAATATGATTGCACTGAGCTGTTATGAAGTTGATAGAGATGTCATTACAGTTAGACCTGTTAGCTTACATGAGAGGGTTAAACAGGCTTTCATGAATGGGGTATTTTTAAATCCCTCTGAATTTTGAAAGCGAGACACCTTACTGGAGGTTTATTTTATTTTTAATCCCGCTCTCAATATGTACGGGAAGCTGTCATTTGAGACTAATTGCTATCATTATTTAAATGCCCATCAGTACATCAGCTTACTTCCTTGACAAAGGCCGTAGCACATCTGAAATGTGTCGGAAATCTAATTATTTCACAAAAGCCATCACTGTAGATCCTCATCTCCTGAGGAAGCTTCTGTTTTTCCCAGGCAACAGAAGTCTTTTTTACCATCCTAGCAGTACTGTCGATATTGACTGAGTTCTCTCCGATCCTTCATATGTATCCTATTGCCTCTGGATTTTTATGTCAGGCACATTAATTTTTAGAATAAAACATTTAGCTTTGTATTTGCAATTTTACTGGAGTGTTGGTTCCTACCAGTCTCTTCGTTGGGAAAAGAAATTGTCTGTGTCAAACCTCTAAATGCCGTTTCAGTAAAAAAAGTAAACCACGTTTTGTTTTGAAAGAGGTTTATTTGTGCCTCTCTTCCACAGCTGAGAGCGGCAGTCTGCTGGTGCGCAATGTGAGCTACGAAATCCCTGCTTTGAAGAAGCAAATGTCTCGGTGTCAGCAGCTTGTTGTGGAGAGTGAGCGTCGGGCAGAGGAATGTGTGCAAGGAGCGGCAGAGCAGCGAGAGCAGTACTATAGCAGCTGCAAGCGCTATAGAATCAGTGTAAGTGCAGCGAGCGCTGACCTCCACATCAACAATCACTGTCCACTTATTCACGTTATTCTAGGGAAACCTTCCGGCTTGCCCTTCTTATAGGACACGTGTAAGAATTGTATGTGAGCAGCTCTTGATAATTATTTGGTAGTTGTCAGCAAAGATTGCAGTCACATCACTGCTTACAATAATAATTCAGACAGATGAATCCAGTGTGAAGCGTTGCCTGATTTACCAGTGGTATGTACCTCCAGTGCTTTACAGTGTTCACCCTTGACCCAGCATAGTTTTCCTGCTCCGAATTGGCAATACTGCTCACAAACAGTTTGGAGGCCATACACTGATTTTACAGTAGGGGCACACTAATATCTTTGCCACTCCCCTTTCCTGCTTAGTCTGATAATCCAGGCTGAAGAGGGAAGGGCTGCTAAGTTTCACAGGAGGCACCTGCAACTCATTGGTTACATGGGCCTCCTATCAATCTCGGTGCTGTTTAGCTGCACAGGCCTCCTGTCATTCTCTGCCAAAGGTCGGTTAAGCTTGGCTGCCTGTCAGAGAAACTCTGGTCAGTGTGTGGTCCCTCCACCTCCTGGCCGGAGTTTCCCCATCCCTCTGACTCCATCATATTTAGCAAATATAGCTGTAATAAAGTCAGTGTTCTCCCCAGAAAATGTTGTCAGCTGGGTGGTCATACATAGTAGCTGGGTGGGGGCAGGGTGATATTTGCAAAAATAATACTTGACAAGGCAACAAACATCCGTTTCCACTGCAGAGTTCCTCGCTGCTGCACTACTGGGAGCTAAGCTTTTGAGGCACCAGAATCTGCCTTTCTTGTAACTATTTGTTCAGTTGTTTGTGATCTACTGGTGGAGGCAATGAGACATGGCCGGTGCTGGGGTGTTCAACACCCCCCCCTGCAAACTATAAATTTCTGCCCTCCTGTTTAACAATTTAACATTTAATACCAGTAACCACCCTACATTGCAGTATCCATGCGAGCATTATAAAATACCAAACACATTCTTGTAACAACAATAAAAGAGAGCAAATCATATTCTCTACTATACAATACAAACAGCTTCCTAGTCTCTACTATACAATACAAACAGCTTCCTAGTCTCTACTATACAATACAAACAGCTTCCTAGTCTCTGCTGTACAATACAAACAGCTTCCTAGTCTCTGCTGTACAATTCCCACTGCATCCTAGTCTCTGCTATAAAATACAAACAGCTTCCTAGTCTCTGCTATAAAATACAAACAGCTTCCTAGTCTCTGCTATAAAATACAAACAGCTTCCTAGTCTCTGCTATAAAATACAAACAGCTTCCTAGTCTCTGCTATAAAATACAAACAGCTTCCTAGTCTCTGCTATACAATACAAACAGCTTCCTAGTCTCTACTATACAATACAAACAGCTTCCTAGTCTCTGGTACAATTCCCACTGCATCCAAGTGACTGCCATACAGTACTAACCAGTGGTCGAAGTGTAAATTTAGAAGTGGTGGTATAGACATTTAGAAGTGCGGTATAAAAATCTAGAAATAACAGAAGTGAATGGAGAGTTATAGCTTTTTTTATTAAACCAATGGGAGAAGTGACGGTATGTCATACCCCCATATACCACTCTCACTTCCAGCCCTGATACTAACTTCATCCTAGTGACCGCCATACAATCCACACTACATGTCTCAGCATATAGTGGTCGTCCTCTGATGGGATGTACAGACTTTCTGCTGCTTCTGATAGGCAACGGTGCAGCAATGCCAGAAAGTATTTACAGCCCAATGGAGGACAGCAGGGACTAAAAGCTGGAGATCATAATCAGTGTGTTGGTCAGGTCTGGCCGGGTGGTAAGCTAAAATAGCCGGGTGGAGCACCCGGCTAAAAGGCCCCGGGGAGAACACTAAAAGTAATGAAAGCTCTGCATGTATTGCAGAATGTGCACTTTAAGCCAGGTCGCACATTATTATATCATACATCATAACTGTCTTTATGACCTGCATAACTAGCACTACATAATTTTCAAAATGTCGCTAGTCATCCCTATATCCAGCATTCTTATTTTGCATGACAAAACCTCTGGTTTACTATACCAGCAAATACCTTAATTCATCAGCCTTTGTACAGTGCTGTGGATACCGTGCGGCTCCTTATAAATAATTGTTAATAATAATAATAATAATAATAAAGCCTTTAGTGCATAGGTTTCCAAACCAGTCCTCAAGGCTCCCCAACAGTGCATGGTGTTCAGATCTCCTTACAGAACTAGGTATATATTTATACCACCTGTTGATCTTTTAAACAGTCAATAAATGAACACACCTGTGCTCCAGCAAGGAGATCTGGAAAACATGTACTGTTGGGGAGCCTTGAGGACAGGTTTGGAAACCACTACTTTAGTGCAAAATGTTAAAAACAATTTTGTTCTGGGTTAAAGTATGGAGGTTCACAGTGGATTTGCTAGTTGATCTCTTCCCCTTTACAGCTCAATGGGCATTGCTGGGAATATTCCCTAAGGAAAGGCGTGTATCTTTGGGAAGCAAGGAATTATTACTAGCTGTCTCAGCTGCAGCACGTAAATCCATCCTCCAATCCTGGTTAAACACAACTCCCCCTCTTATTGCTCTTTTTAGAGGAAAACTTTTTTATTTATTTAAAATGAACTGGCTAGAAACATCCCTTCAGAGGGGGATAAAAGTAGTGAGCTTTATTAATATTTTATCTGATACAGTTAAGAGGAAGGTGTGGAGCTGTTTTCGCAACACTATGTGGTTTGAACAAGGGTATGTGCAACAGACCCTCCTATCCAGTTTGAAGAATGAACCACATTGATAAGCTGGCACTTGAATAATCTGGACTTATATATTCAGGATTAGTACGCATTGCTTAAACAAGGGGAACATTTTTCCTCTTTCTGGGCCGTACGCGGTCTTAAAGGCCGCGTATACGCAATCTACGTTGCAACAAGTGACGTATATTACGTTACAGAATTACTGCGCACACGCAGTAGAACATATCGGAAAACTCCGGCCGCATTTGCAATGCGGCCAGAGCTCTGCATACGGCCCAGAAAGAGGAAAAATGTTCCCCTTGATTAAGCAATGCGTACTAATGTGTACTTTGCAAAGCGGCCGGAGCTCTGCATACGGCCCACTAAGTACAATAATGACATGATTATGAGGAGAGACGGCACTTAATTTATATTATTCTATTTTAATTTGCTTAATAAATCTAGGCTAAACGTATATTGATTGCTTAGAATGATACATTTGTAAGAATTATATTTGTAAAAATAACGATGCATCTATGTCTGACACTTACCTGTTTTGGAAATGTGCTTTAATAAAAGATAAAAAAAAACAAACAAAAAAAAAACAATTTTGTTAGTTAAAGCAATATTAATGAGTCTGGACCGGATCCAGACCCTCGTATGTTTTCCGTGCGTGCGGGGGTCTGTACGTGAGAGGGGAGTGCACACCCCCTGTCACTCCTTTCTCTCGTGTGTGCTTTATGGCAGCCTACATTGCCATAGCCTGCATTAACTCTCTTGCGCGGATCAGCAGTCTATACGACTGCTGATCCACAGCAGTGTGTGAGCCCCCCCCCCCACCCTACACTTTGCATACCCTCCCCTGCCCACTTTAGGGAAATGGGCTCTGGCGGAGGTAACCCTAGTGTAACATCTGCGTGCGTAAGTGACCTGACGTTATCAGGTCAGGATTCGGTCCCCTGCCGGGATTCTGGTACGGCATAAAATGCATTCCCTTTGTGTGGGGGAATGATATCTTGTATATTTTCTTGTATATTTTCTGCAACATATAGTTGGCTTTCTATTGTTAATCAAATGAAAAAAGGTCAATTTGTATTACAAGAATGGTGCCTTTATAATAATTTAATAACAGGTTTTGGCTTTACAAGATTTTTCCATTCTCTTAAACACACACAAATTAACCCTCAGGATCAAACAGGATCATTATTTAATGAATTACATTTTTGTATCACACATAAGTTTGCTGCTTGTCAATTGCCTCCCTCTTGTACCTTTTTGTTCTCATAAAACTGCTCACTTATTTCTCTTCTACATAGGGAGATAACGTCCGCAAGGAACTTCAAATGCTGGTTAGTGATGTCCCAGGCGTGCTAAGGCAGGTTGCTGCAGACACTGCTGCGTTGTTACCAGCAATACAGTTATATCAAGCCTGTGTGACATTTGTCTGTGATAGGTAAGAATTGCAGGAGTCATCCAGAGTTGTGGGGAAAGGGGATAAACAGGTTAGTGTTATAGGTGTAGTCCTCCTTCAGCTGCCAGTGTTCTATCCTGCAACATTGCAGCTGGTGCTCATTAAGAATATGGAACCGGATGCAGCATAAAGTGTATATTACGTTCACTCTCTTCCGCTAGTCTCAACTGTACGGCCCTTCCGCATTCACTATTTTACCTTAAGTGTTCTGATGCAGAAGGGCCAGATATACAGGCTTAGGAAATCCCTTACTGTATAATTTGCATTGCGGAACTCACTTATTGATGTGTATACAGGATGTCTGGTGAGTTGGCCCATCCCATTGTCGTAAAAAGAATTGTGCCCGAGTGAAGGGGAGACCGTAGCGAAACCCCACTTTGCCTATCCGGTTACGGTGTCCATTATTGATAAAGCTGTACCTTTTTTTTTTTTGCCCTGGTTGCGCATCCTAACCTGGGTGTATGTTTGAATTGCTGTTACCGCTGTATCCTACATGTGACTGTGTGAACTTAATCTGTGCTTTTATGCTTCCATGTAAGCTCCAATAAAATATTGTTAAAAAAAAAAGAATTGTGCATCGGTTGGCTGGAGGTCAGGACTTTAGTAAAGAACATTTCATATAATGCTTGGCATATATGTCATGATGACAGGTTGCTGGTGTGCTTGGTATGACAGGTGTCAGTGAATAATACATAGAATTTAGGATAATTTCTATTACCTTTTTCAGCTCCCCAGAAGAGGCGTTATCCCTTCTACAGCATGTACAGGAACGTGGAGACACCACTGTGTATGAATGGCGCACAGGGGAAGCACCAGAGACAGTAGATCGCCCAGAAGTTAAGGTGGTTGAGGACGTTCCACAGTGCACAGTGGAAGGAGATGTAAGTAGATAAGACTGTAGTGTAATGGAATGGCTATTGTCACCACAGTTATATTAATACTTTTTTTTTTATTTGTTTTTTGCTCAGATCGACTGGGGAGGTTTTGAGGTGACTTCAGAGGCTTCAGCTCAGCAGACACCTGAGGATATAGATTGGGGAATTGTTTCCAAGTCTGAGGTAAGTGACCTACATGGAAGAGATGCTATTAGCTGGACCGGTCAGGTCTCATACACACATTTTATGCAATATGAGCAGTTTATGTCACCTGTGATACGTTTTGCCTAATATACGTTTTTAGCTTATTATCAGTGAACATGTTCATCTATTTCGGTGTATGTTTGTTCATACCCCGCAGTGGGGCAGGTTAAGTTTTCTCCTGGGCAAATCACAGATGCATAACATTGGTGTGGTTAAGGGATAATTTATGTTGTGTTTTTTTTCAGGTTGTGAGTACCGACAATATAAGCTGGGACATTGAAGAGATAGGGACGGATGACGTAATCACTGTTCTGAAAGATGGTCATGATGGTGAGATCTAGACGTGAAGCCTCTATATGACATGACATTTCTGTTTTCCTTGGTATCATAGTATTCTGTGTGCTACAGAAATAACCCTTTAGAGACACTGGATAGTTTATTATTGGCAATTATTATTATATAGTGTATTGGTGGTTCACTTACAGGTATTGCATACTTTAATAGCTGTTCTACAGGAGGAAAAGTAGGTGTGTGCAATGGACACTTCATTTACATTTGCTGTGTCCCAGGTCTTCTAAAGAGCACTGAATGACTATTCTTTGTCCTTCCAGCGGACACTGGATGTGTAGCTTTACCAAATGGTTTCATATTAAATCTAAATGATATATTTACCTTCATTGTTTTCTGTTGGCTGGTGTGGGTAACTAGCTGTTCTATTTCTCAGTCCCTCCTGGTGTGGCACGAGGATCTGATGCACTCACAGTTCTGGAAAACACAGACACTCGGAATCAATTTGTTGATGAATTAATGGAGGTAAATGCTGCTGTTCTTCCATTTCCCACAAATGCCACAATGTGGCCTAATTCTACTCTCCCAATGTCATGACTCCTATTTCTATTTCTTAGTATCTACATGTGTAGCATTTGGTGTCAGTCCACAAAAACAAATTTAAGGCAGAGATATCCAATCAAATATATGAATTAATAGTCATATATATTAGCAGTTACACAGCTTTATATATATATATATATATATATAGCGTCCTGAAAGTGTAGTGTGTTTATGCGTGGTCAGAACAGAAGCATGCCAGCTGTTCAGACTAGAAAGCTGTGCACATCTGAGGGATTGGCTGTTTCAGGGTAAGGATGAGGTCCATTTTTAGGAAAGGAATCCTCCTGCAATTGAGCCCAGTCTTGACCTGAACATTTGTGTAAGTATGCACAATTTCAGCCTGATAAATTGCAGCAGAGTTCAAGGTCATGATAACAGTCGCTTATGAATCCATACTGAATCCAATAAATTTCATAATTCCAAGCGCAGGATGTGCTCTTATTGTATTACACAGCCTGGATCAGACCCTTAGCTTACTGTGACCAAGTTCTTTAGAAAAGTCGTTCTAACCCGTCTAAACTGCTGTAAACATTTGCAAGTGCCACGGACACTTCTTTTCTCTTATCTGCAACATGGACAGGTTGTGATTAATTGTACACCATAGGAAAGGTGAAGTTGCAATTGCTTCTCACAGTGACATTGTCCCACAATTTTCGATGTACACAAGCAGAGTCAGAATACCTAAATCAATTCATTAACCCTATCCTCACTATGGGCCTGATTCAGAGATTCGTCGGCGATCGTGCCGCAAATATACGCCTCTAAGTGGCAGGTCGGAACAGGTTACACCCACCAGAAAAAACAGTCACTCCCCTCGCAACCTCCTGCCCGACCTAAACTTCCACCTCCATAGACTTGCCCTAACTGGCCGCACTCACTTCCAACCCTATGTGTATAAGTTGCGTATATTTAGGGCCCTAACTCTGTAAGCGCGCCCACTTTCCCTCATCTAAATGCCTCCCCCTGCCCATTTCTATGCAAATCCTTAGGTCCGTATAATTCCGCCGCACTTAGGGTCGCATTAGTCTCCGCCCGGTTCACAAGTCCGACCTTAAGGCATTTCCGATCTTAACTTCAACGTACATGGCGTTGCACTATTACTACGCACGCACAGTTGATGCAAAATCGATCCGACCCTAAATATACGCACTAAACTATCGTTAGTTCCGGATCTCTGAATCAGGCCCTATGTGTCCTGATTTCTCCTTATATGATCTTTATAGACTTGTTCTTATTCTCAGTTCCCCAGTAACCGCTAGGTGCTTTGTTTCCTGCATTGCTCATTTTTTTTTATTTTGCCTGTCACTCTCTCTCTAATCCACCTTCCCTCCATCCTGCCATTACTTTCCACACTGAATGCACTATATCCCTCTCCCACTGACCCTCTTAGCTTACCCCCTGCACGCACTCACACCCCCCCATTCTCCCTCAATTTCCTCTATTCCTCTTTTTTCATATCTACATTTGGTATGATTGTTATGCTTATGTTTTGTGCATTCTCTTCCCAATCTTGTGTGTTAATTTTCTCTCTCTCTCTCTCTCTCTCTCTCGTTTTCTCTTTCTCTCTCTCTCCCCCCCCCTTATCGACCTCTTCCTTTCTTACCCTGTCCCGAGCTCAATAACTTTTTATTTTTGGTTTCAGATTTTGCATCTATCTGATTAATATTTTTCTTCCAGTTGGAGCTCTTTCTGTCTCAGTGGCTCCAGAATATGGATGGTGACACTGACATTGTTACTGTCACGCAGTTCCAAGCAGCACCACCCATTTTGCAAGGACAAAATCGTGATAAAGTGGCAGCCATGCTGTCAAATGTTCGAGCTCTTACTGCCCGCTTGACAGATGTCAGAATGCGCCATCTTTTCCTGATTCTTGCTTCTCCAAGGTCTGTTTTAAATGTTTAGTTACTTAAACAATTGATAAAGCAAGTTATGATTATCGTTATTTTTATTGTTAGCACTTATTTATATAGCGCCACAAATCCTCTGTTCCAGGTATGTGGATCGTGTCACAGATTTACTACAGCAGCGTCTGAAGCAGGCTGAGCTCTTGGAGAGGAAGAGGGAGGCCTGGTTAGAGAGAGGAAGATCAGCACAGGAGGAGGGAGAAAGTCTACAACCTAAGCTCTTACTTCTTCAGGAGAGAAGTCGTGAACTTCAGAAGCAGGTGAGTGTTGGGACAGATTACTAGAATTTGTGTACATAAGAACACGTGCTAATTCATGGAAGAAGCAAATGAGAAATGTCTGCAAGTAGCTTCTATACACAAATGGAATGAGAGACAGGACCCTTGGTCCACATCAATTGTGGGCTGCCTTTAAAAGGAGAACGAGGGTAGAACCTGTCCGCTCTTCATGTGCCTCCATTTTGTTGCAGATTGAAGCGGATCTATCGCAGAGGTATAACAACCGCCCTGTGAAGCTAATTGGTACCGGACTTTAATCATCTTGTGACCTAAAATGCTGGACCTATTCATACATTAAAGCATAATGTTTATAAATTGTCTCTGAGTCTGTTATACTGACCTTAACAAATGCCAGTACATCTCTCTATTTTCTTTCAATCTTGTATGGTTTGAGCTATTCTGTGCATGACACGTTCCAACTCCCTCCCTCCCTCATATACCCACAGTGCGTAATACACGCCTTTCCCCTCTTCCTGACTCTCTAATTACATGCCATCAGAATGACGAGTGACCTGTCACTGCTCATTATTCTGGCTGCTTGTTATCTCAGTACTTGGGGAAAGCTGCACCCTCCAGCTGGACACTGAGTGATGGCATCTATTAATCAGCAGGCTCACAGAGCAATACCTGTAAGCGCAGCATGGTATAATGCATGCAGCTCTGCCAGTGGCTGGGGTGCCATGCTTTGTCAGGTTTTTGCCGGTCTGGTTAAAGGAATGACACTGCAGGGTTTGGCTGAAGTGGGTAAAAGAGCATCACCTTGTATGTCTGTGACTGAACACGGCCTGTGTGTTTCATCCTTTGGAGAACTGGAAGATCAGGCGTTAAGAGAATGACGTTCTGCTGATGAACATGGTACAACCTTTAAAAAAATGATTAGCAAAAGGAATTTCATTCTCTATGCATATTAATTTCAGATTACACAATGAGAAGTCTGCCCTGTGTGATAAACTAATCCAGTATGTGCAGAAACCATGAAATATTATTTCATTTATTTTAGATGAAATTCTGCTTACTGGCAGCGACTATAGAACATTTTTTTTATAACTACAAAAACAAACAAATGCTGATATAAACATTATCCCAAGCTGTAAACCCTACACTAACACAACTACCAACACTAAAAATCTCTTGTGTTTCATTTGTCTGTAAATGCTTCATGTTATGTATGGTTTACTCATCTGAGATATCCATTGAATGACATTGGGGCGGATTCAGAGTTGTGCTTCTGTGTGTTTTTCATGTTGAATTCACACTGTGCATGCCCAGAACGGGAGCGGCACAGAAAGATAGGCGCAGGATGGGCGCAGTACTGCCCATCCGCTGGTATCCGAATCTGTCTGCTCTGTGATAGTGGAACAGGGAGTTCCACGATATATAAATGAGAAATGGAATGTTTTTCTCATATAAACAGGCACAGTAGCAGTGTATGGTGCCTGCGAGTTCGTGAAAAGCTTCCACCATGTCAGGGGATGGTGTAAATAATAGGTGCAAGCTGCACTGGAAAAATGACCATTTTGTTTAAAAAAAAAAACTGTGATCCACAAATCTGGCATTAATATCACTGACTAAGAAAGCATTTAAATGGGTTTTTAATTGCTGCAAATTCAAATGTTAAAAAGTCGAGTTAAATAGATAGGAAACTGTCAGAGGATGCGGCTGTACAAGCCACAGCCTTTTCCCATAAGGCTTCGACTGAGGATGATATCCTATTCTGAGTTACGTGTTAAGCGCAACTTTGACTCTAACATACAACACTTGCTCATTACATTTGTGCATTAAACTCTGAATCCGGTCCATTATTTATGTTTCTAACTTGAGCATGCATAGTAACTGAATTTATTAATAGTCCCATTAAAACAAGTTGCTGTGTATGTGACCATGGGGAATCAGGAGGGGTACATGATTGGTCCATTTTAGTAACAAATAGCAATGTGGCTCATTAGATTATTGGTCTGTCTGTGAGTGGGCAGCTTGAGGGGAGGAGTCAGGCCAAGATTGAAATCATAAAATAAATAATTATCTATAAACTCCTATAAAATAATGTGTATAAAGAGGGAGTTAAGACTTCAGCGTTCATTAGAAAGACTTATACTTGTCCTGCAGTATTGGATGTGTGCATGCATTATGGTTACTGACAAGACATTACTGATTACTTTTAACTAAATCCCTGTTTATTCCTCGGTCTCTCATCCTTATCATTTAAGCATAAATCTTGTCTGAAACCCCAGTATTTTCCACTGTGTCCAAATTTCAGCAATCTGTAATCCTGTCTTTTAGCTCTTTCTAAATTCACACGTTTAATGCCACAGATGTACACATGTATTTTTCGCAAACGTTTGTCACCAGCAGAAGCATTCTTAACTATTAGCACTTGGTACTTAATATGCTGACACAGCAGACATTTTATAGTTGCTGGTGCCTTAAGCCTTACTCTATAGTATTGTTTTACATTCCATTAGCTACATATGTTATAACGTGAAATAAAGAAATTCTGTGAACCATCCCTGTAAGTTAATGTGGCTGCTGCAATGGGCACAGACTGATGAAACGCTCTCTATAAAATGTTGTATAAATACATGATGAGATTGGCTTTATGACGATTCTCCTATTGGTTGGAGTTGTAACACTGATTATAAACAATGTCCATGAGAAGAAATGTTATTTTAGAAGTTTCATGTTATTGTCAATTTAGTTTTGTTAAACATCTCAGCTCAGAATGGTATCTCACAGAGCCAGGTACTTTTATTGACTATTTTATCTCCTACTCTGGGTCTGTTCCCTGCTTTACATGTGATAACAACCCCTGACTTTTGTATTCTTAGCGTCCAGCAACCCTCTGTTCCCTTGATTTTGTCACGTCAGTTGTGACAGTCTGTGTGTCCCCTCTGCATAGAATGTAGTGATTCTCAGCTGGCACTCACAAGATAATTACCAATTAGGGCTCAGTCCATCTGCTCTTGTGTGACACTGGGTTTCCCTTCCCTTTAATTAAACGACTACGGTGCTGCTCAATCAATTAGCTGAACAGCAGCACAGTCACCAGAGACCCCAGGACTTTTTGTGCATGTACATAGTCTCTGTAGATGGTCTCATTGTATTGATGTGCGTTGTGTAAGTTTATTGCCATACTTTTATATTTATCATTAACCCCACTTTTCTGCTAATACAGTGTGCTATCATTTCTCTGCTCTAGTGTTTACCTGACATATTGGGATTGGAATATCCAGCTTCATAAAGCCCTGTCTTTTTTTGCTAGTTTAATTGCAATTTTTTCTCAAAATCAACTTTTCCTGTTTCCCTCCTTACTGCAAGGCATCTGTTATTTATACCAACCATAGAGGACTGTTGTATGATATATTAATGTCTGCAATGTACATTTGTATTACAGTGTTTATAAATGATTTGTATGGAGAAAAATAATCACATTAGTACGCTCATCTCTTAATTATTTCCCAAAAATATTATTTTATTAAAATCCTTTCATCTTTATTAATCCCAATATATAAAAGAAATAAGCTGTGAAATATTAAAAAGGGGCAAATAAGTGATTGTTAAAGGCAAAAGTGAATAAAAATACATAAAATCACTGTCTCCCTGTTAATTTTTCTCTCAATGGAATTACTGCGCTGAAGTATTGAGCGTACGTCAAATATTCTCAATATTTCCAATGGTAATTAATTAATTAGACAGAATTTTATAGCCAGAAATTCCTTCAACTGTAACTAATTTTTAAATAATATAAATAATAAGTATCCAACTCCAATAATAATTCAGGAATTTTAGGTATGCTATATATATATATAGATATATTGCTAAAATGAGGCTGATCCCAGGATCTGCCCTGTGATGCAGGTCACAGCAGAGGATGCTGCCGCCTGGAATGCTAGGGTTAGCCTTGAGTAGGGCTGTGGAAAGCACTGCAATTGTGTATGGTCCGGAGTAGATGGAGCAAAGAAGAAACATCTTGAAAAAGCTCATTTGAGAAACACTCATTGTCATTTCCACTGTGCTCCCTATACTCTGGATCATGTACAAATGCAGTGCTTTCCACAGCCCTGTTCAGGGCTACCCCAGCTCTCCAGGCTCACCTTCAATAATCCTTATGTATTGTGTTTTTCCTTTTTCTGTCACTTGTAATCACCATCTAAGCTATAGCTATTTTCCATCCTCCTTCACAACAAGACTTAAGCTGGGTACACAATACGGGGTTGATTCAGAGATGCACTTACACCTTTTTTTTTAGGTGCAAGTGTACAGATCGGCTAAACCATTTTTCAAAGTAAGGGGTGTTAATTAATTTAAACATTCTTGCATACAGGGAAAATACATAACTTTTTTACATAGAACTAAAATACTGCATAGTTTATTTTATAAAATAGAGTTATGATAAGAATCTTCACCTCCTAATTTTAATTCTGGTTTTACAATTTAAATGTGCCCCCCCTTGCAATTCAACATGGTATTGCTCAGGTCTACACTTGCACCTAAAAAAAAAAGGTGGAAGTGCAACTGTGAATCAGCCCCTACATGTTTTTCTCACAGTGGAACGTCATTACCATCTTGTTTGATCATTAAATTTTAAATAATTAAATGGTGCAATCACAACTTTAATATCTATTTTCCGTATTCTTCAGTTACAGTTTTTATAGTCAAGGCAAATATATAACTTTTTGAGATGAACAAACTCCCCTTCCTGGATAGAATATCCACTAATTCTGTAAAACGCACATAGTAACAACAACTAGAAAAGTGTGTGGCGCTGTATGTAATACAAACACACACCCTCTTTTGCAGGGGCTCGCAACCTTTTATTGGAGAGTACCAGTTATCCAGTTATCCATTATAGAATCATGTCAAATACTAATTTGCATATCATGTATACATATACGCATGACCCATATATATATTTTACGGGTTGTTGTTAAGATATTTAAGGTGCATTTTTATAAATGTTTCATTTAGCCCCCAAGATAGATTGGTATCATACCTCCATACAACCTTGCCCAGTTGCCCTAAAGTACCACCAGTACTAGTACCACTGGTTGAGAACCCCTACTCTATTGTAACTTCTGACACAAAAATTATTTGATATACAAAGTAAACACAAATTTAATAACAGTGGTCCATGTATCCAATTATAACATAGTATCACAAGGTATCTAGCATCTGTATAAGCAATCCAAATTCTCAATTCTTCCTGAAGTCTCTTAAATACAAAAAAAGAAAATCTTGTGCAGTACATCCAATGCAATGAAAATACATCATTAACAGAAAATAACAACACCCAAATCGTGCATCAGGACAGGACACACAGGCTACTGTTATTAATTGAGTTTATTATAGAGATTACCTGGTAAGATTAGTACTTCACTAACTTCTGAACAATCAAATTATAATTGTCTATTCTTAGTTCCTGCCTTATCTACTTCAGCTATTTGTATATATGTATGTAAAATAAACATTTAAATGTCCTATGCTATATACATGCTTTCCAGAGGCTAATGCAATGAAGATAAGAGAATGGGACGGATTCAAATCTGCATTTAAGCTGGCCATACACTAGAGCGTTTTTCTGCCCGATCACCTATTATCGGGTGATCGGGCAAATAATCGCTCTAGTGTATGGTACAAATCAATTTTTTAAACGCCAAATAAACTCACCAGAAACGCTCTGTACGATTATTTGATCTTTTAGTATGTTTGATTTAAAACGTAAGAAAGCTCCCGATATTTTAAGGGAACCAATCAGCAAGCTGAATGGCTCCCTATTGTTAAGAGCTGCTGCTGCTTTATATCTATGTACAAAGCTGCTCTGAAGGTATACTTTACAGCTGTCAGAGCAGCATAGCACATAAATACACGGCAGCGGCTATTGCAGTAGTACAGACAGGGATCAGCCGAAAATGCGCTGTGTGAAGCGCGGCTTCGGCTGATCATGCTGTATATCTATGTACTATGCTGCTCTGACAGCTTTAAAGTATACCTTCAAAGCTGTCAGAGCAGCTTTGTACATAAGCAGAAGCAGCAACATAGAGCATTTCCTCCCTCCCCTCTACTGCTAGGATTATCGGTCTCAGCAGGAGAGGTGTATGGTGCTGATCATGGGACATTATCAGCACCATACACCCCCTGCTGGGACCGATAATCGTACAAGTGTATGAAACATACATAGAAAGTGACGGCAGATAAGAGCCACATGGCCCATTTAGTCTGCCCATTTGTTTATTCAAAACGATACTGACCCTAGACCCTATTTATACTGACCCTAGACCCTATTTACCCTCAATTTGGGTTTCAATTTAGGATACCCTTATATTTATCCCAAGCATGTTTAAATTGTTCTACTGTATTGGCCTCAACCACCTCAGATGGGAGAATATTCCACTTATCTATCACCCTTTCAGTGAAGTCATTTTTCCGCACATTTCCTTTTGAATCTACCACCCTCCAGTTTATATTCATGCCCTCGTGTTCTATTACACCTTTTCTTTTGCCCAGCTTTACACCTTTTTTTTTTAGGTGCTGGTGTAGACCTGAGCAATGCCATGTTGAACTTCATGGGGAGGCAAATTTAAATTGTGAAATTAGAATTAAGAGGTGAAGTTTCTTAGCTCAGCTCTATTTTATAAATTAAACATAGAGCTATGGAGTATGTGATTTCTATGTGCAAAAGTAAAGTTTTTTTTTCCTGCATGCATAAGATTTAAAATTATTTTGCACCCTTTCATTGCAAAATAGTTTAGCTGATCTGTACACTTGCACCTGTTTTGCCCTTGCTCCCAAACTCTGAAGCAGCCCCAATGTGTGTCCAGAATAACTGCCAGGCAGATATTTACTGTGACCTATAAAACAACATTTTGATGAAGTCAATCACACAAACCCCTTTTACATCACCACCAAATACCCTTTTTTTTTTGTCTTGTCAAAAACCTGGGTATTTGGTGGGGATGTGAAAGGTTTTAGTAGGCCTGGGTCTAGTGACACGGCATTCAGTCACTAGACCCAGGCCTACTAAAATGGGAAGAAGGCTTTTTCCTGCGTCTCACATGGGAATGATGTCAGTGTAAAAGGTCTCGAGTTGTTTTTCAACAAGGGTCCTTCACAAAGACACCTGATTGGAGAGATTTGTTTACTGTTGCTATGGCAATAGTAAACAAATCTCTTAGCCAGGAGCCGTGTGCAGGAAAAGGAGAAAGCAGCGTTTTAGGAGTACTTGTATGTTTCCTTTCTGCCTGTAGTTCCGCTATTTGCCGCAATAAATTATTTAGTAGTTGTATTTCTCCTTTCTGGTCCCCCTGCAGACCAGAAAGGAGACTGGAAACTACTAAATTCATAGCAGCGAATAGCGAAACTGCAGGTGGACCAGAAAGGAGACAAACAACTATTACAAAATGCTGCTTACTCCGATTGTAGTTGCCTGTCTCCTTTCTGGTCCTTGTTTTTTTTTTTTGTCCTGTGTAAGACATGGTCCTATAACATTGTGTGCAAAAAAAAAAAGTTAATTTCCCTTTAAATTACTTCATGTTTTCTAGTCAATAAAAGCTCCTTTTTATGCAAAGTTTATGCAAATGTGACAGTTGCTTGCAACTACAGACACAGGAAATTAATGATTCCTGTGAAACGGCCAGACCCAGGAATTTCCTGGGTTATAGGTGGACTTATAACGTGTTTGTTTTTTTGACACGCCATTTCCCCCAGCAATAACCTGAGTTGAAAATCCTGTGTTTTTCAAGGGTGGTAACTTGAAAATGGTATTATTTATAGCACTCTGTGTGACATGTGGCCAAAGTAAACATAGATTAAGATGCTGTAGCCAGGTGCCTGGTTCTGCAATGTATAGGCACCTTAAAACTTCTTCCTTATGGATTGTTTTTTCATCTAATGTATAAAATAGCTTACATAATAAAGGATTTTGTACATGCCCCTGAAATCCAAGGTGACTGTTGTTATTGAATTATTAACATCACATACTTACTGCTCTATTATTCAAATAAGATTCCATTATAATTAGAGCACAGATTCCACACATCTGTATACAGTATTTATGTACTGGTATGCATTTTGATAAATGGTATTACTTTTTTATTTAGCACTATAGTGTGGTATAACTGAGAAGAAATATGCTTAATTATATTTAATCTGATAATATAAACTATGGCAATAATATGCATAATCTTAATTTGACTATATATCTGTATTGGGGATGATCATTTAAGTAGTTTTACTGTTTTCATTGTATTGTGAATTGTATTGTTTTTTCCTATAGCTTCCACTTCTGATTTTTTTGTTAAATAGTTCTCCTGGACATATCTATGTCCCACAGAGTTGGATATGGCAGGTATTGCAGCTATTGATGTTCTTGGTGTCTTTTTATTGGTCCCCCAGTATATGACTATATATCTCTTGCTTGTGTTCAGTTATCATGTTGCTCATTTATAGTCTCTATGAAACCACAGCAACATCTGAATCTGTGGCAAGGCTGTCACCAGCACCTCCTGACCCAGGCTGACAGCTGGCACCTCTCCTATTGGGGGATTGTTGGTGTGTCAGTCACTGAGATGTGTGGGGAACAATGAAAGTGTCATGGAACAAAACTGAGCTGCAGACAGACTGTTAAACCTCCCTGTCCCTTCCACCCCCCTCTATTGACTCAGGCTTCTAGCCTGTCTATCTTATGTTCATGTATGTGTGCACAAGTATATTGTATATAAATTTGGGGACGTTACCCCATCCTTGCATTGCATTGCATATATGCTGCATACTAGGCACATTATGCATCTGGAACACATTGCCAGTTATGTCTTTACAAAATATTGTAATGTGTGGACAATGCCATCATTTTTCCAGCTTGCACAGGATTATGTAAATGAAATGTATTAGATATTTATATTTGTGTGTGCTATTCTTATCTGCATTATGTGCATTGCCACACCCCTAGCATCATGCAAATACCATGCTCAGTGTGGTTGTGTTGTGTTTATTTTATAAGTTTTGTATGTTTCTTTTTCATCCAAGGCAACATTTTCCACAAACAGGGGAAATGTATTTTATGATCTTTCCATTATTAATAAAGACAAAATTCATTACATTGCATTAAAAAATATAATCCATATGCCGGGGTTTGAATTTAATACAGAAGTGTGTTTTATACCGTGACATACAGACATAGGTAAAGGAGACCTGCCACAAGGTCAGGTGCATTTCATCTTTGCAGAATCGCAGCTATAACGTTCACTGCATTTTCTCTAAAATGAAGGCGTCTTTTAAAAAATTGAGTTGACTTGTTTTGAAACTGTTTTGGTTTAAATATAATACATTTTGCATCCCGAGAGTTTGCAATTTAGCTCCAAAGCCTTAGATGCCCTATAAGAGCATGTTCATTAGCTCTTGGCTTATATGAACTATTGAGGAGCTTGGTTGGAGGAGTTGTGCTATTGTGCAGCCATAGGCAGTTTTTATGTTCTGTTTTTTCTTTTTTTTTTTTGGGTTGTCATTTCTGATTTGTTGTGTGTGCTTTTATCAGTTGTCTCTATTACCGTTTTCTGATTTTTTTTATTTTTCTCTCTGTATATTTTTTTTTTTTAAATAGAAGTTGGTTTCTTGTACTAAGCCTGTGGAGGTGGGAGAGGGACTCCAGACCAGGGAAAACTAAATCCAGGAGGAATGTTCAGATTCATGAAAATTGTGTGTCTGAGCACAATACAAGTACAATGATATTTCTGACAGTATGGCAGTCTGAGCTTTGTGCAGTCCGTTCAATAGGCACTCTTAACTGTACTGTGGGGCACTGCAGAAAGCAAGGGCCAGATCCAGAGCTATGACCGCTAGCGTATTTACGCTAGCCAGAGTAGTAAAAACGCTGTTTTGCATATTCAGCGCATGCGCGCGGCAGATGTTATGACCCGAAACGTTGAACGTACTTACGAGCCTACGATCAACAGCGTAACTACGTTCGAAGGGGCGTGCCAGACATACGACACCCGTAATTACGCTTCGGATGCGGGATGAGGCATTTAAATTGTACAGTATGGACGTGCTTAGGCGCGTTAGTACATGCAGCCATTATGGCCGACAGGAGTTACACTTGGAAAAGTTAAGGTAGGGTTTGGAAAGCGTAGAAAGGCAAAAATAAGTATGACCGAGGAGAGTGCATAGTAAATACAAAGCGTAAACGCTACGCGTTGAAATGTAAAGGGAACGTTGGTGTGGATCCGGCCCCAAGTCTCTGATATAAATAGGAACTGGGAAAAAAGGAGCATAAGGCACCTGGAAGCAGCCTCGATGAAAACATCCAAAACCTCATGGACCAATACAAAATATCATGGTCCAGATGGAAATAATGCTTGCTTTTTGCATCCAAGTCAGCATGGAGGGGCGTGTGCAGGTGCAAGGGGGAGGGGTTTGGTTTTTAAAACGTACTGTATTTAATTTCCTCTTATGTTATGATACCTATCAATAGGCGTGTTACATAGCTAGGAAGTGCAGAATCTACATTTTATCACTTACTTTCATTTGGATTTAGTTAAATTCTGTGCACAGTATTTGTCGGGTGATGTACATTTTCCGTATTTGTGCTTCCAGTGGTGATAATCTATTGCTGCTGGTAGTCACAGCATGGGGCCTGCATGTTGTCCTTATCTGTTCTTTCTTCTCATGTCAGTGGTGTATTCTTTCTTCACTCTATTGTGTTAGTATTGCAATGACTTTTATTGTCTAATGTGATAGATTAAATCAGTCCCAGCCTCTGACCTATCCCATGACATCATAGTGTACTCAGCCCATAGCAGTGTGTGACCAGCAGCCAATGAGAATTATCTGTATTGTTATGTCCAGTCCATTGCCTAAAAAAGAAAAGGAGGCAGCGCAGTTTGAGTTGCCTGCTTTACAGAGCAGAAGAAAATAGAATTGGTGAAGAGAGGGAACAATATGGAGCCTGCTTAACAGGTTGTAAAATTGAATGATAACATTTTATAAGTCACTTTAAAAAACAAAGTAAAAACTAAGCTAAACACAAAACATATTGCACTAGCAGCATAGGTGTAGTATCTCAGAGAGGTGGCACTGATCTGGTACCTTGTTTTTGGGGTTAACAGTGATTTAAGGTTTGATCTCTTTATCAAGAATATAGTGGCATGAAGGGGGTGTTCTAGTAATTAGTAACAGAAGTCAAAGTGTTTTAACTAGCTGCACATTTAATTTATGTTATTGTCACTTTCTGGGAAACGTGATCCCTCTTTTGAAGCACACTCCATTGTTCCGCACAAACATAAAGAAAAGGGAAGGTTATCGAATGATACCCACCTGAATGAGGAACACATAAGAAAATTCTTTTCAGATTTTTTTTTTTTTTTTACAGTTTTTATTAAAAATACATAATTTGTTACAGATGTATGGAAATCTAGTTTTAAACCAAAAAGTAATTTAAAAAAAAATGCATGTGTCATGTCTCATTGTATTATCATATTTGGGTTTTTATAGGGCAGACTCCAGCTATGATGAAACTACAAGCCCCATCATGCTTTGCCAGGTATTCGCTCTGTTAGAGCATGCTGGAAACTAGTGTGACAATGTTTATATATAACTGGTATGAGTTTTGTATAAATACGGAGCCAGCCAGTTGTCACATAATTAAATATTAATTTATATATTTCACAGTTTATCTCTTTAGTGAAGAATATATACATTATAGTATATAAGATATATATATATTAGGAGACCATCTGAAACACTTTGTAGCATAGTGCCTATTAATATGTAACCAGTACCATCTTATTTAAAGTAATAATTTCACATTTATAAGTAGCATCAGATAAGTTTAGTCTTCAATGTTATGTGTCTCTTTTTGGTAATAGTGCTGGTATTTGGACAAGCAGGAGAGCTTGTCATATCTTGAGACTGCTCAGTAAGCAACCAGTCACCAACATGCACAAATGAAAGCCCTGATTTTAATCATCTGTGTTAATAAAGTGCAATATTGCTTGGGTATTTTGAGATGCCATTAATGGTGCAATTAGTTCCCCCCCTTTAATAAAACATATTTTATTTTGTTATGTGAGGAAAATGAACAATTATTTGCAAACAGCTACAATTTTAATCCAAAAGGTTGAAGTTTTGCAGCGAAACAGTTTTCTGATCTTCTGTCAAAGGAATGTGACTTGTTCAGACTGGAGTTGGCTAATGCTCCAATGAGATATGACAGCACCAAGAGTCATATTGAAAGGTAAAGTGATTATATAGTACTTCAGCTGTTTCCTTTTCTATTCTTTTTCTCCTGATATAAACTACTCTCTTTCTCTGTCTAGACAGATAACAGGATGTACATGCCCGTGCTCACGCTTTATTCATTTATAGTACGTATATCTAAATATTATTCAAGCAGGATATTTAAAACTAAGTGAAAGCTTGAGAAGGGGGCAAATGGAATAAGCTGATTTTCTCAGAACAATTGTGTAGATTGAAAATGTTGTGATTATGAAAATAGGTAAAAATGTTGTGATTAAAAACATAATCATAAACCACTAGAGTTATGCAATTTAACTATATCCCAGATCAGAGAAAGGCTCTGTAAACAATACCACAGCACAGTGTCCACTCTATGGAATTTCTGATGGTGCAGTTATGATTATTTTATAGTATTGTATTATACAAATGTTTAACGATTACCGGTAATTTCACTGTATGCATTTCAACAAGTATAAGAAACAATTAATTTGCTAAATTATTTAAGGAATTGTTACATTGGTTTCCACAAAACCGCAGCTGATTTGCAGGTGAAGGTGAGCATTTATTAAATCTGAAGGAAAGGGTTGATTAATACCCTGACACACTAGGGCTGATTCAGAGCTGCATTTGCACCTTTTTTTACGTTCAAGTGTAGACCTGGGCAATACCATGATAAATGGCAGGGTGAGGCAAATTTACATTGTGAAAGCAGAATTAGATTTGAGAGGAGAAATTTCTTAGCTTAACTCTTATTTACAAATGAAACATAGAAAAAAAATCGCCCCACTGGGGCTGATGCAGAACTGGAGATAGAACTAAATAACTGCATAGCTTTATAGTTAATCTAGAAAATAGTGTTAAGGAGTCCTAAGACTCCCTTCCCCGCAGTCTGACCCTAAGACTCCCTTTTCCACAGCCTGACCCTAAGACTTCCTCTTCCACAGCCTGTTCCTAAGACTCCTTTCCCCCCAGCCTGACCCTAAGACTCCCTTTTCCACAGCCTGACCCTAAGACTCCCTTTTCCACAGCCTGACCCTAAGACTCCTTTTTCCACAGACTGACCCTAAGACTCCTTTTTCCACAGCCTGACCCTAAGACTCCCTTTTCCACAGACTAACCCTGATACCCCTTTCACATCACCACTGTGTGTGTGTGTATATATATATATATATATATATATATATATATACACACATATATACAGTGTTACTAGATACAAACAATCATAAACAACATGCTGTTTATACCCCTATCTGATTCTATTTATGGAGCATATTATCAAATTCTATCTATCTATTTATAGTCAAGCAATTAACTTTCACATATACCTTACCTGGCCTTCTCTTCTACCACGCTGCTCTGCCGACAAGTCCGCTATGGAAGTCTGCTGCTGGCCACCTTATGATGAGGTCATCATAAGTTGCCCGGTTTTTTCATCCAATAGGCTAGCGTTGTGAAAAACCCGGGTTGAAAACAACCCTGGTCCTTTCACATTGCCTCCCTTCCCGGGTTGGACTCAGGAAAAACCCTTCTTTTTTCCCGGGTTGAAATCCCGGGTCTTTTGACCCGGGTCTACCGGAAGTGACCCTTTCACATCACCACCAAATACCCGGGATTTTTCAGAGACCTGGGTTTTTGACGAAAATCCCGTGTATTTGGTGGTGATGTGAAAGGGGTATGAGACTCCTTTTTCCACAGCCTGACCCTAAGACTCCCTTTTCCACAGCCTGACCCTAAGACTCCTTTTTCCACAGGCTGACCCTAAGACTCCCCTCCCCGCAACCTGACCCAAAGACTCCCCCTTATACACTCACCTCCAGAGCGGCAAGTCTGCAGCAGGTGTTCCGTAGGGTGCGCCGGGGCGCTTCGCAGGGTTTCAAAATGGCAACGAATGGGTAAGTATGCCAAAAAATTAATTCGCCATACTTCCCCAATTATTAGGAAAACATTCTAATTAGGGATATTTTCAAAATACAGACAGCTGCAACTGAAATTTTGGCTACCTATATTTCTAAAATATAACTTTCATTGTGGAGAACGTCCCCAGTGTTATAGTAGGTTATCCCTACTCTGTGATAAATTGGACAAGCCACTTTAGAATGGGAATAAGCAAGTCATGATCAGGTAAGTGCCAGAAGTTCTAAGTTTATATAAAACTATCAATGTGAAAATGCATTTACAACTGAATCAATTTTTTTGCGTGCAACTAAATCAGGAAAGCAGTGAGCAGTAGAGATAAGAACTTCTCACTATGAACTTATCTCCACTTTTATGATTAGATGAAAGCCGTCATATAATGAACCTTTATCAAGGAGTTCATGCTTTTTTTTTCTGTTATCTTATCAGACATCAGTGTTTTTCCCCCTGTGAACCACATACATTGAAGAACTTAGTTCAGCCTATGGTTAAAGCTGTCCATACACTACAGCAATTATTTATCCATTTATCCGGTGATCGGGCCAAAAGTCGTCAGGGTGAATTTTTCAAACACACAATAATCATACCATTAACACTGATACAATTATTTGATCTTTTGACATGCTTAAAAATATTGGGTGTGGGTTGCTGATGAGAATGGCCACTTTTTTGAAAGGACCATTTTCGAGACCCCATTCCTAAAGACGGAGCTCGTCAGAAACGTCTTGCCCCACCGCAGACATATAAATGTCTTCCCCACAGCCTAACCCTAAGTCTCCCTTCTCCACAGCCTAACCCTAAAACTTAATTCCCTGCAGCCTAACCCGCATTCTAAAATACAGCTGACAATAAGCTGTCGGCTGTGGGAAAATCCAAAATGGGGATCTAGAATTTCGGGCGCTATTTTAAGATGAACAAATTGGCTGACGCAACAGTTCCCTCTTCTGCTAGGGCCTCTCTCTTAGGATTATTGGTTCCAGCAGTAGAGTGCACCAATAACGGGACCTTTCCCTGGTTGGAAATCATCACGTTTTTCAGGCCACTTCTTGCTTGAATCGATAATTATCCCAGTGGATGGCCAGCTTAAATGAATAATATATAATACAATATAGTACATATAAATATTCAAATAAAAGTGTACATCTCAATGTCAGATATTTGATTTTATAATAATTACAGAACAATGGGCCAGATCCAGACCTACGTTCCCATTACGTTTCATTGCGAAGTGTATTTACGCTAGTGTATTTTCTATGCACTCCCTAGGCACACCGCTCGCTCGTACTTACTTTGCCAGTTTTACGCTTGCCAAACCCTACCTAACTTTTCAAAGCATAACTACTGACGTACGTAAGTGCCTAAGCACGCCCATACTGTAGAATTTAAATACCTCACCCTGCATCCAAGGCGTAATTACGGGTGGTGTATGGCTGTCACGCCCCTTCGTTTATAGTTACGCTGTTGATACGAAGCTGGTATGTACGTTCAGAGTTACATGGCATAACATCTGCCACGCATGCGCAATACTTATGCAGGGCCGCCATCAGGGGGGGACAGCCAGGCCTAGTGTCCCGGGCCCGGACAGAGAGGGGGCCCGGGATAGCCCCAGGCCTCCTCTCTGTCCTGCCCAGGGCCGTAACTAGGGTATCAAAATCAGCTGATGAATCTCCTGTTGCTCCGCAGAGAGAGTCTCAAAGATATCCACAGTGCCTGACAGGTTGACCAATCAGGGAGTAGCTGAGATCATTGTGCTACTCCCTCATTGGCTGCTGCAGCTATGCATCGCCCCCGCTCCATCCATTTCCTTCTTCCAGTCCACCTCAGTTCCGTCTGCAGTCTGCACAGCTCTGCTAAAAAGTGTGTGTGTATTGTGTGCACAGTTTTGCTAAAAAGTAAGTGTGTGTGTGTGTTATGCATGCATGCATGGATGGTGTGTGATATTATGCATGCATGGTGTGTGTGATATTATGCATTGTGTGATATTGTGCATGCATGGTGTGTGAAATTATGCATTGTGTGATATCATGCATGGTGTGTGATATTATGCATGCATGGTGTGTGTGATATGCATGGCGTGTGATATTATGCATGCATGCATGCATGGTGTGTGTGTGTGTGTGTGTGTGTGTGTGTGTGTGTTTTTATGTATGCGTGG
>WWET01000209.1:867083-903790 GCA_011038615.1 Limnodynastes dumerilii | reverse complement strand
TTTTGTCAGTCACGGGCCCCACAATTTCTGATGGTGGCCCTGTACATGTGAAATACCATTTTTAGGTCTCCAGCTAGTGTAAATACACTATCGTACTTTGTTCTAGATCTACCCCGAATCATTAAAGTAGACCGCAGAATGGATACTACAAAAAGTATAAAATTATTTTTGTGTGTGTATATAGTATTGAAACCTGGGATCGTCAGTGATTAACAAAGGAATGCCAACGACATCCAGAATGCTACACAAGCTCGTCTGTAGTATGGGCCACTGTGCAGGAGTCCAGCGAGAAATTAATGGGTTTGGTACTTGGACTCCCTATACCTTGCCATGAGGAAATCTGCCATCTTAGACCACTCCCCCATTCCTCCAGGACTGCTGCACGTGTACACAACTGAAGAGGCTTATATAAATTCTTGTGACCACCTCCCTCCCTCATATCTGACCCCATCATTAAAAATCACCTCCAGTGATGCATGTTGTATGTAGGACAGGTGCCACGGGACCCTTTTTGCTGACTGAAGAGGCTTTTTTTCATATTTTTTATTTATTTAATATGAGCCCAGTTTTTAAATTAAGCTTAGTTAAACTTAGATTAGTGTAACCACACACACACGCACACCCGTCCCCCCACCCACCCTTAAGATAAAGTCTGGAAAGGCATATAAATTCTTGTGACCCCCTCCCTCCCTCATATCTGACCCCATCATTAAAAATCACCTCCAGTGATGCATGTTGTATGTAGGACAGGTGCCACGGGACCCTTTTTGCTGGGGCCCATATGCACTACACACCCTGCACCCCTTATGGAAACACCACTGCAGCTTTCTAATGTCCACAGCTTGTGTGTACAAACCACAGACACATATTTTAATAATAGTCCAAAAACAGTATGAATAGGTACAATACCACTGCATATATAAAATAGTGAAGGAGTACATAATGAAATTATATAAATATCACATCTTAAACATGTAAAACATAACTGACAGTCCAATAAACGTTGATAACATGACAGGTTAGTTCTAACAGATTTTAGCTACCGTAGTTTATAAAATCCATAGTTATTCAAGCAGAGGTATCACAACAAGAGTATTTTCCCCGGCCTGATGATCATAAATTCTGCACAAATCACAAGTTGCAGTGTCAGAATTATCAAGAATTCTGACACTGTCCAAAGGGTATAAATATCACCCAAGGACAGTGCAGATGGCATTAGCGTCGGGATGTCCTGTTTGCAGGACATGGTTTGCATCGTAGGAGAAGGTTTTTATTTTGATAGCAGACATCTCCCGGATGAAAAGCTGGCAAGACCGGACCCCCATCGGAGCAGGTAAGTATGTATTTTTTTTTTATAAAAATGTATTTTGGACACGTTTAAAGTATTTTTTATTTGTGCCGGCAATAGATTTATTTTTATTTTTAATGGGGACATTTACCAAGCGCTGCAGGCCCTGGCTGGCAGGGCATGTTGGCATGTTGGCACTTGTGGTTCTCCAAGTGCCAAAATGCCCTGGCATTCATGGGCATGCTGGTTATTGTAGTTCTACAATCATCAGCTTGCCTCGTGGGGGGTTGGCAGGGAAAGGGGTTAATTTTATTAATGTTTAAAAAGAAACACGCGCCTCTGAATAGTACGTGTTAGTGGATCCGCCTTGTGCATCCGCTAAAACTCAGGATCAGGCTTTCTATCTTATGACCTCTGGGTAGGATATTTCTGTTGGCACTTTAATTTACCTAATATGACTTTTTATCCATTTAATGATTATTGAGCTTGGTTTTATTCACTGATTTGGTATTGAATGGTTTGAAGTGTGAATAAACTGGATTTCATTTTGATTAATCACTTTTATGTTTGTCTCTTTTACATGTGATCCTGTGGAGCATTACGGGGGAATATTTTAACAGGCTATAAATAAGCACCTGACAACAATTTTTATTTGCTTAATTTAGAATGTCACAGCACTGTTACATGGTTATCTGTTTATTAACACTCACACAGTGCCCTCCATACCATCACTTACACTACGCACCATACTATCATTCACACAGTGCCCTCCATACAATCACTCACATTGCCCTCTATACAATCACTCACACTGCCCACCATACTATCACTCACACAGTGCCCACCATTATGGGTGTAAGCTCTGGATCAGCCCCAAAACGAACTGCCATCACTAAAAAGGTAAGCAGTACTTTGCTGGACTAGCAGTTCCATGACAGTTGTGCATTCTAGATATCCTTCATTGTCTGTATTGTAATGTACATTTTTTTTTTAGAAGTATAAAATATAATTAGAATATAGGACCAGATTCAGATTTAATAACGCAGGTCACTAAAGCTCGCATGCGCCCTCCAGATGTTACGCTAGGGTTACTATAGTTCCTATAGTTACTATAGTACTATAATGGGCTGTGCTTCCCTTCCGCCCGCTAAAGCGGGCAGGGGGAAGCATTTAAATTGTACAGTGTGGGAGGGGGCTCCCACACTGTAGCGGATCAGCGGTCGTACGGGCCGCTGATCCGCACGTCTGATTTAATGCAGGCTTATGGCAGCGAAAGCTGCCATAAAGCCCGCACGACAGAGGGGAGTGATAGGAGGTGTTGCACTCCGCTCTGTCTCGCGTTATTACAGACTCCCGCGCACACGGAAAGCGTGCGGGAGTCTGAATCTGGTCCATAATGAGGATACTAAATATTTGGCCGTGGGTCCCCGCTTAGAACGGCCCTATTGCGACAGGGTCGTTCTGCCTCGATGAGTCATAGCAATCAATCCATGGAGCACTGAGCTTTCGGTGCTCCGAAATGTAAGTAAAAAAAAAAAAAAGTCCCCCACTCCTTTCTCTAATTCTAACCCTCCACTCTCATTACCCTAACCCTAACCCTCCCTTACTTGCAGTGTGACCCTAACCCTCCAACTCCCGCAGCCTGACCCTAATTGTCCCTTCCCTGCAGCCTAAACCCCCCTCCCCTGCAGCCTGGAGAGGTTACTCACCTTTCCGTCAGTCCAGCAATAGAAGCGGCGGCGGAGGGATATCTGCGGCGATATTTGCGAATCAGAATGGGTGAGTATACCGATCGGCATTCTCACCCATTCTAAAAAAATAATTGAAACTGGGCATTATTCGAAATAGAGACTTCTGAAAAGGAACTTTCAGATGTCCCTATTTCAGAATCAACAGTTTCTAACCGGGGACTGACAACGTAAATACTTTACTCTAACATACTCTAAGCAAAAGAACTGCCTGTTGTCAGGATAATATCTTACAAAGGGGTGTGTGTAAAAACTTGAAACATATATCAAGCATCTAGGTTTATTTTGCCTACTAACAACGTTTCACTGACAACAGTATCATACCTCATACCCGCCTTATCGTTATCTGGTCTGGTATCAAGAGGTTTATTGACCCTCTCAGAGCTTGTCACATCGGGCGCTATATGCTCGTTTGATGAATTAGTTCACAGGTTTCACCTCCCGCCGGCCTCTATGTGTAAGACTCCAGGATCTCTTCACCCTCCCCCTCCTTCGATACTTGCTAGACTCACCACGGGCGGGAGGAAGGGGGCTATCTCTTTTTGGTACGCAGCTATAATCACTCCGTCCAATCCGGTCAAATCGCGGGCGCAGGGTCAGTGGGAGTTGGATTTGGTTTCTCTCACTCTCCAGCAGTGGTCTAAGCTATCTCAACGGTTATTCAAAAGTTCCAGATGTAATAACCACATAGAAATGTTTTTTAAATTGTACCATCGGTTGTACCTCACCCCGGTTAAATTGCATAAAATGTGGCCGTCTGTGTCTAACCTGTGTTGGCGGGAGTGTGGATCCATGGTGGACATTATGCACGTCTTTTGGACGTGCCCCAAAATTAAACCCCTATGGCTGGAGGTATTTGCCCTAGCCTCTAAGGTAATTAAACTCTCTATCCTTCCCGACCCGGCTGTGGCTCTATTACACCTGTTCCTTCCTACCTTTCCGAGCGAGAACAAATATCTTTTGGGTCAAATTTTAATAGCCACCAGAGCTGCTATAGCCCAACATTGGCGGGACCCTCGCCTACCAAGTATAATTAAAATATGCGACAAAATGCAATATAACTGGACTATGGAAACAGTCGGCGTACACTACGCTGCCTCTGCCTCGAATCCGCACTTCCGTTGGCTATCCTGGTCTGACTATGTTTATGAGGAGGGTAGATGGCAGGCTGTCTCCCCTCCTGATTTACCTGCTACTGCAGATCACTTTTACTTAAACAAATCCCTGGAGGCATAGTTTAGTTTTCACCATTAAGGAGTCTATGGGATAGGTGGGTTTAGCGGAAATTCCTGGCAGGACTCGTATTGCGAGACCATAGATGGACCCCCCCTCCCCCTCTTTACCCTTTTTGTTCTTTTACTCTTTTGTTCCCGTTTACTCTTGTGATTATATATAATGTATTATGTAAACAGTGTTGTTATGCATTGTACCCCCTCCCCTCTCTTTTTTCTGTATCCTCTGTTTAATGCTTTTTGAAAAATGAATAAAAACTATTGATGAAAAAAAAAAAAAACATATATCAAATGTATTGAAAAAGCCATAAACCCTGTTAAATGCATTGGAAATGTCCAACAAAAGCCAGACACACACACACCTCGTTGTATACACAGGGAATTTACACAAACACCAGAAACCATATACCGTTATTTTATATAGTAGAATGCATTGAAAAAGTTTCACCAAAGCATATAACAAAACATACTTTGCCGTCAAGGCACTGAATTTACACAAAAACATGGATTCGCCAAAATAAAATCCAGAAACCTTGGTGTGCCCCCTCCTTGGTGCGTAATAGGTATAATTGTGTAGCTGCACACAGTCAAAGGGGGCGTCAATTCAGTGTTTTGAATCGGCTGTGTCTGTTGATTCTTATTCCGCAGTTTAGAAATGCTGCCTTTGGTTATGTTTCCACCAACTTTTCTTATATTTTTTAATGTAAGTGTTTACCTTCTTCATGTAAAGTAATTATTTTGTACCTCTTTCTAGCTGACCAGTGAACTCTTTTTACATTGCTTGTCATCCTAAACAAGTTATACAGCTTACGTAAAGAAATTACATAAATTCTGGTAGCAACACATGTGAGCTTACTCATGCTAACACCTTATTGGATCCCTTTTGTGGCATCCCATCACCTGATTTGCTCTCAGAACAATAATTCCTATTGGTCAGGTTTGAGTTTAAGAAATCTCCTTTCTTTACATAAGACAGTCATGTTTTCCTCCTATATTTATTTAGCTATAACTCTTTACGTAATAAAGATAATTAATTGTGGTAAACTGCATTATAGTTTTATTTATAAAATTATCTTTCCAGTGATATATAACTTAATATGATTTTCTTTAAAAATAAAGCAGTTATACACAAAAATCATGCAACTAAATCCTAAAAAAAAAACACATTTACCAAAAGGTTTCCACACTTTTGGCCACTAGTGTAGTTGAAGCATACTGCCACATCCTTGCAGTCTCCTCTATACAGCTGAATTGAGTGACAATCAATGGGCCTGATTCAATTAAGCGTGAAGTGAAGTTTTTCTGCGTTTTTCCGCGTATTTTGCTAATTTTTATATTTTTCTTCACGCAGATTTTTCGGTCCCGATTCAATTACGTTTTTTTTCGTGTCTTTTTTTGGTCTATCGCGCGTATTTTTTGTTCAAGAGAACATTGAAAAGTGATTTTCCTGCATGCAAAAAGAAAGAGAGGATTCAACTTAGTTTACACCCCTGATATTGCAACATGGTTTAGCCGAGCTGTATACTTGCACCTGTTTTGCTGTCGCAAACTCTGGATCACCCTCAATAAATTATTACAAAACAACAGTAGTAGAAGAAGAAAGACTGCTACAAAACTTATGGGGTTGATACAGAGTTTGGGAATAAAGGCAAAACAGGTACACAGCTCGGCTAAACCAATTTTTGGTGCTAATGGGCTAATTAAAATTTCTTTTGTATGCAGGAAAAATACTTTACTTTGAGCATAGAACACACATACTGCACAGGTTTATGTGTATCTGTAAATTAGAGCTGCACTGGGCTACTTTGCCTCCCAACTCTAATTCTGTTTTCACAGTTTAAATTTGCCTCCCCTCACACTGCAACTTGGTTTTGCTCAGGTCTACACTTGCACTTGTTTTGCAGATGCATGTGCAGCTCTGGATCAGCCCAATAGATTTATAATTAGCTACTTTGTTTATGTTGAACTTCTGCTGTGTAGTCATTGTATGCCCCCTTCTGGTCATGTCTTTAACAACTGCTATATTTGGTATCCTATATTATGTCATGGGTAAGTAATTTTGAATTGCATCAGACCTGTGGGGAATGGTAATGCATTATATCATAATTATTAACAAGTTTTTATTTAATAGTTGCATTTAATATCTAGCCTTCAAAACATTTTTGTTGACTGCCTAAACATAGATAAACATACTTTTGGAAGTTTAGTGACTTTTTTTCCCTTTACATTACACATTAATATTTTAGGAACAGAAATCGTTCTACCAAAAGACCATGAGGGTACTCAACAAATCTCTACACACTTCAGTGGCAAACACAGGATTTTGAAAGGGGTGGTGGGGGGGTTCCAATGCGTGTAATACATGTGGTGTATATTAGCATACCTCCCAACATTTTGGAGCCTGAAAAGGGGACAAATAAGCTAAAAAACCCCATCCCACCCAAACTTTGCTCCCGCCCTGCCCCCACTGTCATGCCGCACGGGGCAAAAATTACCCCTAGCCTGTGAATGTGTATGTTAGGGAATTTTACTTTAATGCGGCAGAGGTTGATGGACTGTTTAAAATTGTAAAGAGCTACTTATTATGATGGCACTGTAAAAAAGAAAAAGAAAATAAATAAATAAATAGGAATTGCATTGGTTATTGGCTGTAACAAGTCCTGTTTTTTTTTATAGTATTTTATCATTTACTTCTTTCTATTAGTATAATAGTAGTTTTATATTGAAGGAACAGATCTAATAGCAATAGTAAAACACATTACACAATGGACCAGAGCTTGTGTCAGTGCATAAGTTGAATTTGTTGTGATCCATTCACCATCCCACCTGTTTTCCTATTGAAGCACAGGCCAGGACAATCTTCCTCTATGTCAGTCTGCCCCACATGGTCGTGAATCCACACCCCTTTCGTGGCAACCGTGAAGCCAATTTTCTCTTTTTTAGCCATTTAAAAAAAAAAAATTTTTTTTAATTTCAATTTAGGGGGATTTCTGGTCAACCAGAACCCCCCCTCGGGTGCGCCACTGGACTTTCACATCACAACCAAATACCTGGATATTTGGTGGTTATGTGAAAGGTCCCATTTTTGTTGACCCAGGTCTAATGACCCAGCATTCAGACCTGGGGAAAAAGAAGGGTTTTTCCCGGGTATCAAATGAGAATGGTGTCAGTATAAAAGGTCCTGTGATGTTTTTCAACAATTGAATTTGAATTTAGTAGCTAAATTCATAGCGGCGAATAGCGGATCTGCAGGTGGACAGAGACAGATAACTACTACAAAATCCCGCTTACTCCTGTTATAGTTGACTGTCTCATTTTTTTGAAAGTCTTGTGTAAGACATGGTCTTATAACATTGGGCCTGATCCAGACCTACGCCCGCGAGCGTAGCATATGTTTGCCCAGGCGTATAAACTTTCACGCCCATGACACTTCCATTGATTGTACCGACTTACGGCGGCTGAACCCTACCCTAACTTTTTCAAGCATCCGTGCAAATTTTCGTACCGATACGCTGGTCGTACGGGGCTTAGCACGCCCATACTGTACAATTTAAATGGCTATCCCCGCCTCTGTGTAGTAACTCGAGCGTCCAGACTATTGTCGTACAAAACGCACGCCCCTTGGGCGAAAAATACGCTGAAAATACGCTCGCTGTACGGTCATGTCCTTCGGACGACCGGAAGTTGTCATACTGTACAAGCGCAGTGCGTTTTTTCTCCCGTTTTTACGCTCCCGACCGGCGTACGATCGCTTGCGGTCGTAGGTCTGGATCAGGCCCATTGTGCGCAAATAGTTAAGTCCCCTTCATTTTTAACAGCCAATAAAAGCTCCTCTTTAGGCTGACTGACAGTTGCTTGCAAAGGTAAACATGGGAAATTAACGGTACATATGAGACGGTCAAACCCGGGGAATTTCCTGGGTTCTAGGTGGACTTTTTTTTTTTTACAGTTTGAGAGTAATAGCAAAACAGGTGCAAGTGTACAGCTTGGCTAAACCATTTTTTAATGCAAGGGGAGCTAATCTTTTGCATGCAGGGAAAATACTTTACTTTTGCTAATAGAACTCACGTACTACATAGCTTTATGTTTAATCTGTAAATTAGAGTTGAGCTAGGAAACTTCACATTAGCCCATTAATCACTTGTCTAAGCCTTGCTAAGAGCATCCAGAAACTGGTTGTAATGTGGATGCTGCTTAGCCACAGCTCCTGTAACAGATTTTAATCCTTAAAACCCCTTTCACACCGCCACCAAATACTTGGGTTTTTGGCCAAAAACCCGGCAATCGGCAAAAACCTGTGTATTTGGTGGCGGTGTGAAACGTCCACTTCCGGTCGACCCGGGTCAAAAGATCTGGGACTTCAACCCCACAAAAAGGAAGGGTTATACCCAGGAAGGGTGGCAGTGTGAAAGCTCCAGGGTTGTTTTTAACCAGCGTCTTTCTTTTTTCCTCCTGATTGGTTCAGATTTGTCTACTGTTGCTATATGGTTAACGTTATTTGGTCACCATGGAAATGGGATTTCACAGACAGCCCAAGAGTATAAATATACCCCAATGACAGCAGAGTCATTAGCGTTTGGATGTCTTGCGTGCAGGACATGAGTTGCGCCGGTCCATAGAGTTTTTTATTTTACAAAGAGCTCCCCAATGGACTAAAAGCTTGGAAGATCGGATCCTAATCAAGATGGTAAGTACTGCTTTTTATTTATCATTTTTATGCAATTTTTTTAATTCATTTATTTTATGCATTATATAATTACCGGTAAAAAAAAAATTATTATTTGGGGTATTACATGTAAATATGTTATTGGGGTATTTAATTTGTTTATTTTTTTTATAGGGAGCATTAAATGTAAAGTATTTTTTTAATGTTAGGGGCCGGCCTTATATTTTATTTAGTAACTAGGAGGGGTATTTATTTGTGTTTTGTTGCACCGGATGACAGGGCATGCTGGCACTTGTGGTTCTCCAAGCGCTAGCATGCCCTGCCATCCTTGGGCATGCTGATGCTTGTAGCACTAGAAGCATCAGCATGCCCTGCCACGTTAAAACCCGGGAAATTCATTGGCGGTGTGAAAGGGACAGACCCGCAAATTTCACAGGTTTTTGTGCGCTAAAAGTTGAAAAGTTGAAAATACCGTGTTTTTCAGCGTTGGCGGTGTGAAAGGGGTATAATAATGAGCTTTAAAACGATTAGTAATGGAAGTCCAAGGGGGATGATCTATGACCATTTGAAACGGTAAGTGACTTTTGGATTAAAAAGAAACTATTAACATATTAGTCACTAAATCCTGTTGTATTTTTAAATACCTAAAACAACATAGCAACTTAGTAAAGATTTAAAGCAGAGGAAACATTGTTTTATTTCTGCTGAGCTTCAGAAATATCCCTGGAGTTTCAATTAGCTAGTTATAGTCACCACATACTAAATCTAAATGCCTGAGATGTGCACAACTTCCAGGTGCCTTAGATCAGTGCTCCTTAACCAGTGTGCCATGGAATGTTGCCAAGTGTGCCGCGGTGCAATGCCTTCAACAGGAGAAAAAGCACTGGAAGATCTTGCCTTAAAGAAATAAGGGGATACTGGGTAGGCTGCAGACACATGAATGGGAACTACTATGGAGCCTGGAGACACATGATGGGGGCTGCTGGGGAGGCTGCAGATGCATGATGGGGGCTAACATAGGTAAATTAGTTATAAGAATAAAAAAGTTAGCTCCGATTTTAAATTTTATCAAATAAAAAATAACAATTAAATGTAATATCTGTGTATGCACTTTGTAATTCCTGCTTTTTTTTGTATATTTTGCTTTTGGTGTGCCGCGGAATTCTGGGAAGGGCTTAGGTGTGCCGCGGAATTCTGGGAAGGGCTTAGGTTTGCCAAGGGTGAGAAAAGGTTGAGGAGCACTGCCTTAGATGATTCTCTGCCCATAACTTTTAGCAGTTGCTTGTGAAGGGCAGATATACAGATGAGTTGTGGGTGCCTCTGGTTATTTGATGTAACTAAGTACTGACATGTTACCCAATCAGATCCTAACTGCTTAGTTACAGACACAATCCTGAAAAAGCTAATAAGGCTAAATGGGCTTTTCTAGTCTAGAGGTTTCCAAGCCTAGGTAGAAATGTAGACATCTGCCACAGTATTCCAATTCACTTGTGCAGTCCTAGGTCAATTTGGAATTCATATTTAAAAGGTAAGAAATATACATTTCTGAACATGAAATAGTCTTTTAATGCAGTTTTAGATATGCCTTGTCAACCTCCATATCTAAGCAGCGCTTTTACGGTTTCAGTATTCATGTCTTGCACCTTTTTGATAGATCAGTATATGATCAGTATATTTTATGAATTGAACTGTCCCCAGCACATATTATGGCAGACACACAATAAGGGGTGGGGCTAGGGATCCTTGCACATTTTGAAGATCACTCCATTGCTGTATGCTCTATTGCACATTAATCAAGCAGAACAGGGTTCTTTGAGGCAGCATTTCCAAGCCATGTACCAGCTGCACTCACTGCAGTTATGCCACTGCCCAAAATCTATATTAATCCTGTAGATCACAGTTTCCAGGATTATTTTAATGTTGATTCCTAACAATAGCACAGCTGACACAACCTGTGCTCCTCTGGACCTGAACTTATCAATGTTACATGATGAGGTAGATCTGTTAAAACACATGATTATAGACTTAGAAATGGCTCACAATGATGGAGGGAATGTAAGATGCCATTAGCCAAAATAGGAAGATATTTTAGAAACTACTAGTCTTATACCCCTTTCACACCAAAATCCTGGGTCCCACACAGGATAATAAACACGGTTTCTACCTGTGTTGCACCTGTTCACACAGCACCTTCTTTGTTGCTGGTCGTTGCCTTTCACACTGGACACATGTCTGCAGAGGCAAAGATTGATTCAATCCCCCAATTTAGGAACCCAGGTTGAATAATCCAGGAACAACTTTTACACTGCAGCGCATACGGGTCTGACCCGGTAATAACCTTGGTAGCGACTAGTGTCATGGACCAGGGGCACACGACTTGGGTTACACAGTCACACATATTTTTTCCCCTTCTTTTTAGATAATTTTTATGGACTTTCTATCACTGTTAACGTCCATAATGAATGAGATATAAGCAATATGGAAATTACTTTAAGTAACTGTAGAAAGTGAGGCATAAAGAGGTGAAGGCTGACTCTGAGCTAGGACATGTTGTTCCGTTTTCCCATAAACCCAGACTTACACTATATGGACAAAAGTATTAGGCCTGTTAAGTATTGAATTTTGGTGTTTCAATCAAACTCCTTGCCACAGATGTATAAAATCTAGCACTTAGCTATGCAGTCTCCATTTGCAAACATTTCTGATACAAAATGGGTCATTCTAAAGCAGTTGCAATCTCCGCTAAGAAAATGTGATTACCTGAAAAAGGGACGTCCAATAGTTCCTTATTGTTTGTCCCTTTTTCGAATATTTACCTTTTTCTACTTTTTCTTAATGAATGGGTGAGTATGCAGTTCGACATACTTCAACCATTCACTTTCGCAATCCGCGATATCCCTCCGCCGCACCTCACGCCGGTACAGGTGAGTAAATTTTCTGTGCGGGGTAGGGAGGGTTAAGGTCAGGCTGTAGGGGAGGGAGGGTTAGGGTCAGGCTGCAGGGGAGGGAGGGTTAGGGTCAGGCTGCTGGAGATAGTGGTTTAGGGTCAGGCTGCAATTAAGGTAGGGTTAAGGTCAGGCTGCAGAGGAGGGAGGGTTAGGGTCAGGCTGCGGGAGATGGAGGGTTAGGGTCAGGCTGCCAGGAAGGGAGGGTTAGGGTAGTGACAGGGGAGGGTTAGGGTAAGAATTAGGGAATGGACTGGAGGACTATTTTTTTATAACTTTTCGGAGCACCGAAGTTCGGTGGAGCTTCAGAAATATTGCTGGGTGTTCGAGGCATATGCAATCGAACTCCCAGCCAGTTGTGAACTCTGAATCTGAATTTTCAGAATGAGCTATTCTTAAGAGCTTAGTGACTTCAAGCGTAGTACTGTGATAGGAT
Organism: Limnodynastes dumerilii; assembly: GCA_011038615.1. Classification (NCBI taxonomy): domain Eukaryota; kingdom Metazoa; phylum Chordata; class Amphibia; order Anura; family Limnodynastidae; genus Limnodynastes; species Limnodynastes dumerilii. Next base: position 891,475 of record WWET01000209.1, on the reverse strand, counting down.
GCCACCTTCCAATAAGATGGTTCGTGAAATTTCATCACTGCTGGATCTTCCACGGTCAACTGTAAATGATATTATTAGAAAGTGAAAGCGTTTAGGAACAACAGCAACTCAGCCACGAAGCAGAAGATCATGTAAAATCACAAAGCTTAATCGTCTGCTAAGGTGCATGGTGCGTAAAAGTCGCCAACGTTCTGCTGATTCCATATCTTCCACTGGCATTAATGTAAGCACAAAAACTGTGTGGCGGGAGCTTAATGGAGCATGTTTCCATGGCCGAGCAGCTGCTTGTAAGCTTCACATCATAAGTCCAATGTCAAGTGGATGGAGTGGAAAGGTGTTCTGTGGAGTGATGAATCGCACTTCTCTATTGGCAGTCAGATAGGCGAGTCTGGGTTTGGTGGATGGCAGGAGAATGTTACCAGCCTGACTGCATTATGCCAACTGTGAAGTTTGGTGGAAGAGGGATAACAGTATGGGGCTGTTTTTCAGAGTTTGGGCTAAGCCCCTTGGGCCTGATCCAGAACTACGCTGGCCCGATATCCGCAAGTACGGCCAGCGTAGCTCTGGTGCACTCCCCCTGTGTGAGCGTAGTTACACACAGTTACGCCGGCTGAAGGCTAACTTCAGCCGGCATAACTGTGTGTAATTACGCTCACACAGGAGCGTAACTGTCGAAACCCTGCCCTCACTACCTAATTTCCCTCCCTCCCCCACCTACTATGCAGCACGTCCCTTTGTCCATAACTGACGCTGTAGTTATGGACGCCATGGATTACACCGGGCAACATTTTCCCGGCGCATGCGTAAAAACCACGGTGGCCGTAGGTCTGGATCAGGATCCTTATCTCCAGTGAATCTTAATTCTTCAGCATACCAAGTTATTTTGGATAATGTTTTCAACTTTGTGGCAACGGTTTGGGGAAGACCCTTTTCTATTCCAACATGACTGTGCCCCAGTGCACAAAGCAAGGACTATAAAGACATGGTTTGATGAGTTGGGTGTGGAAGAACTTGACTGGCCCACACAGAGCCCTGACCTTTTTGATTGAGCACCTTTGGGATGAACTGGAATGGAGATTGTGAGCCAGACCTGCTCGTCCAGCATCAGTGTCTGACCTAATAAATGCTCTACAGAATGAATGGGCACAAATTCCCACAGAAACACCCCAAAATCTTGGAGAAAGCCTGCCAAGATGAGTGGCAGATGTTATAGCTGCAAAAGGGAGACCAACTCCATATTAAAATCCATGGGGTAGATCCTGAACTACGCACGACTGCAAATTCACCCTAGCTGCTAGTTTCATTTCATCTGTTTGTATGTTCTGCGCATGCATGCGGCAGATGTTACACCACGTAACTCTGAACGTACTTACCATCTGGGTACCATCGGCGTAAATACGTATGAAGGGGCAGGTCAATCTTACAGCACCCGGAATTACGCTTTGGAGGCGGAGGGAGGCATTTAAATTGTACAGTGTGGGCGTGCTAAGGCACATAAGTACATGAAGCCTTTACGTACGTCAGTAGTTACGCATTGAAAAGTTAAGGTAGGGTTTGGCAAGCGTAAAACGGCAAAAGTACGTACGGCCGAGGGAAGTGCCTAGGGGAGCGCATGATAAATATGCCTGTAAATACGCTACGTGTTAAAACGTAATGGAAACGTAGGTCTGGATCTGGGCCTATGTATTTCAATACAATGGGCCAATCCAGACTTAATAACAACAGTGAATTTACGCATGTGGCATGTGCAAATCTGGCTGTGGGAATGCACTGCGCATGCGCACGGCAGATGTTACTCATCGTAACTCTGAATGTACGTAACTTGTTCGTAACTCAGTACGATTGGGTGTGACATCCCTACGCAAGGTGATTATACGCATTTGGGGTGGGGGGAGGTATTTCAATTGTACAGTATGGGCTGGCATAGGCACTTACGGATGACAACGCATTGCATATGCACAGAGAGACGCAAGGAAATGTTAAATGACCTTAAGTCTGGATCTTGCCCAATGTCATTACAGTCCCTGTTGGTGTAATGGTCAGGCGTCAGGATACTTTTGTCCATATAGTGTATCTCATAGTCTCTTTTGATGGCAGATTTACCACATATGAATTGAGTGATTTACCACATATGAAGGAGTGATATAAGTGATGAGTCTTGTGATATTCTGAAAGACTAAAGTGCAGCAACATACTCTAAGCTTACATACCTTTCATACTTTAGACTATGGAAATATTATATATAATAAGTAATTATTTTTAACACAACAAATCTTTTCCCTTGTAAGATATTGTTATATTTAAGCCTTTAGCTGTAATACTGAAGAGCTTAAGTATAAAAGTACATGCATTTTTGGGAATAAACTGTATTTCCCCAAGATAAACAGTAGATGGTGCTACAAGATCACTAATAGTTTAAGAATAAGCATTTACTCTAATGACAAGAAAAATGTAATAGCGCTAGAATTGATTGTTTACAGTTGCATTTATACATATTTAAGTAATTGATATATAATATATATTTGAGACTCAGGAGAAAGCAATCAATCAGTTTGAAATGTGTGTGAAATACATTAAACATAACAGTTATTATAGCCTTTTTTTTATTAAGGTATGTACTTCAGTGAGTAAATGGCACATCTACAGTAAATATAAAATGCTAAATAAATGATTGTATACATATTTCTATTAGCAGAAAAGACATCATTGGTTTATTGATCACCTTCACTCACTCCTCCTAGTCATCATGTCAGAAACTGACCTTGTTTAACAACGCATTACACACAGCTATCACAGTAGAAGTACAAGTTACTTGTCACATGGCTCTCTGCCATCATGCTGGGTTCAGTACCCACTTTCACTCAATCAGTGCTTTTTTCTGGCACTCTTTTTGTTCATTGCTGCCTGTGATATAATCAAACAGCACAAATCCAAACGCTGGTTCTGAAATTGTCTGTAATAAAAAAAGGCAATGCCCATGGGAAAATGTGTTATCTCGTAGGGCAGGCTTGGGTAAGATATTAGCATAGTAATTAGAAAAGTGCAAGCTATTAGTAAGTACCTCTAAAAGAACGGAATTCTAGAATGAACTATTTAATGTTGCCATAAATCCGGATCTCTGACAATCAAGACTGAATGCAACCTGTTGGGACTATATTTTGTAAAGTTGACATGGATTTTGAGTGATGAGAAGTGAGCCAACTTGAACTTTTGGTTACAGTCCTTCACTTGTTTTGGTCAGGTTGTTTCCTTTGGTTGATTTTTAGTAGTTTGGCATTTCAACATTGGGCAAATTACCCCAGGTGTTATATATGCAGCTTACTCCTGATCGGAGTTGAAATATAGGCAATCGCATCATATTTAGGTGTATCAATTTGCACGTTCCTTCGTACTGCCAATAATACTGATGAGGATACTAAGTGTTCCCACAATGAACAGAAGAAGGATGGTGGTTTTCAAAAGATGCCTATGTCTGTGACTGTGGAATCAGGGCCATGCACCTGCATTTAACCTCAAATTTACAATATAATACACACAAAAAGAATCAGGCCCATAGTAAAAGAATCAGATTAATGCAGACCGGTCAGCTGTACATTACACATATACTAGAACAACAAATGACAAACTCTGTTTACAGTTACTGGTGTTTTATACATCTCCTGGCAATAAGCCGCATAAAGTGCAGCTATGAATATTCATTAGTGGTAATAATGGAGTCTATAATAGCCCATGTAATAGTTAGATATGTCTGGGAAATATTATGCTGCCAGCATCTAGTTCATTAGCTCAGAATGATCACATGAGTTTAGTGTCACTGAAATTTTTTGCCATAACAACATCTGATTTAAAAAACGCCGAATGCAAATTTCACACAGAATTTTACTCAACAATAGTGTGTAATAAATCTATCATCAATTAGTAACTTTACTCAAGCTATACTCAAGTTGTCATAACTACATGACAGGTTCACTTGACTTAGAAGGGAAGTCATAGAAATAGTGGTTACAATGGACCGTATGCAGACTCCCAGATGTATAACATATGCGTCCAGAGTTTTGTGTTTAGTAAATTTTTAACGTAATCTATGTATCTCTTCCTTACAGTCTTATAGACAGCATATACGCATTCTACGTAAGGAAAAGATACGTAGATTACGGTAAAAAATTACTGCACATGTGTACTAGTAAAAAATGCAATACCCCGGAGGAATATATCATACGTCTGGGAGTCTGCATACGGTCCAATCTGTGTAAAGACAAGATAGAGAAAAGCTACAGATGGTTAATATGAGAAAAATAATGTCTGAACTGTGCATAAAAGAACAACAATAATCACCTTGAAGCTGAGTCTTTGTATGACTTGCTGAGATTCACACTCCAAAATGACACTGAAAAACATCATAATATATGACATAAAAACTTACTCCATCTGCATTCCATATACAGACACTTGACACTGACACATTTTACACTTGTTATATATGTTTTCAAACCTAGAATAGACACAATATCCCAGTTTATAATGACTCCACTCCCAGTAAAGGATGATTGGTGTGTGTCCAGCTGTGACAAAAAGTCATCAGAAAATGAGTTTGTGTATATGAACCTGCTGCATATTCAGATCACTCATCTTCAGCTTCTGTGACTATCCTGGCAATGTAATTGGATACAGGCTGTTCTATCCCCACCCACTGAGGACATGCAAGACAATTAAGGAGATTGAGACCTTAGTCAAAATAATTTTTATAATTACAATATTTCAGCTCAAGTTGGCTGTCTTAGAGCCATGGAGGGCTCTGCCATTGGGCAATATAGACTAGTGTTTCTGCATCTACAGTCAGCAAAGCAATGCTCTCCAATCTCTCTGACATAAAGTGCTAAAAGATGATTATTACTGTTAGGGAGTACAGTTCCCAATCTGGCAAAACCATGCTGGGCTGCAGGGTGGACACATTTTAAATGTGTGAGGCATTTACAGATAGTAGGGAGCGCATTTTCTTCCCAGTGCAGAAATAAAGGTGTCCAATACTTGTGTGCTACACTATTAGTATAAGCAGCAAGTATTTTCACTGCACCTTTTTCGTTACTGAAAAGTGTGGTAACAATGAACACACATAGTTTGCCAAGCTAAATAAGGCTGTATATGTCTGGCAAGAAACCCTGTGCATTATGGATATCTGCTGGGGCGCCTGGCAGAAGACCCGGTTGATTAACAGCTCCCAATTTCTAGATTGAACGGAGCCCAGAATGCTGCCAGTTCCAGATGTGGGAATTGCAATACTTTACTTATTCATGAAAGCACTTACTAGAAATGCTTGTATAAATTAACTTACCACTCTTTTAATTGCTATGCTTTTAAGGCTGAGACAAAGCTTTTGTGTAGGTGACTCGGCTTACTGAGCTTGGAGTTTAACCAGCTCATGTTCACACAAAGGTTTGGCCACAATTCAAATAACTTGTTTATATAACATGAAATAAACTTGAGTTCCACAATTCTCCTCTTTAGAAGTATAAGAGAATGCTTTGTACATTTGTTACTATTATTTATTTTCTACGTTGTATTTCTAATTACTGGTTATGGACTGCTGTAATACAGGAAATGTTTTCCCGATATGTGTGAATTTGAAAATTATCCAGCATTAGATTCTTAATCCAGTATAACCACAAGAATCCTATCGCTGTGGTACACTTTCATGGATGTCTTTGATTTTTCTGAGACACAAACTCACCCATGATCTATTATTTCATCAAGTATAAGAAAGGCTGTGTCCAGATTTTCCAGCAACGAGCTCCTGTCAACATGTTTCCTATGACAGATAAAATGAGAAATGTTGTAAGAACTTATATAATTTACAAGGGACTGTTGACTAGCTATATGTGTCAAAAGAGATTCCATTTTTTCTACTACCATAATCTAGTTATAGTAGTTGTGATTTGAGGCACTTGCCTAAAGGGAAGCAGTAATGTCTACATGCAAACTTCTATAGACCCGACTAGATTAGATAAAAGGCAGTACATTTACCAACTTTTCAGCAACACTAAGCTGGGTACACACTTCCAATCGTCTTCAAATCCAACTCCTGACCATAATCCTACAGAAGACCAATTTTGCAGATACAATACCCAATCTATGGTACATACTTGTCCAATTTTACATCGGATCTCCAACCTGCATCTGCTGACACAATATGCTGAAAGGATGATCGGGTGATTCGCTGTCCAATCTCCTGATTTTTGAGCAGGTTTAAAGATCATTTATCCCAAACAGGCGACCATGGTTGGATGTTATGGGTGGTCGTGAGTGACACTTATCTAAGGTGGGATTAGATAGGAACTGGGAAGTGTGTATGCTTTACAGAGAGAATTCAGTTGTGTGCAAAGTACATTACTAAACACTACACAGGATATAAGCTTAGTTGGTCTGCTTGAGTTTACCAAGTTGCTAGTATCTCAAGTGCCATGCAAGAGGATATCCTGCAATGGGATAAAATACATTTTAGTTTCTTAAATATACAAATTATCCTCCATACTAAAATGGTAATTGTAAATTAAGCTATAAGTTAACAATCCTTGCATCAACTGTTTGTTGTTATCCTCTTTTAAAACATATCCGTATTATAATGTTAAATATGTTCATTTTATTAATGACCATTTATCATAGCAAATATTAGAGAATAGGCAATTAATGGGTGGCTGCAAGCTCATACTATATTCTTTAAACCACTTCCATAAAATAATCAGATAAAATAATTAAGATTACAGCCAGGAGCTTGGTCCAATCATCAGGTAGTTGTATAATCTTCGCAATTTACCTGTTGTGTTAGGAGTCAATAAAAATTTTGTTTAGTTTTCTACAAGAGGACAAAAACTAATTTAATAACAATTAATCTGAATGTGACCAAAATACCAGTCTGTTTTGTTATAGTTTATGTATATGCTATTGAAAATCACACAAAACGTCATTAGAGTGAATGAAGAAACATGGCCTGTTACATGCAAATTGTGGGGAATGACTAAGATATGCACACAATTAAAATACTGTTAGAAAAGGAATAAGCAACAGCACTCTAATACCTAAAATCTACATTATTTATTTTTATGGCTAATTTATAAAACAGCTATCCTAAAAATATATCACAAAAATATACTGCAAAACCGCACTCAAAAAAATGAATCATATCCAAACAGTACTGGATAACACGACTACGCAGATAAAATATGCATAGACCAGGGCTTGACAAGTTTATATATGTATGTGTGTAAAAGAGAAACAAGCCAAGAACATGGTGCTCGTGTCCAATAACTTTTATTTGCAACTAACCAATTGTGCACAGCAATAAACGTCAATATGCTTATTGTGCGACTCAAAAAGATCAATGTCCATGCTGAAAATAAAGAGAAGCCAGGAGGTGCCTCAATCAAGGTATATTTCATGTTCTTTGGCCACAGCCGTGTGGTTAAGTAAGAAAAGCCACTCAAAACATAGGAGAGAAACCATCTAGTGCAGGGGTGTCAAACTCAAATTCATCAGGGGCCGCATCAGCAGTTTGGTCCCCATCAAAGGGCCGGTTGTATCTGTAGGTCTATGTGTCCACTCTATGTGCCCAGCCATGTGCCCCCTTTTATAGTGCCCAGCCATGTGCCCCCTTTTATAGTGCCCAGCCATGTGCCCCCTTTTATAGTGCCCAGCCATGTGCCCCCTTTTATAGTGCCCAGCCATGTGCCCCCTTTTATAGTGCCCAGCCATGTGCCCCCTTTTATAGTGCCCAGCCATGTGCCCCCTTTTATAGTGCCCAGCCATGTGCCCCCTTTTATAGTGCCCAGCCATGTGCCCCCTTTTATAGTGCCCAGCCATGTGCCCCCTTTTATAGTGCCCAGCCATGTGCCCCCTTTTATAGTGCCCAGCCATGTGCCCCCTTTTATAGTGCCCAGCCATGTGCCCCCTTTTATAGTGCCCAGCCATGTGCCCCCTTTTATAGTGCCCAGCCATGTGCCCCCTTTTATAGTGCCCAGCCATGTGCCCCCTTTTATAGTGCCCAGCCATGTGCCCCCTTTTATAGTGCCCAGCCATGTGCCCCCTTTTATAGTGCCCAGCCATGTGCCCCCTTTTATAGTGCCCAGCCATGTGCCCCCTTTTATAGTGCCCAGCCATGTGCCCCCTTTTATAGTGCCCAGCCATGTGCCCCCTTTTATAGTGCCCAGCCATGTGCCCCCTTTTATAGTGCCCAGCCATGTGCCCCCTTTTATAGTGCCCAGCCATGTGCCCCCTTTTATAGTGCCCAGCCATGTGCCCCCTTTTATAGTGCCCAGCCATGTGCCCCCTTTTATAGTGCCCAGCCATGTGCCCCCTTTTATAGTGCCCAGCCATGTGCCCCCTTTTATAGTGCCCAGCCATGTGCCCCCTTTTATAGTGCCCAGCCATGTGCCCCCTTTTATAGTGCCCAGCCATGTGCCCCCTTTTATAGTGCCCAGCCATGTGCCCCCTTTTATAGTGCCCAGCCATGTGCCCCCTTTTATAGTGCCCAGCCATGTGCCCCCTTTTATAGTGCCCAGCCATGTGCCCCCTTTTATAGTGCCCAGCCATGTGCCCCCTTTTATAGTGCCCAGCCATGTGCCCCCTTTTATAGTGCCCAGCCATGTGCCCCCTTTTATAGTGCCCAGCCATGTGCCCCCTTTTATAGTGCCCAGCCATGTGCCCCCTTTTATAGTGCCCAGCCATGTGCCCCCTTTTATAGTGCCCAGCCATGTGCCCCCTTTTATAGTGCCCAGCCATGTGCCCCCTTTTATAGTGCCCAGCCATGTGCCCCCTTTTATAGTGCCCAGCCATGTGCCCCCTTTTATAGTGCCCAGCCATGTGCCCCCTTTTATAGTGCCCAGCCATGTGCCCCCTTTTATAGTGCCCAGCCATGTGCCCCCTTTTATAGTGCCCAGCCATGTGCCCCCTTTTATAGTGCCCAGCCATGTGCCCCCTTTTATAGTGCCCAGCCATGTGCCCCCTTTTATAGTGCCCAGCCATGTGCCCCCTTTTATAGTGCCCAGCCATGTGCCCCCTTTTATAGTGCCCAGCCATGTGCCCCCTTTTATAGTGCCCAGCCATGTGCCCCCTTTTATAGTGCCCAGCCATGTGCCCCCTTTTATAGTGCCCAGCCATGTGCCCCCTTTTATAGTGCCCAGCCATGTGCCCCCTTTTATAGTGCCCAGCCATGTGCCCCCTTTTATAGTGCCCAGCCATGTGCCCCCTTTTATAGTGCCCAGCCATGTGCCCCCTTTTATAGTGCCCAGCCATGTGCCCCCTTTTATAGTGCCCAGCCATGTGCCCCCTTTTATAGTGCCCAGCCATGTGCCCCCTTTTATAGTGCCCAGCCATGTGCCCCCTTTTATAGTGCCCAGCCATGTGCCCCCTTTTATAGTGCCCAGCCATGTGCCCCCTTTTATAGTGCCCAGCCATGTGCCCCCTTTTATAGTGCCCAGCCATGTGCCCCCTTTTATAGTGCCCAGCCATGTGCCCCCTTTTATAGTGCCCAGCCATGTGCCCCCTTTTATAGTGCCCAGCCATGTGCCCCCTTTTATAGTGCCCAGCCATGTGCCCCCTTTTATAGTGCCCAGCCATGTGCCCCCTTTTATAGTGCCCAGCCATGTGCCCCCTTTTATAGTGCCCAGCCATGTGCCCCCTTTTATAGTGCCCAGCCATGTGCCCCCTTTTATAGTGCCCAGCCATGTGCCCCCTTTTATAGTGCCCAGCCATGTGCCCCCTTTTATAGTGCCCAGCCATGTGCCCCCTTTTATAGTGCCCAGCCATGTGCCCCCTTTTATAGTGCCCAGCCATGTGCCCCCTTTTATAGTGCCCAGCCATGTGCCCCCTTTTATAGTGCCCAGCCATGTGCCCCCTTTTATAGTGCCCAGCCATGTGCCCCCTTTTATAGTGCCCAGCCATGTGCCCCCTTTTATAGTGCCCAGCCATGTGCCCCCTTTTATAGTGCCCAGCCATGTGCCCCCTTTTATAGTGCCCAGCCATGTGCCCCCTTTTATAGTGCCCAGCCATGTGCCCCCTTTTATAGTGCCCAGCCATGTGCCCCCTTTTATAGTGCCCAGCCATGTGCCCCCTTTTATAGTGCCCAGCCATGTGCCCCCTTTTATAGTGCCCAGCCATGTGCCCCCTTTTATAGTGCCCAGCCATGTGCCCCCTTTTATAGTGCCCAGCCATGTGCCCCCTTTTATAGTGCCCAGCCATGTGCCCCCTTTTATAGTGCCCAGCCATGTGCCCCCTTTTATAGTGCCCAGCCATGTGCCCCCTTTTATAGTGCCCAGCCATGTGCCCCCTTTTATAGTGCCCAGCCATGTGCCCCCTTTTATAGTGCCCAGCCATGTGCCCCCTTTTATAGTGCCCAGCCATGTGCCCCCTTTTATAGTGCCCAGCCATGTGCCCCCTTTTATAGTGCCCAGCCATGTGCCCCCTTTTATAGTGCCCAGCCATGTGCCCCCTTTTATAGTGCCCAGCCATGTGCCCCCTTTTATAGTGCCCAGCCATGTGCCCCCTTTTATAGTGCCCAGCCATGTGCCCCCTTTTATAGTGCCCAGCCATGTGCCCCCTTTTATAGTGCCCAGCCATGTGCCCCCTTTTATAGTGCCCAGCCATGTGCCCCCTTTTATAGTGCCCAGCCATGTGCCCCCTTTTATAGTGCCCAGCCATGTGCCCCCTTTTATAGTGCCCAGCCATGTGCCCCCTTTTATAGTGCCCAGCCATGTGCCCCCTTTTATAGTGCCCAGCCATGTGCCCCCTTTTATAGTGCCCAGCCATGTGCCCCCTTTTATAGTGCCCAGCCATGTGCCCCCTTTTATAGTGCCCAGCCATGTGCCCCCTTTTATAGTGCCCAGCCATGTGCCCCCTTTTATAGTGCCCAGCCATGTGCCCCCTTTTATAGTGCCCAGCCATGTGCCCCCTTTTATAGTGCCCAGCCATGTGCCCCCTTTTATAGTGCCCAGCCATGTGCCCCCTTTTATAGTGCCCAGCCATGTGCCCCCTTTTATAGTGCCCAGCCATGTGCCCCCTTTTATAGTGCCCAGCCATGTGCCCCCTTTTATAGTGCCCAGCCATGTGCCCCCTTTTATAGTGCCCAGCCATGTGCCCCCTTTTATAGTGCCCAGCCATGTGCCCCCTTTTATAGTGCCCAGCCATGTGCCCCCTTTTATAGTGCCCAGCCATGTGCCCCCTTTTATAGTGCCCAGCCATGTGCCCCCTTTTATAGTGCCCAGCCATGTGCCCCCTTTTATAGTGCCCAGCCATGTGCCCCCTTTTATAGTGCCCAGCCATGTGCCCCCTTTTATAGTGCCCAGCCATGTGCCCCCTTTTATAGTGCCCAGCCATGTGCCCCCTTTTATAGTGCCCAGCCATGTGCCCCCTTTTATAGTGCCCAGCCATGTGCCCCCTTTTATAGTGCCCAGCCATGTGCCCCCTTTTATAGTGCCCAGCCATGTGCCCCCTTTTATAGTGCCCAGCCATGTGCCCCCTTTTATAGTGCCCAGCCATGTGCCCCCTTTTATAGTGCCCAGCCATGTGCCCCCTTTTATAGTGCCCAGCCATGTGCCCCCTTTTATAGTGCCCAGCCATGTGCCCCCTTTTATAGTGCCCAGCCATGTGCCCCCTTTTATAGTGCCCAGCCATGTGCCCCCTTTTATAGTGCCCAGCCATGTGCCCCCTTTTATAGTGCCCAGCCATGTGCCCCCTTTTATAGTGCCCAGCCATGTGCCCCCTTTTATAGTGCCCAGCCATGTGCCCCCTTTTATAGTGCCCAGCCATGTGCCCCCTTTTATAGTGCCCAGCCATGTGCCCCCTTTTATAGTGCCCAGCCATGTGCCCCCTTTTATAGTGCCCAGCCATGTGCCCCCTTTTATAGTGCCCAGCCATGTGCCCCCTTTTATAGTGCCCAGCCATGTGCCCCCTTTTATAGTGCCCAGCCATGTGCCCCCTTTTATAGTGCCCAGCCATGTGCCCCCTTTTATAGTGCCCAGCCATGTGCCCCCTTTTATAGTGCCCAGCCATGTGCCCCCTTTTATAGTGCCCAGCCATGTGCCCCCTTTTATAGTGCCCAGCCATGTGCCCCCTTTTATAGTGCCCAGCCATGTGCCCCCTTTTATAGTGCCCAGCCATGTGCCCCCTTTTATAGTGCCCAGCCATGTGCCCCCTTTTATAGTGCCCAGCCATGTGCCCCCTTTTATAGTGCCCAGCCATGTGCCCCCTTTTATAGTGCCCAGCCATGTGCCCCCTTTTATAGTGCCCAGCCATGTGCCCCCTTTTATAGTGCCCAGCCATGTGCCCCCTTTTATAGTGCCCAGCCATGTGCCCCCTTTTATAGTGCCCAGCCATGTGCCCCCTTTTATAGTGCCCAGCCATGTGCCCCCTTTTATAGTGCCCAGCCATGTGCCCCCTTTTATAGTGCCCAGCCATGTGCCCCCTTTTATAGTGCCCAGCCATGTGCCCCCTTTTATAGTGCCCAGCCATGTGCCCCCTTTTATAGTGCCCAGCCATGTGCCCCCTTTTATAGTGCCCAGCCATGTGCCCCCTTTTATAGTGCCCAGCCATGTGCCCCCTTTTATAGTGCCCAGCCATGTGCCCCCTTTTATAGTGCCCAGCCATGTGCCCCCTTTTATAGTGCCCAGCCATGTGCCCCCTTTTATAGTGCCCAGCCATGTGCCCCCTTTTATAGTGCCCAGCCATGTGCCCCCTTTTATAGTGCCCAGCCATGTGCCCCCTTTTATAGTGCCCAGCCATGTGCCCCCTTTTATAGTGCCCAGCCATGTGCCCCCTTTTATAGTGCCCAGCCATGTGCCCCCTTTTATAGTGCCCAGCCATGTGCCCCCTTTTATAGTGCCCAGCCATGTGCCCCCTTTTATAGTGCCCAGCCATGTGCCCCCTTTTATAGTGCCCAGCCATGTGCCCCCTTTTATAGTGCCCAGCCATGTGCCCCCTTTTATAGTGCCCAGCCATGTGCCCCCTTTTATAGTGCCCAGCCATGTGCCCCCTTTTATAGTGCCCAGCCATGTGCCCCCTTTTATAGTGCCCAGCCATGTGCCCCCTTTTATAGTGCCCAGCCATGTGCCCCCTTTTATAGTGCCCAGCCATGTGCCCCCTTTTATAGTGCCCAGCCATGTGCCCCCTTTTATAGTGCCCAGCCATGTGCCCCCTTTTATAGTGCCCAGCCATGTGCCCCCTTTTATAGTGCCCAGCCATGTGCCCCCTTTTATAGTGCCCAGCCATGTGCCCCCTTTTATAGTGCCCAGCCATGTGCCCCCTTTTATAGTGCCCAGCCATGTGCCCCCTTTTATAGTGCCCAGCCATGTGCCCCCTTTTATAGTGCCCAGCCATGTGCCCCCTTTTATAGTGCCCAGCCATGTGCCCCCTTTTATAGTGCCCAGCCATGTGCCCCCTTTTATAGTGCCCAGCCATGTGCCCCCTTTTATAGTGCCCAGCCATGTGCCCCCTTTTATAGTGCCCAGCCATGTGCCCCCTTTTATAGTGCCCAGCCATGTGCCCCCTTTTATAGTGCCCAGCCATGTGCCCCCTTTTATAGTGCCCAGCCATGTGCCCCCTTTTATAGTGCCCAGCCATGTGCCCCCTTTTATAGTGCCCAGCCAATCTTATTGAATTTTTTTGACTGGGTCATTAAAGTATTAGATAAAGGGGGAGCTGTAGACATAGCTTATCTAGATTTTAGCAAGGCTTTTGACACTGTGCCACATCGAAGACTGTTAAATAAGGTGGAAACTTTAGGACTGGACTTTAAGCTAGTTGCATGGATACAATCTTGGTTACAGGATAGACAACAGAGGGTTGTAGTAAATGGAATCTCTTCTGGGGATGGTAAGGTAACCAGTGGAGTACCCCAGGGTTCTGTACTTGGACGAGTGCTATTTAATATCTTTATAGGTGATATTGTCTGTGGTATTGAGGGGAAAATATGCCTTTTTGCAGATGACACCAAGATATGTAACCGGGTAGACACGCCAGGTGGGTTACAGAAAATGAGGGATGATCTAGGTAGACTGTAGGAATGGTCAAGAGTGTGGCAACTGCAGTTTAATGCCAAAAAATGCAAAATCATGTACTTGGGACACAAAAACCCAAAGGCTCAATATTTCCTTAATGGCATTACATTAGAATCTACCGAGGAGAAAAGGGATCTAGGGAGTCATTATTTCCAGTGACTTAAAGGTAGCCAAGCAATGTAACAAAGCAATGAGAAAGGCAAGTCAAATGCTTGGTTGAATTAGTAGCAGAAAGAAAGAAGTAGTGATGCCCCTTTCTAAATCATTGGTACGCCCTCACCTAGAATACTGAGTTCAGTTCTGGAGGCCATATCTCCAGAAAGACATAAATACATTACAGACTGCGCAAAGAAGAGCAACTAAAATGGTTCATGGCCTTTGTAACAAATCATACCAAGAAAGGCTAGAGGAACTAAACATGTATAGCTTGGAGCAGAGAAGGGAGAGGGGGGACATGATAGCAGCTTTCAAATACATCAAGGGTTGTGACCAGCTAGAGGAGGGTACCATTTTTCAAAAGAAAAGGTGTAATAGAACACAAGGGCATGGATACAAACTGGAGGGTGTGGAGGGTGACAGATTCAAAGGAAATGTGCGGAAAAAACACTTCACTGAAAGGGTGACAGATAAGTGGAATATTCTCCCATCTGAGGTGGTTGAGGCCAATACAGTAGAGCAATTTAAACATGCTTGGGATAAATATAAGGGTATTCTAAATTGTAAACCAAATTGAGGGTAAATAGGGTCTAGGGTCAGTATAGTTTTGAATAAACAAATGGGCAGACTAGATGGGCCATGTGGCTCTTATCTGCCATCACTTTCTATGAAGACTATCAAAGCATATGGGAGCAAAACAAATTACCCATTTCTCAGAAAGCTGTCTCATTCACAGGTCTGTATCCTCCTAATTACCCAAAACACAGCGAAAAGTACCCAAATATGGATGATTGGGCCTTCTATAATTGCTGAATACTATTGAATATATATGAAAAGAGCTGAAACACATGGTCAAATGTGAAACAGCCAGAGAAGTTTGTTTAGGAAGAGTGGGTAACACTACCTGTTGACAAGTGCAAATGTCTCATTTGGCCGAAGTAAACTACGGCTGACAGCTGACTTACGCAAGTCAATTGCGTAAGTACCATCTGCGAACACTTGCACATGTACGTGCCAAATTTTCCCAGTGCGTAAGTACTAATGTATGTAACGAAGTTACGTATGTTAGTAATAACGATGAAGGGGCAGACCTTTCAGTTATGATGGCTGCATCCCCGCCATATAGGAAGCCCCGCTACGACTAGTCGTAAAAATTAAGGTAGGAACTGGACACACAAGTGTCCAGATTTCCTACCGACAGTGGGGAGTGCAGGAGGCATGCACTCCCCTACGGGAATGTAACTACGGACCCCCATGCATGTAAAGCGTACGGGGTCAGGATCTACCCCACTAACAGCAACAGAAATTGTTTAATGGCAGTGAATGCCCCTAAAAGTTGTGCAACTAAATATTATTTGAAATAAATTTAATTAAAATTCAAAGTCTGATTTCTATTAAATATGAAATAATTCTTGATGGATGCCACTTACTTTGGTCATTTTAAAGTTAAGAGACAAATATGGGTTGTTCTTTTTTCATGGAAGGGTACCAACAAATTTGTTCACATATCTAGTGATTACTAGATAAGAAGCAATGCTCTTCAAATGTAATTCATTATACATATGTAACGTAATTACATTTAATGTGCAACCTAAAATCCAGAATCTGTACTTAAAAAGTGTAGATATAACACAGTTATAACAAAGATATAATTACAGTTTTAAAATTTTCTAAACGAACCATCATAATAAAAAAAAAAATGAAATTTGGCAATAGACAAATATTTCCTTTGGGATGATGGGCCTGATCAGAACTACGCTTGCAAGCGATCTTACGCTGGTCGCAATCGTAAAATCGGCAGAAAAAATGCACTGCGCATGTGCAGAGTGACAACTTCCGATCGTACCAAATACCTTTCCGTAGCGGTGATTCAGGCGTCCGTATTCTTTGCGTATTTTCTGACAACAGGGCGTGTTTATATTACGAAGTTAGTACAGACGCTGAATGTAGGCGGGGGAGGCATTTAAATTGTAGTTAGCCCGGTACGATCAGCGCGCCACTACGAAAATTCGTACTGACGCCTGGAAAAGTTAGGGTAGGGTTCAGCCGGCGTACGGAGGTAAAGGTAAGGAGAGTGTCATGGGAGTGAAAGTTTTTACGCTGAAGCGGTAATATGCTCCGCTCTCATGCGTAGGTCTGGATCAGGCCCATTGTCTATAGTTTCTGTGTCTAATAGCAAACTAAGTATCTTACAATCCAATCTCTGAGTCTTGCTGAAAATTCTTCTCTCAAATTCTCTCTGCTCCAACAAAGTTGGAAATGTGTGGTCATAATACTAAAAAGGAAGAAGGAAATGATAGTACATTTGGAAATAGGAAAAAAATGGTATTTGTTAATGAGAAGTAAGGTGCAGACAACATATATTTGTGTGGTGTTAGAAACATAAAATTCTAGGGCCTCATTTGCCCGCAAAAATGTAGTTATAAAACATGTTGAGTTAACATTAGCTGAATGCTTTTTCACTAGAATTTTATTGAACAATTATAATTTAAATTGTGAGAAAAACGTATATTGTTGCCTACAAAGTGACTTAAGCATCACTCAGGACTCAAGTAATACAGCACCCGGTAGAGATTTTTGAGTTTCTGCTTTATGTTTTACATAGATTATTCAAAACTTAGTTGTTTTTTTCCCCATCTTTATTTTACACTTTATTTATTGTGCTCTTGCAGTACTAGTATTTTATTCTAGTTTTTTTTGCACATGTGCTACACTACTAGATCGTGGGCACTTGGCTGACAATGGACCGGATTCACACTCACGTGTGTGATCTGTAGGAGCGGATACACATGTGTATCCGCACCTGCTTCTCCGGGCCCCCGCTTTTAGGTGCCTAATTGCACTTATGAGTGCCTTAGGCAACCTTAAGTCACTGTGCGTATTTTCCCTTTTAAGGAGGGAAAATACGTACAGACAATCCCCAGCCTAATCTACACTCCTCCCCCTCACCACTTTACCTTTATTTCCCCGGAGGCCGCCAAGCCACGCCTCCTTTCACCTAAAATACTAAGCGCGGCCTTTAAAGGCCACATGTAGTTTATCTACGTGCCTAAGGGCTATGTAGATTGCATAGTCAAATTGTCTACGTAGTCGACCACTTACGCACCTAAGAAGCCTCTGCTTAGGTATGAATCAGGACCAATGTACTTAAAGTAAATTAATGAACTTGAGCACTATTGTAGCAGATGGTTTTGGCCTCTGGTCTCTGGACAATGAGATGCGTGTTTCAGGTGCTGAACAGGTTGTAGTTGTAAACATTAAGTAAAAGGAGCACTCAGAATAAAGATTATTTTATTCAACAATTAATTATACCTGATAAAAATAAAGTGACAGGAAAAACAAATGGCTTATTTGGCTCATGCGTCTCATGAAAAAAAGTCATGTCAATATACCTATGTTTTGCTGGTACACTTGAAGTAATTATGGTGACTGTCCTCTTAATTAAGGTCTGGTGTGTTATTGAGGATTTGAAAAGCATGGTACAACATGAACGTGTACAGAGTATTATTTATTTTTATATATTATGTAGCAGGTTTCTGATATGTATCAGATTACATAGCGCGCAAACACACACACAATTTATTCAGCAGCCAATTAACCTAGCAGCATGTTTTTGGAGTGTGGGAGGAAACAGAAGTACCCGGAGGAAACCCACACAGACACAGGAAGAACATGCAAACACCATAGAGATAAGGCCTTGTCTGGGTATTGAACTCATGGCCTCAGCGCTGTGAGACGTAAGTGCTACTCATTTAGCCACTGTGCTGCCCATATTGAGGTGAGTAATGCCTGCTGGTGGTTTGAGCTGGGTTTGATCCATATACCTGTTGGTGGTTTGAGTAGCTTTCTCCACTTGCCAGAAGAAAAAGTGTTTCCCTTCTCTCAAAATCCCATGTAGTTTTGGCTCATGATTTACAAATAAGACACCAACCAGATTGGTCTGCTGTGTACACTGGTCACCATAATAGATTTTATTCTAATCTATTTCATAGAATGAACTGTTGTACATGTTTTCAAACAGATCCCTGAGGGTTGGGGCCCTATGTATTGGGTCATCATAAGCACTATCTGTGTGACCTAAAAACAAAATAAAATAATGTGGGATTGCACTGTCTTGTTGCTGCGATAGTATATAAATGCAACTACTCTAATAGCTGTGACTCTTTCTGGACTCCCATGCATAGCTGCAGTATAAGTAGCCAATAGGGTACTACCTTTACGGACCAAAGTTAATCATCCAATCCACAGAAGCTGTGCAATCACAGATCTCTTTTGTGTATTGGATAATTCACTTATGTATCTTGGAGTTAATTTTACTTGGAGTTACTAATGGACTTAAATTATTATGCAAAAAAAAAAACCAGACCTTGAAAATCACAGTCCCTCCTTGCCACAGAAACATTAAACTGCTCAGAGGACATCCCATGGCTAATCCTAGTCACAGTGCTTCTCCTGTCTAGTCTCCTAGGTCGCTGACGATCTTCCATTACCATCACTATGAATAACAAATCTACACAGATTGGTGACAACTGAATAGTGGGTTTAAGATAGCAGCTGTGCTATTTAATCTCATCTGACATGTGAAAACTAAGAGCATACGAGTTAACTTGTGAATTATATCATATGTGGGGAAGTTAGCATCTGAAACTATGGTATCTTAACTCTAGTGAAGATTATTACTTATCAGATCGCACATCCCACATGGAAGTATACTAACACAGCTAGAGCTAGAGGAAAAGTAGGTTAAGATGTAGATATTACTGTAAAGTAAACCATAAAGTTGGGGTATGTAGGGAGGACTGCACTGCAAAACATGAGTATATACATAAATATAAATGTGTTAAGGCAGCAGGAACAATATATTCAGTCATTAAAACAGATACATACACAATTACAGAGCACTATGTAATCAAACCAGTCAACCATGACCTGTAAAGTGTTCATTTTAAACTAAGCAATTAATTAGTAGCACACACATGCAAGTCACTTTAATATTACTTTGGCTAGAAGACGATGTCCGTCCTGATCCAAAATGATGGCCGCTCTCACAGTGTAAAGTGTGGGATCCTGCAGAAGACATACATAAAAATGTGTCTTCAATAAATTGTGCAATGGCAGTAATGTGTTGGTACCAATATCAACTATCTGCTGAGAACTGTTTACTATTACACTACACAACTATAATATAAATATACTGGGCCTGATACCATTACAGATTGCAGTACTTTTTCTGCGAATTTACATCAGAGATTTTTATGCACACCTCCTAGATCCGTTCATTTTACTTACTGTAATAAATGGGAAATGGCGCACTTTGCGCTTTTTCCTGTCTTCGCAGGCAATTCAATCAGGCCCATACATATAGACATATCAAATAATCAGACATGGTTGCTTAGTAACTGATCCAGGTAGCTGCTCCATGTTCATTTAGATTAACAATTTGAAACTAATTGTAAAATTAAACTAATGTATAAATCCAAATAAGAGTTTCATAACAAAAAACTATCTACATTTACTTCAGTTTATTTCCAATGACCCTAGGTAATAAAAAAAAAAGACATTAGCGTGCATTAGTAGATATGTGATATACACAATCATGAGTAAGTATGAGTAGAGAACAGTGTATTTATTGTCTCTTACTACATACACTTGGAGGTATACACAGAATATGACGGCAGATAAGAGCCATTTGGACCAAACTAGCTTTAGACCCCATTTGACCCTACTTTTGTAAGATTTAGGCTATCCTTGCGTATTTTCGGCTGTCGTATGGATGACCCGCCCCTTTGAACGTAGTTACGAGGCAGGTATGTACGATGACGAGTTATGACCTCTAGCATCCACCGCGTGTATGCGCAGTGCATACAAATAGTCAAAATTATGCATGCAGCAAGCGGAAATATGCTTTCGTACTGAACTCAGGATCTGGCCCATGTAGCATGCAAACTCTCAAAAAACGGTCGTTTTCTGCTCCTTGCAAGTTAGTCCGTGTAGAATACAGAATCATACCTAAGGGCTTAGCCAAGCCCTTACTGTACGAGTAGCATGCCAATGCCCACTCTTCATGTGTATCTTGTACGCATAATAGGTGGGCATGCCCCATTTGTGGAGATAGATTTCCGCACGGAAAGCAGAGTTGTATGTAAGCGCAAGTGCAGTACACCCTGACAGGCGACTTACACATCTAACGTACACAAGTTGCCTGTTATTAGTTATAGCTCTGGTCCAATATATTTAATAGGTATGATGGCATGAATTGTGAGTGGTACAGAACAGTGTATTTAGTAGGTATTAAATCATGCAACTGTGAGAACAGCATGTTTAGGTGTTAGGCTGTGAGTTGAGGATAGTGGACCGGACAGACCCGCACCTAACTAACCCATCCTGCCCCATCCCAGCCCCCTTTTTAGGTACCTTATGGCACTTACGAGTGTCATAGGGCTACCTTAACTATCCGTGCAATGTCCGCAAGGTCATTGCTGCTACCCGCCTCCCCCCCAGCTAATCTAAATACCTCCCCATCTCACTTTTAGCCAATCCCTCCCCGAGGTGGCATTACGCCGCCTCTTTTTACCTAAAATACTCTGGGTGGTGTTTAAAGACCGCCAGGAAACAATCTACGTACCGAATTGGTACGTTGATTGCATAAAGGACCTACTATGCATGCGCAGTAGGTCCTTTACTACAGATCCGCTGTGTGAATCCAGCCCAGCGTATTTAGTAGGTGTGCACTGTGGGAAGGAAAGGATAGCATATTTGGTAGAGATTGGGGTATGTACCGTGAGGAGAGGATAGTGAATTTTGTAACTATTAGGAGAAAATAGTGTATTTAGCAGGTATTAGAATGTGCACTGTTTAGAAGGGAGGATAGTATATGATAGGTATTAAGACATGCCTTGCAAGGAAAGATTAATGTATTTATTGGGTATTATGGTATACACTGAGGAATAAATGATATTGTATATACTAGATATTAAGGTGTGCAATATGAGGACTAGAATATAACGTATTAAGACATGCACTATGAGGTGTACAATAGTGTATAGGACGAACAGTGTACAGGATAATACATAAAAGTAATTAGAGTGTACATGATAATACATAAAGCCAGGTATTATGGCGTAAGGTAGAATACATAAAGCGAGGTATTAGGGTGTTTAGTATAATATTTAAAGCGAGGTATTAGGGTGTATAGTATAATATTTAAAGCGAGGTATTAGGGTGTATAGTATAATATTTAAAGCGAGGTATTAGGGTGTATGGTATAAAACATAAGGCGAGGTATTAGTGTGAACAGGATAATTCATAATGCGAGGTATCAGGGTGTACAGGACAACACATAAAGCGATCTCTTAGTACCGGCAGCTTCTCCATGTTATCCAGGGAAGGATCTGAGCGTTGGTTAAGGAAATCCCTATACTTATGACCCCGCCCTACAGCTGTCAGCTGCTGTGTCCGTCAACTGGCCTGGTGGGGAGGGGTGAGAAGCCTGTGTCTACACTCATAGTGGTTACATGACATGGTCCCCGCAGTTGCCATCTGTACTGGGACCTCTGATAAACACTAGTAGTAATGATTTCACATGACAGTAATCTCCACACTCAGTGACTCCGCCCAGCGTCCTCTTCCTGTAATACAACCTGAGCTCCATGACGTAACGAATATTGTTTACGAAGTGACGTTACACGTAAAGAAGTTTCCAGAACGTGTGACGTAAGACGTATGATTTTTTGCAAGTCACTGTGAGGGCCTTTCCTTGTTTCTTTCGCTTCCCGGCTCTGCACTCTGTTCAGAATAGCAGGAGCGCTTCACCGGTCACAGGAGCTTCACGGTCTGACTTCTCGGGTGACAGAGTAGGGAGTAAAGAGCTGAAAGGAAATCTAACAGCTTATTGGTGCACAGGAGAGTCACTCAGTGACGTCACCTCGGTCTGTTCGCGGTGGAAAGTGTGATTTGCCGCCCGGCTGTCAGTGACAGTTGAGTGGTGTGGTTTCCCTCTAACCTCTCATTGCCTGGATATTGCATTGCTCTGCTATGATTGGCTGGCGTTTGTGCCACTCAGCCTCCATGCTGCGTATACAGAGATTTGATTGGTGGGCACACGGATTGTCTGTGTTGCCGGGTGATGCGGAAGTGATAGTCGGGACAACGGGTACAGGGGTGGTGGATGCACGAGGAGGAAGAACGTCGTTGTTGGGGCTATTAATCCTGGAAAGCAGGTATACTTGTTCTGGCATTGACTGTCATTCTTTAATGGCTGGTTAGTGTTGGGACAGAGACCTGTGTACTTTGGCAGTGGGGCTCTGTTGATTATCAGGGTGTGACCATTGCCCTGTGCTGCTGTATTTGTGATGAGGGGGTCGGGTAATGGGAACATAGGCTGGCGGCATGTCCTGTGGTCTATGCTTTCCTCTATGATGGTGTTTCACGATAATCCTAAACGGGGGATAAATGGGACACACCTTAACAGCTCTGACTCTATACCCACACAATCACTGTCACTCATGGCAGGGAGGGGGAAGGAAGGAAGTGTGGGTGTATGGGCTTCTTACTATGTGATGTATAAATATAGGACGTGTGGGTGAAAAGACATGAGCAATCCTGGGACAGTAGCTAAGTGGCTGATTATGCAATAGTAGGACATATAGTGCTTTATACAGTCGCAGCCGCTTATAAAATATAGCAGCTGATAGAACTGCTTCAGGCTATTTTAGTTCTTTGAATTATTGTGGTAACTTGGAGGATAATGCACTATGTACTGATCTGAATTGGTACTTGCCTCAAATTAAGAATTAGAAGTTATAAATTGTTGTTTTACAGGTAGGTTTTTTACATATTAGGTTTAGTTTTATGTGCTTTAGTAACTAAAGATCATATACTTCTATAACATTGTTAATGGATTTTTAATGTGTTGTAAAATGTATCTAGTTCCTTAGTTCAAGCATTTTCAGATGGCTAGTTTCCTATACTAACCAGTTGTTTTTCATTTTATTTATTTTTTTAACTCCAGGAAAAATTTGAGAATATCCCTGAGTGTTGGGACGTGTGAGTGTTGGGGGTCCCTGCTTCCCGGGGCTCCCAGACATGCTGTCTTTGAAGAAGTATCTGACGGAGGGTCTTATCCAATTCACAATTCTTCTTAGCCTAATGGGGGTGCGTGTTGACCTGGACTCATATCTGCCCTCTCATTTGCCCCCACTTCATGAGATCATCCTTGGGCCTACATCAGCGTATACACAGACTCAATTCCACAGCCTGCGTGGAACCTCTGATGGCTATGGCGTTCACCCAAAGAGTGTGGATTTAGACCAATTTTTTACTTCCTGTAGACTGCTAAGCCATATGAGAGCGCTTGATAGGCTGCAAGTGCCCACCACAGAGCTTGATGCCTGGCTTGTCCATAAGGAGACAGAGGGCTCTGTGTCCAGTGCTCAGACTGGTTCTAGCAGATCTCCAGACAGCCCCCAGGATCTTCCAACATCAGAAAGCAGCCTTAGAGACAGTATAGAGACAGAACAAGGACGAGGTGGTGATGAATTAGGAGCAACTGCACGGTCTGAAACATCAGAATTGAACAAGGAGGTAATAAAAGCTTGGGTATGTGTTAAGGATTTGGGACAAATCTTGTGAAATAATTATGCAAGGATTAGTGCTTTACAATTGTGCTGTTGAATTATTTGTTCATAGCTGGTTGTGTTTACATATATTTTTTAAAGAGGAGTGGGCTAGGGGATTGCTTGTGTTTTTTTTTTGTTTTTGTTTTTTGACTTGTGAAACTTGAGTAGTCTGGAATATTACTATCTGGATTGCAAAGTCTGAATTGAATTCACATGACACTAGATACATAATGTTTCCAGGAGTGATGATTTAGATTAGACTTTATACTCCGAATAGAGTAACGGGAAGAAGGCTTTCTTCATATTGCAGCAGACAGTCTTGCTATTACAGGCAGTGAGCCTTCAGTGTTGTGTGAGGGATTAAAAGAACACTTGATCTGCCTGACTGTGTATTTGTTGTGTAACTAGGTATCTTGGCCAGATTAGTTTGTAATTGGCTGTTTACTTTTATGTGTTGCAGTGTAAGCTATAACAGTACATTGGATATTCTGTGGAGCACAATACAATCAGAAAAAGTAATTCTAATAAAGCAAAATTGTATTTGTGTTACACTATTTGTGTGTGTGCTACATCATAT
>WWET01000209.1:853463-864782 GCA_011038615.1 Limnodynastes dumerilii | reverse complement strand
CTTTATATCTAAATGTGGACCCATCACTCCAGCAAAATGAAAGTATAGACCAACTTTCTCTTCAAGGCTGTTCTCAAGACCTCTCCTTATATACTCCAAGTATGGAGCCATTTCCAATCTCTCAGTCACCTCAGCCTCAGCTCTCCTCCCATAATTCTTCTGACCTCAACTCAACTTTTGGATTTACTAATCTGACTGGAATCCTTTTCCCTTCACAATTAAATAGCACGGCCAATGAGACATCAAGTACTATGCTACACGACCCACTTGGTGGAATTCTGGGTGAAGCTTTGCTTGATGAAATCAGTCTGATGGAGCTCGCCCTGGAGGAAGGCTTCAGCCAGGTACAGGCTACACAACTCCAAGAAGAGTTGGATTCTGATTCTGGCCTATCTCTTGATTCCCATCGTAGTCCAGTATCACCTAGTGGATCTGAGACTTCCTCCTCTTCTTCCTCCTGCTCATCCTCTTCTTTCTCTGAAGAGGGAGCAGTGGGATATAGTTCAGATTCAGAGATGATTGAGCCTGAGGAGTCTGAAGATGTCAATGGTTATCAGCCAGAATACAGCAAGTTCTGTCGAATGAGCTCCCAGGACCCTGGCAGATTTCAACGCTTACCTTTTCTAGAACATGTTGGGCACAATCATACATACAACATGGTACCTGAAGAGCCAGAGGAGCAGCCAGAGCCTATTGTGGGCAGGGGCAGCCGGAGACAAGCAGGGTTCTTGGATAGGCAGGCAGGTCGAGATGAACAAAGAGCTAGAGCTATGAAGATACCATTCAGTAATGAAAAGATTATAAATCTGCCTGTTGAGGAATTTAATGAGCTTCTCACAAAGTACCAGCTTAGCGAAGCACAACTTTGCTTAGTGCGTGATATTCGTCGACGTGGCAAGAACAAGATGGCAGCTCAAAACTGCCGTAAGAGAAAGTTGGACACCATCCTCAACCTGGAACAGGAGGTGAAACGTTTAAACCGAGAAAGGAATGCTCAGCTGAGAGTAAAAGGAGAAAGTCTGAGGTCACTCCAAAGAATGAAACAGGAAGTGGAGAATCTGTATCAGGAAGTGTTTAGCCAGCTAAGAGACCATGAAGGCCGCCCATACTCTCCTCAGCAATATGCCTTGCACTACACTAGCAATGGTAACGTAGTACTCATGCCACGCAATGCTGAGGGCCAGCAAAACCGACGCCCAGAGAGAAAGGACAGGAGGAAGTGATGTATCTGTATTTGAATTCAGGAATATTACAGGACAGGGGTTGTGGGCTGTGCTTTAATTCAGGCCTCCTTATTAAACCTTTCATATAAGACTGACCCCAATGAGTGATGATGTAGATGTCTACACATACTGAATGGCCACGGGCTGTGTCCTGTCTGTATCGGGGCCCTGTTTCTCCAGGAATGAGGTGGTGGCCAATCGGGCCTAAGGGCAGAGGTATGCCCAGGAATCGTTAACTTAAGAAGCCGACAAAGGGAGGGTGAAAACATTATTTTGTTTAATTCTTGATCCTTTAATTTGTCTGAAATGTAGACAACTTTGTCAGCAAATGAACAGTCAACTTGCATGAGGGTGAGCTATGGCAGTGTGGCACTTTGAGTAGATATCTGGGCATAGTGCTTTAGGAGGGATTTTTGTAGTGTTTTAGTGGTTTGGGATGACATTAATTTGGTAATGATGAAGTCTGTGCCCCACAAAGCATATTGGTGACATCAACTTACTAGCATATTTCTGCAAGTGGATATTAAGCTAAATATCCTCCTCTTAGATGTGCTCAATGTTTTCTAGGGCTCAGTCATTTCTGGTAATGTCAGATGGTTGTCTACAACATGGAAAGAGAAGAATTTTAATTAAGCTCAGAATTTCTGAGGTTCAAGATTGTTATGAGTCCATAATTGTCAGACAGGGCATGATCCACTCGCACAAGGTCTGTGTACCCGTTATAGTGATATTCAGACAATCCTGCAAAGTAGACAGGATTGTGTGTATTCCTATGTTGATTAGAAGAAATTGTTTTATTGAGGGATTATCAGTTAATAACTGAATTATTCATTCTATAAAATTAATGTGATGAGTTAGGTTTAGAGTTTGCAAAGTGTGATAACTATGCACGTTCCATAATACATCATCCTGGAACTAGTTCAACAATGGATGGAAAGCTTTTCTTTGTTTTTTTTATTTTAAATAAACTGATTTTACAGTAGTCTCTAAATTCAATTGTTATTTAATCGGCTGTTGTTGCATGTGTTGTCCGTTAGAAGAAAAAAAAATGTACATCATATTATCTAAACAATTCTTTGTAATAATGTAATACTTTTCTAATTAAGGTGCTAGTGGTCAGCCATACATGTGTAGTTTGTATCCTTAAGCTGATTGTTCAGAAACAGCTCATATTATAACCACTCGCCCACACCCCTTCCCTTCAGCTCCGTTAAATGACCAGATCCCAGGAACAGTAGGTGGTGAGCACTTATAAGTGAGGTCAGTATCAGTACATGCTGGTTGAAAAAAACTGGCAGGTGGTAAATCCTCAAACCAAAAGCAGTGTTACTTATAACACGGTATACTATTTACAGTAGTGTTTCTAAATTTTTTTATTTTATGAAGTCCTAAAAGATCATTTATTTCAGTGCTATTTTTCTTGCAGTTCATGTAATCGCAAAACATGAGGGAGTTGAAGACGAAGGCCCTGATTCAGAGTTTTAGCGGATGCGCAAGGCAAATCCGCTAAAACGTACAATTCAGAAAAAACACGCACCTCTGAATTGGCCGCAGAAAAGCCGGCCTTGGAAAAGAAAAAAAAAAAGCAGTCGTAGCTTTAATTGCTCCAATCACTGTGTTTTTTTTTCCCAACGTTAATAAAATTAACCCGTTCCCCCCCCTCCCCCCTGCACAGTCCAATAAATAAATAATCCCATCCCGACAGGGCATGATGATTGTAGAACAGGCATGCTGCCACAGAACTTGGAGAAGCCAGCCAGAACCCGCTGCGCTTGTTACATGTCCCCATGTAAAAAAAAAAAAAAAATTTCTAATGCCAGCACAAAACTATATAAAAAAAAATGGCTAGAGTACATTTAAAAACGAGAAAAAAATAAAAAAAATACTTACCTGCTCTGATGAGGGTCCAGTCTTGCCAGCTTTTCATCCAGGGGGGGTTGTCTTTTGCAAAAAAAACAAAAAAAAACCTTCTGCTATAACACAAACCATGTCGTTCTCACGATAATTCTGACACTGTCCAAATAAATATGACCCAAGGACAGTGAAAATATGGTTTGCTTCGTAGCAGAATGTGTTTTTTTTATTTCTTTTGCCAAGGACACCCCCCGGATTAAAAGCTTGCAAGACCAGACCTCCATCAGAGCAGGTAAGTATGTGTTTTATTAATTTTTATTGTACTTTGGGCATATTTTCTTACTTTTGGGGATAGCACTATAATTTTTTTTTTTTGGAAGGGGACATGTAAATGGCACAGCAGATCGTGGCTGGCACTTGTGGTTCTATAAGCATCAGCATGCCCTGTCGGGACGGGATTTTAGAATCATTTAATTCGCCGGTTATTAGGAAATGTTTGTAGTATGTATCCAGGTTTTTGTATCACTATTGCTGAGAAAATATAATCCCACTGCTTAATACATTTAAAAAAATTATATACACACATACATTATAAAATTAGAGGTCACAGTTTCAAGAGGTTGAAGATGCCTCTTATAATATGAAGTCTTGTAATGTTACCAAAAGCATTAGCATTTTCAATATGCAGACAGAAGCAATTCACATTCGGGAAAAACTGTAAACTCTGGTTTCATAGAATATATGAAAGAGCACAGCTTTGTTACTGTAAACCACTTAAAAAAAAATACATTTTTAATGTATTAGGTGAACCAACGTGGAATTAATTTATATCTATCTATCTTTTTGTCCAGCCCTGCTGAATTGTAGCGTTACAGGCAGATATGTGTGCGTGAGTAAACAAGCCATACTGTTATTCTTCACTCTGACATCAGATTCTCTGTAAGGGACTGGGCCCATATGTTTTGTCTGCCTTTATCATGATCCCTGCAAGAATGGTAAATACTTTACACTTTATTTCTATTTTTTTAATGCTACCATGCTAGATTAAATATTTTACAGCTAAGCAGGATCACATATTGACTGTTATAACAAAAATTCTTTATAAAAGAGAAAATGTATTGTGTATTTTACTGAGCTATGCCTAGCTATTATTTTATAACCAAATGTGTTAGTGAAGCATTAATATAGTGAAAAAAATATAATAATCTCTAAAATACATTAAAACAACTTTTCTATCAAGAATATGGAGTGGATATGAGCAGGAATAGTCAAATGAAAATATATTATGGCAGGAGAACCTGATCCGACAACTACAGCTAGAAGCAATGTACTAATTTAGTGACAAAGCAGGTGGCAGGATTTCCCACTAGTCAGATGACAAGAAGACGGTATATACTGCTGTTACAGGAAAGCACCTAATGCACATATGTGGTCTGTGTCAGATGTAATTCCATCCACCTGTTCCCTAACAAATGATCTCCAAGGACCAGATTTACTAAGCTGCGGGTTTGGAAAAGTGGAGATGTTGCCCAAAGCAACCAATCAGATTTTAACTGACATTCTCTAATATGTAAACAGATCTAGAATCGGATTGGTTGATATAGGCAACATCTCCACTTTCCCAAACCTGCAGCTTAGTAAATCTGGCTTTAACAGTAACCCCATTACCTAAACACAGTGGAGACAGACTTTCAAATGGACTAGAAGTTGTTAAATAACTTGGAGCTAAAGAAACAAGTAATAAAACAAATAATAAAAGTCTAAACAAACAAAATAGGAATCACACTTCCTGTGCCTGTGGTCTCAAGAGATGCCCTTAAACTAGCTTAGGGTAGTTCCACCTCCACTCCCAAAGGTACAGCAATGTCAGACACCTTGCTCCCAAAATTAGAAACACACATACAGAAGTATTTACAGCGCTATGACCCCTTAATAACCAACAAAAGATAGACACAATCGTCCAGACAGAATCCATCTTGTGTTGGTTATTAAGGGGTCACAGTGCCCTAAAAACATCCGTATTTGTGTTTCAAATGAGTCTAATTTAATAGTAGGACCTGCACCAGAGTGCTGATTTTTCACACGTTAGACAGGTCAATTGACAATTTTTACTCTAAAAATATGCAAAAGTATCAAAATGGTAAGAAAGTGAGCCAGGAAAGGATGTGTGCCATAACTAAACACTGGACCGGATTCTCAACTACACCTTTTCAAGTTGCGTGCAGATTTCTAAGTAATTGAAAAACACGTAGTTGAGAATCCAGTTTATTGCTTTGATGATCATTCATTTAGCCATCTTGTATATTTGCTGATAAATTTTGTTGAACAAAGAAACGTTGACATATTAATCAGTTAATTAGTTCACTAGGAACTAATGCCACCACGAGGAATACATTTGTTATGTTATTAGCTGCCTCTACTACTATAATAACTGGTGGAGGCAATTCTGATAAGAGAACTTTACAAACTTATTTCTGCATCATAGTATACATAAGAAATGACAATATTTTATAAATCTAAAAGTTTTATTAGGACGATGGACTAACAAAATGCTGCCTAATATTTACTCATGATAAAAGTTCTCACTGACCTAAAACACATGCTCTTAAAAACAGACTACAAAGTTGACAGATTTATACAGTTAATTAGTACAGGGGCCCCCAAGTAGCCAGGGCCTTAATATAGGTCACAACTCTCAGGCTCCCTGCATGGGAATTTAAAATCACACGAATAGCACCTTCTCCAAGTAACTGGGTAAAATCACACATTTATCAGAACATTCCTTAAGAGTGAACCTTCACGTCAGATATATGAAGGGCCATTCATTCTCCCATCTATTAGGTAGCAGGTTGGTGTTGAATGGCTCTTGCATTTGCCTAAAAGACATCAGATTTAATTCCCAAGGCAGGAGCCACATATTGAACGGATGTCAATAAACAGAATGCATCTTCTTTGTCTTTAGGAGATATTTTTCGATCTTCGTTCCATGAATGGAAAAAAAAAAAATCTTTTCACCCCACCCATACCAGGCAACCTCAGCGTCATTTGCACAGACATCACTAATAGCCAAACATTACATGCTACTCGATAAAAATGTAGAGTTTGTAACACTAGTAAGACAGGTGTGTAGGATGCAGGGTGTCCTGGCCTACATTTGTAAAACACAGAATAGACTGAAAATCCTGCAGTTGTCCTCTCCCCTCACCTATCTGATGTTGGACCCCACCATCCATCATAAAAGTAATACCATGTGTATGTGGTGTTTAGTTCTTGTCTTCCTTTTTGTCGTCATCCTCAGAGGGATAGGAGTGCCATGTCAATCTCTCTTCATAGAATGAAATCACAACTTGGGGACATTTCACATTGGCTTCCTTTGCTGGGACAAGATCAGCTTCATCTGAATTTTTCCTGTAAGTAACCAATAGAAAGGATAGAACATTACTTCCCGTCTATGACGGACATCGTCTGACCAAATGAGCACTTAATAATGTGTATATAATTTACACCTAATTTGTGAGCCCTTTACGGAGAAGATGAAAAACACTGATGGAAACAGGCTTTAGGATTACTTTCTGGGCACAAAGCAGTCATTTTCAGAGTTGACCCTATCTATAAAAAAAAAAATCATGAGAACGCTGAATATGGATATAGACAAAACTTACCACTTCATCAGAAACATCAACTCTCCACTTGAATCTGTGGCACCAATGATCCTCTCTGGTTCTAAACCCCGTGCAAACCCACGAGGTTTCTCAGCCTGTTATAGAAAAAACAAACCATCTCTGTAGTAGTCAACGCTAAATCATATATTCTACTTTAATTACGCACAACAGAAGATGCTCAATGTTTTCAAGTATTTGTTCCACTTTATTATTGGCACTTATTTATTTAGTACCACAAATTGTCTGCAGCGTTTTACAGAGAACATCAGACATTCACATCAGTCCCTACCACTAATGAAGCTACATACTAAAGTCCCTAACACCTCCACACACACACTAGGGTTTATTTAGTTAGCAGACTACCAGTATGTTTTTGGCGTGTGCTAGGAAACAAACAAATGTGTCTTATTTTTTTTCTATTGAATCCTTTTGCTGGCCCCTATTTGTTGCTTTATAAAATATAATAATATGGTAAGTGTAACTACATTGAAAAGGAATTACCCTCCTGACTGATTTTTAGGAAATATCTAACAAGCTTTTACACATTTGTAGAGGACACCATGCACAGGGCAAATATCTACATCCCTGTACAAATGATGTGCCAAACTGGTGGATTTTCCAGATGGCTGTAGAAACCAGTTTGGTAAACAGTTTGTATGTAGCCAAAATCCAATAGAAAGCAGGCAATGCAAGTCTACACAGCCACCACGGAAGATTATAGATTCAAAGCCAAAAGCTGCAACAAGACCATCACCACAAAAAGTCTGTAAAAACAGATTCACTAGCTACAAATGGTTGCCAATGGTGTCTCCCCAATCTTGGCATGGAGGTCAGCCACAATGCCTTCTTTTAAGACTTATAGAAGTATACTATAGAAATAAAAGTATTCTTAAAAAAAAAAAAAGTAAAATTAAATTAGTAAAATTAAGTCTTATAGAAATATATTTAAGACTATAGAAATATAAGTATGCATACTGTGACTTGTTAACCAATTTATTCAATATCAATTGATAAAAGCTCCTTATTATATTAACAATCTATTTGCATTTGGTCTTAATTTGTCTATATTGGGAGTTCCCTGCCTATCTGTACTGTCAGAGTGATTATAACACACATCAACTAAAGCTTTATACTTATAGGTTTTCATTTGTGATAAAATCTGTATGTATTGTTTTACCTTGTGGCTAGATCAAAGGTTTATAGCAAGGGAAGTACAAGCCATTTAGAACCCTGCAAAAGGCTTTTTGGTGTACTGGGCTATACATGGAAAGAGGTGTATTTGTAATAGTTTATCACATTTTCTCACCTCTTCTTTCTTTTTCTTTGGCTTGCTCTCTTCCCCTGCAATTTCACTGTCCGAATCTGCTTTACGTTTGCCATCCAGTTTATCAGACTCATGGGCGGTTTTCTGCGACTGCAGGAACTCTGCGATCAGATCTGGACAGTCCAGGTTCTCTTCTGGCTCCCATGTGTTGTCCTCACTGCAAACACCAGAGGAATTCACATCCAATCTCCCCCCAACAAGACACTTCATTCAATATCTGTGAAGTTGCTTCTCAATCGTTACAGAGCTTCTGTACTGGGAAGAGGCCAGAAATGTATTTAATAGGCAACTCAAACATACACCAGCATCCAGCTGTGGTTCTCGATCCTGCCCTCGGGCCTCACAACCAATCCATGGCTTTCAAATAGCAGATGTACCAACTTCTCAAATTAAGGACATTAAAGGTATTTAATGTTCTTGAGCTATTTACCTAAATAAACCCTAACATACTCACTCCATCCCTTCAATGCTGCTGTATTTTGAGATGTTCTAAATTTGTTCAAATGCAGAATTAATTTCTAACAGAGAAACTACAGCAGTTAAATAGGATGTTAGAAAAATCAGACTTAAGGACTACTTGGGTTTATGACTGAAAGGCCACAAAAAGACAACCCATTTATCTATGCTCACTCCAAGAGATAACCGAAACAAGGACTACTGATGTAAGCTGCGGATAGGTTGGAGGGTCATTGTTCTCAAAATAAGCCTCATGCTCAGGACTCTTTGAAGGAAATAATATAAAACTAAAATGTTACAAGATGGATTAACATCTTCAGCAACCCTGGATTTGTATCCACAACTGGACCAACCCCCCCCCCCCTCCCCACTAACACTATACATCCCATGTTTTGTGGGCTAGTTAATAATTAAGTTCTTTTTCAGACACCCACATACCCTTTGGTATAACAGCACTTACTCAGAGAATCCTTTCCATTTCAGCAAATATTCAACTTTTCCTTTAACCACTCGCCGGTCTAGAACTTTCTCCACCACATATTCCTCCTCCTCTTCGTCAACTACTTCTTCCATTTTTTTCTTGTTTTGCTTTTTTCCCGTAGAAGTCGCCAGTTTAGTGGTTAAGGTGTTAGCTGCATGAGAAAGAAGAAAAATTGAGAAACAAATGAAAACTGCTAGAGAGCACAGCAAGGCTGCATCACAAAGGCCGTGATATATTGTGCCAAATCAATAACCTAATCTAGTACATCACAGCCATTTTACACAGCAACATTTCAGAATCTTTTCTGGAAATATGATTTCCATCTATGATGATTTACCCCAAAACAGTTAATAAAGACTGCAACACTGATCTTTGTTGAACAATGTGATGCCAGATCAATAACGATTAAAGAGAAGATAGATTAACAGCCAATTTGATAAAAGCTTGCAAAAGGAGTACCATATTAGCCCTTTAAAAATTTTAATATTCAGAAATAAGTATTGCTTCCTGATGCCAATTAATAGGTTTGCCCAGTAGATGTGATTTTTGCAGCCAAATAAAAAGAAAAACCCACGACTAAAATAAATGTATACAAAACTGTAAAACAAATAGTATCGTGGGCACAACTGTGTATTTTGCAGTGCCCTCTGGCAGAAGGCCCAGACAAGACGAGGCCCACCTCAGACCACACAAGCCCACCTTCTGCAGATAACACATTTCTGCTGCAGTTCTTCCAATCATTCCAGACATATCCCTTTTACACGATGCAAATGAACCCCCCCCCCTTAGTGTCCTCAGAGCACCCTGCACTCAAACAAAACTTCAGTATTCCCAGAGGCACAGCTAATAAACTGCACGTCCAGGTAAGCATGGTAAGGGGGTGTGCGGGGTATGAGAAAGCAGCAGCCCTGCACACATATAGAACGACGCTTTCTGGGGGTAAATGCAATGCCTGCCCCAGTGCTCATTCCATGCACACTGCAGCGCAGAGCATCACTTACCAGTCACAGCGACGGATAGCGGGTCGGTGCCCGGGATCTCAGGCCTGCGCCGAGTGCTGGAGGGGGGGGACGAAAATGTGCCAGGCCAACTTTTGGCCGATATAACGGTGCTCGCTAGCACGCGGTGCCAGCAGTAATCGTGCTCACCGCCAGCCTGATCCGGTTCGGTTCTGAGAATGTGGCTCCTCCAAACAAAAGGATCAGCTCTGCCGCCACCAAGCGCGAGCACTGCGCATGCGCCATGCAGCCGAGCATCTCGGGTGTTGTAGTTCCGATGCGGGAACACGTGCAAACCTCGCGAGACTCACTGTGTTACCAACATCGAGAGACGGGAGAAACCATTCAGGGAGGGGAGGCTGACTGCTGACATATGCAAATAGGTGAAGGGATTCGATAGCCCGTGATTAATGCATTATAACCACACACGTATCCGTATAAAACTACATTTCCTATAAGCCACTGCACACGTGTGACCAAGAGGGAAGGGATCACCAAAAGAAACAGGTGAGCGGTTGTAGTTCTTACCAAGTACTCAGCTCCACCGTTGTGTATAGATCTTGTTGGGAGGTTATAGAATAGATCAGTAATTCCTGAGCTGAGTTATCTGACTGTAACACAGGCTGATGCACGTCTATTGTGTGCGGCATATTTTGTTGCAATGTGAAATTATTTTGCAATTCCTTGCAGTCTGGTGTCCATTTGAATAAAATGTCTGTCAGGTTTTAAAGCCAGTGCTAGTGTATTAAGTTGACTGAATCATAAGCAGGATTAAAATGTCTACAAAGGTGATTGAGAAGCCTAGAAGTGTTGCTATATGTTGTAATATTCTGACCTCTCTTATTTTAGATGAATGCTCTTCTGAAGTGGCTGCCTTTGAAGGATGTTTCACAATAACTTGGATAAAGAGGTTAGCGTTGGTGTACGTAAGATAAAGGCCACAATTTTACATTAAACTAAAAAAAATGAAAGCTTCCTTTTATTTCAGATAAACAGGCCAACCTGGATAAAATGTTCCTAATGGTAAGGAATCATGGCCTTATTGAGCGAGACAGCAAGTTTATAAGGATAATGTAATCCGTAGAAACTACCTTTGAATTAGTTACTGGCTAATAGTGAATCGATACTTAGTCTTCATCCTTGTGATGCTAGATGTGAACATGTGGCACTGGCTGTGCTAATAATACACTAAATCTATATTTAATAAGTCTATTATGGTTGCCTTGTTATAACAGGTTGATTCATCTAGCTATTTGTTACTTCTGGCTTTTTTTTTTTCATGTTTTTCTTTACATTCATAACAATCATAAAATGATATTAT
>WWET01000209.1:820142-849802 GCA_011038615.1 Limnodynastes dumerilii | reverse complement strand
CAGCAGGATGACCCGCAAGGTCACTGGTCTGGGGCATGGACCAATCATGCAGCAAGAAATAATTGCACCTGCAACGACAGTTGTGTGCAATACTCTCTGCATCACCTAAACTGAACGTGCACCTTGCTTTACCAATAATCCATCAATGTATTGGCCTCAGGTCTCCTGCAGGAAGGGACACATTTGGTATCCTAAAGGGCTGTGATTTTGGTTTTATTTTTTCATAATAATACAGCCACTTGTTTACTACTGATCATTCAAAGCTAGTTATTTTTAATTGTTACAATAAATGCAATGTCTGTAAAAGTTGTGTTTTTGTATTTATTTATTTTGTTTAACAAATTTTCAATTGCACCATATACTGTATTTACCACTTATTTAGTTATAAAGTTCCACATTTTGAAGTAATACATACAGGACAATATGATTCCACAAGCATTAAAAAATAGGAAAGATAACTTTATTGAAAGTGGTCCCAATCTAAAGGGACAAGGATAAAAAATAAGGGTAGTAGAGGTTGTAAATATTTATAATGTGTAGTCTGGTCACATAATTTTTTTTTCTTTCCTTGAAGAAATGTGGATTCATCATAAACTCAATTTCTAACTATAGCTATTATTTAAGCCACAATCATGACTGTTTTGCATATGCAAAGTGTGAGTAAATTGCTTTAGAAGTATAAAGTGGCCACAGAATGTCTAGTGCTATGAGTATGGGTATTCCAGAGAGTAGATGTATAATATGTAACCAAGCTTTCATTTATGGGGTGTACCTGCAGGAAAGAACATTCATTTGTTATGACTTTCTGTGAATTCAAAAAGAGACTGGAACTGGCTTCTAGAAGTGAATTATGGATACATAGAAAAGTTGCAGTTGTTGAGCTAAGGAGATTAATATCTGCTATAGTTCATATGGGCAAATATGAAGCAGTTGATTTTGACAGCATATTAGGTAAAATGTGTGAGAAGCATTTCAAATTTTGGTAGTAATTGAGTGTCATAAGTTAAAAACAAACATTGTAATAATAGTAAAGTCTTCATTTATATGAGGCAGCACAGAAGCTCACTGAGTAGCACTTGTGCCTCATGGTGCTGAGGTCATGAGCTCGATTCCCAGACTAGACACCTGTGTGACGTTTGTATGTTCTCCCGTGTCTGCAGAGGTTTGCTGCCATATGCCAAAATACATACTGGTAGGTTAATTGGCTAAATTAACCCTAGTATGCAAATGTATGTGTTCGGGACCTTAGTATGTCGTTCCAATAGGGGCATGAACTGATGTGAATGTCTAATGTTCTCTATAAAGCACTGCAGACAATTTGTTGCACTATGTTAATAATAATAATAATAATAAATGTATGCACTATTTTAGTATTAGAGAAGGTAAAACAAATTAGCAGAACCCTCCCTACCAGTACCCTATGAGCTGAGGACCTCCCATCTCTGCGCTATTTCTTAAAGGTCATCACTGCAATTTTTACATGGATTACAAACGGTTTCATAATGTAAGATTGTACTATTTGTTGATTATGATTAGTAGATGTGGCAATTTTCTTACTTAACGATACATTTCATTACAAATAATAGGCCGGATCCAGAACTACGTCCGTCTTCCATAGATGGACGTAGTTCAATAAACAGTAGCTACTGCGCATGCGTAGTAGCTATTGTACGTAATCTGCGTATCTTTTAGACCGCATATACGCAATCTACGTATCGAAACGATACGCAGATTACGTACAATAGCGCAGTAGCTACTGTTTATTGAACTATGTCCGTCTATGGAAGACGGACGTAGTTCTGAATCCGGCCCCATATATTTAAATTTTTTATAACTTTTACATTTAAATTACATGAATTTCATGGTCTTTGGTTATGTTAAGATATGTCTATATCTTTCTTCAACCTTTGACTTGTTTTTCATGTCTGAATTTAAATGAATGTGTCTTAATAATTATCCCTTCCCAGATTTACACAAGTGTTCTCTAAAAACATGCAGCACTAGACATGCTGTTAAAGCTGAAAAGTTAATTCTTGGTTACATCAGGTTACTGTGTCTACC
The DNA here is from genome assembly GCA_011038615.1 of Limnodynastes dumerilii. Classification (NCBI taxonomy): domain Eukaryota; kingdom Metazoa; phylum Chordata; class Amphibia; order Anura; family Limnodynastidae; genus Limnodynastes; species Limnodynastes dumerilii. Next base: position 847,741 of record WWET01000209.1, on the reverse strand, counting down.
AAGCTCTCGGTGAAATTATGTGTGAGCTTTCCAACAACTGTACAATTTTCTGCCATCTTTTATAAAGGAGTAGATTTTTGAGGGACTGCGTTATTAATGTCCCCTTTACTGTTTTTTAATCTGAGCCTAACAAACAGTCTTCATTTCTTTATTTTTGGCATGACAATGGTCCAGAAAATAACAGCATATGTGATTTTAAAATTTTAAGGAGAAGCTTTTATTTTGCTGTAACTTGGGTAAAACTCACATTAGTAAATTTCCTTTGGAATCTACTCAAACGTTTTGTATAAACAATAACAATTATTAATATAGAATTTTGCAGACTCACACCCCTTTCACATCACCACGAAATACCCGGGATTTTCGTGGAGATGTGAAAGGTGCACTTCCGGTGGACCCGTGTCAGAAGACCCGGGAATTCAACCCGGGTGAAAAGAAGGGTTATTCCCAGGTCTGACACAGGTAGGGATGCAGTGTGAAAGGTAGCACCTAATGTACCTCAATTGGTGGAATTTTTTTTACTATTGCCCTGGCAACAAGTGTTGCCAGAGCAACAGTAAACAAACTACGCACCGCAATGACAGGGCAGACCCGGGTCTTGGAATTTTCCGGGTCTGCCCTGCAGTGTGAAACAGGTTCTGTGACCCTGGGATCCTCTGCTGCCCCGGCAATATCCCGGGTCTGCGATCTGAAAGGGGTATCAGTCAAGTCAAGTTGTATGTGACTTTCATATAATCTTGATGCAATACCAATCACTATATCCAGTTTTGCAATCCAGCAACATTAAGCATTATGGATTGTATTCATACTTAAAAAAGCGTTAAGAAGGTGCTGATAAGCATGTATATATAAGCATGTATCCGCATCTAACTTAAAGCTTTTTCCCACTTTTTTTTTTTTTAAAGAAACTAGGGCATTTAAGAGTGCCCTATGGCTTCCCTTACTTCCTGTTTTTTTCTTAAGGCGAATATGAACGGTCTCTCCCCTCTTTCCATACCTCCCCCACCCCCTCTTAAATCTTCCCAGAGGCTGCCATGACACCCCACTTTCTACTTTGGATAAAAACATGTTCCTGGCTAAATTATATGATGAAATGAAACTAAATAGCACTATGAATGAGGTGGAAAGGATGGAGAGACAAACGTTATCCTTTCCAAAGAAAACTAATATACCCCAAATGAATGATAATGAATATGGATGTGCTTTCATCACACAATATAACTCCCATCACAAGAACATAGAAAAAAACATAAAAAAAAGAATTGGCATCTCTTAGTTGCAGATCCCTTATTGAAAACCTGTATTCCTGCAGTCCCAAAATTTGTGTATACAAAAGCAAAAAAATTGAGCACTACTTTAACTAATAGCGTCCAAATTCCATCAAAATTAGCCACGGTAAAATCAAAAGGTTTTTATCGGTGTGGTTTGTGCACAATGTGTCGGACGCATACTAAACAACCTGCCAAAACATCAGCGTTTCATTCAACTAAAAATGGCAAAAAAATTTAATATTGATAATTTTATAGCATGTTCCAGCAAAAATGTTGTGTATTTAATCCAGTGTTCTTGCAGCCTCCAATACGTTGGAAGGACCAGTCGCCCATTAAAAGTCAGATGGGCGGAACATGTTAAAAATATCAAAAAAGGTTTTATTAATCATAATTTGTTGCTACATTTTAAAGAACACCACAATAATTCTTGCGCACACATTTTTAAAGTTCTTGGTATTGATAAAATCACACCAAAATGGAGAGAGGTATGTAATCTGGAAAACTTGGCCAAATCCGAAATGAAGTGGATCTACAATATGGAAACTATGATCCCCAATGGCCTCAATGCAGTTTTCGAGATTAAGTGGTTTTTATAGTATTTTTAAAATTTTAATGCATACCAATTTCTTTCACTTTAATATAATTTATGTATTATTGATTTATTTATACATCCTGCCAATATTTTTTTTTTATTCTATTGTCATCTCTGTATATGCACCTGTTTCTTTTTTTTTTTTTAACCAATCAGCTAGCAGTATGGACTTTGTGCGCTAGTATAAGTACCTCCTTGCACCTTAAACTTTGTATGAAGCCTTGAGAAAGATTGCTATGATCAATCGAAACGCGTTGGTAGGTGCACTGAGAGACTACTTTTTATCCAGTGACGGGCCTCAGCAGCTTTACATGCCTGCGCTCGTTTGGGAGAATTTTATTTTGTCACAATGTGTTCCAGAATACAAATAGAGTTGTACTATTAGGTGCTTTTCTGCTTTTTTTCCCACGCTTGTCTGTAACCTGGTGGAACGCAGTTACCGGAGTGACCGCTCTTTCCACGCACAAGGTGAAACAGAATAACTGGAGCTTTGACTATGGCCTTTCACCTTTAGAATTCAAATTTTCGCTACGGTCGCTCACTTGCAAATCCACGGATATAGCGAGAGTACCCCTTTTTCAGGAGGAACGGATCCAGCCATACTGTACCTTTCATCTAACTGTAAGCTGGTCTGTCCTCTCGGATAACTACCCCGATTTTAAAAGTTGATGTGAACTTTTCCACTTCTATGTCTGGTCTTTCAAATTAATTTTCTAATATTATACAGTTCACATTTAAAAGTTGGAGTGTCATCATCTGTATCGCCAACTTTAGCGCTATTACCCTATTGTCATTTTACTTTCACTTTGGAAAGTATGTCCGGTCTTTACCACACATACTCAATCTACATACCTAAATTGTACATAGATTGTGTAAATGACCTGCATAAATGTTTTTTTTTTTGTTTTTGTTTTTTTAAAGATTGTTCTTAAGCAGGTGCTTAAGTATGAATACACTCTATAATCTTACTGTGTTCAAGGTCATGGTGTATTTGAAACCTATATATTCTATATGTAATATATTCTGCATGCCATTTAAAGATAAACAGAAAAATGACAGAATACCCAAAAGACCAAGTACACATTTATATGCACTCTATATTTTTATTTTCCATGACTGGATGTATTATGACAATAGTACACATTCCTGACTGCTTGTGTTTTTTAAATATTGTTCTCTATTAATGTTTTTTTTTTGTGATGATAAAAATACTAAAAAAAATAATAGTTATGAAATAGTGAGGTGCTCCCCAATAAATGTCTCCTTTGTTCTCTTTGCTAACCAATGCTTAACTAATTGTGTATTTGAGGACTGGCATTGGGAACAACTGTAATAATTAGTCTATTCTTAAACAATACGGTCAACAAGGCAATTAGGTTTTATGGACCTGTATCAAAGGTTGAAAATAACAGAGGAAAGTTACATTTCATCTGTTGCAAACGGTATTAGAGCTGAAAGGTGGCATTTCCCAGCCCAAGTCTAGAGAAGTGTAAAAGAAAAGCTGGTCATTATCTGTGTGCAGTAAGCAAAAGCAAAGCTATACCCCTGCATGCAAAGAATGCATTTAACTTGACTCCCCCTGAAATGAACATGGTTTTGCCCAGGAGTAACTTTCCTCTCTTCTTTTCAATCTCTGAATCAGGTCCTAAATGATGAAGATAAGAATGGAGCTACTATACAAGTATTGTTATACTTGTACAAGCCTTTATACAAATGCACTGGTTTCTTAATATGTATCTATATATGGAGCTATGCTATAAATACTTGATCCATGAATAAGCTGCATATAAACTTTAAGGATAACTAAAGTCACCTTCATAATCATTATTAGTGGAACGATTATTTTAAACTTAGAAGCTAGCTGTGCTATAGCAAATGAAAGGATTCCTCTTTTTAAGTGTTTTATAAATGATGCTCATTTGCAAATGTCTTAATTGCTTGAAACATATACAGAGTTTGCCATCTAGTGGTCATTAGCATGAAAATGTCTGTGTCCAGAAGAAGCAACATCTAAGAATGCACAGCAGCAGACTTTTATTTTGTAACCAGTTCAAAATAATGAAGTTGCAGCACAAGCACTTTCTCTTTCCTTGGACCAGTTGCAGGCTCAGATTCAAGCTCAGTCATATGCGACTTGCAAATACTCTTTAGGTACAATACCAATCACTCCATCCAGTTCTCCAATCCACCAACCGTAAGCATTATATTCCTGAAATGAGAGACATGAATTAGCAGAAAATTCCCAAAAAATTATTCCGTATATATTTAAATACATAGGTGACCTGAGTGAATAGTGACAAGAAGACTGGTGTATCTGCAATTGACATGTACTATCAGTATAATGTATATAGCATAATTTTATAGATTTGAAAGAAATGTGTTGTGTTGATTTTATAATTTAAATGATCCACAAGGTGTGAAATAGCTTGCTGCCAGATAGCTTTCCTAAAACAACTGGAAATATGAATTTTAATGTTATAATAAATAAATCAGACTTTGGTGCCAAACCCTAAGCTTCCCACAAAGTATTTTTGTAATACATACCAATCACCAGCTATCTAACCCTGTATAAAATAGCTATATAGCAACCCCACAGTAATGACTACAACTACCTGTCTGTAGTAAAATAGATTTTAGTTAAATGCTGAGTTTTCTATTTAAATATCCATTGTCTATCTAGGGAAGAATAACTATGAAAAGAAAACAAACATTTTAATGCATTCCTGGAAGATATAGGATAGTAGAAAAGATACTGATCTGACAACTAGCACTGATGATTTTAAAACAGTAACTATACTGTGGGGGAAATTGCAACATGAATTGATATGCATTAGGAAATTGACACATTGGACTGGACCCAGACCTTGTTAAGTGCATGAACTTAGTTACTCAAGGGCTAAACCATGTTGATTTCAGGGGGAGCCAAGTTAATTGTATTCTTTGCATGCAGGGATATATCTTTAAATTGCTTACTGCACACAGATACTGACCAGCTTTACTATCACACTGTTATTTAGACTTAGGGTTAGGAAACATCACCTCTCAATTCTAATACTGTTTGCACCTCTCAACTCTAATACTGTTTGCAACAGATGAAATATGACTCCCCTGCAATCACCATGGTTTAGCCCTTGAGTAACTAAGTTCATGCACGGTCTGGATCCAGCCCATTGTGATTAAAATAAACAAACAGAGACAAAAGTTTTCTGTCTCATAGCATGTCCATTAAAGTCATTAATGGACATAATATACATTAACTTCTGATAAGGTATAAAAAAAAAAATAATGGCACATGCTTTATCTGAGGCAGTCCCCTCTGAGTTGAAGGGAAAAAAAAAAAGAGAATAGGAAGAGGGGTGAGGGGATGTCAGAGGAACAAGACTCATTGGGAAGCCATGGTATTTCCATTAACATGAAATCCTGTCTGATGACATCAAGTAAAGAGCAGTGCTCTATTCCACTATGGATTAAAATATAGTACATGGGGCTGATCCAGAGTTTGACAGTGCAAGTGTAGACCTTATCAAAACCATGTTGCAATGTGAGAGATGCAAATTCATATTAATTTTTTTGCATGCTGGGAAAATACTTTTAAGTGAGTTTACTGGAAAGCTTTCTGTTTATTCTGTAAATCGGGGTTGAGCTCAGAAACTTCACACCTATTATCTCTATTTATGTTTTTACAGTTTATATTTGTCTTCCCTTGCAGCTTAACATGGTTTTGATAAGGTCTACACTTACCCGCTGTATCAAAATACCATAAATGAACCTCACATTTATAGCATGAAGTGCAATTAATTTCATAAGCAATAGGAATTGCCTTGGAGAAAGTAAATTTTGCTGCCTTAATAATAGTATCATAAAGTTATTAAGGAATTCCTCATGCAAGATGGCAGTGTGCATTCCAGATGTTCTGCAACAGATCTTCAGACGTACAGAACGTACGTCAGTCTGGAGGTCTGTCTGACAGGGCGGTGCATCCGCTCCGCTGGCCTAAACTCTGTAAGGTGGGCAGGGAGAGCATTTAAATGACAGAGTAGGGGTGGGTTTTAGGAGTTATGTGCGGATCTACGGACAGACGACCACTTATTCGCACAGGTGACTTAAGGCTGCCTTATGGCAAAGTAAGTCACCTAAAGTTTGCATGAGAGGGGAATGACGGGAGCAGTCCTCTTCTGTGTGGACCTCTGCATGCGGCAGACGTACGAAGTCAGGATCAGGCCCTAAATCACTCTGTTGATTATTAAAGTATTTGATATAAAAGGTGTATTTTGCATAGTTTACTTTAAACAGACATAGGAAATCTGTATCACTCCAGGTAATATGCTTTGTTAGCTCTCAGCAATACTTCTGCTGCTTGGGATACAGAGATTTGTAGTTTCATAACATATGGAGTGCCAATTGCTGTCTAATCCTGAATTACAATATAGTGCAGATACAGTCACCTGAATATCCCAAGGTCCTGGAATGCTGCTATGTGTACTATTAAACTCAGCAACCCATTTTTTTTTTTACTACACTCAGTTTGGGCATTGTTTTACTAAAACAGGAAAGCTCTTCCCCAACAACCATTGGTACAAAGTTGGAATCATTCAATTGTCTAATATATCACAACGGGTTGAATCCAAAACTCTTGCATCCCTGAGGCGCTATCCAGGCATCCCTGCATTTACAATGTACCAATTCTACTTGCACAACGAGAATTCTGACAGCCTGGGCTAAATTTTCCAGAAATTCCCTGATGTATGAAGTCTGGAATACTATGCATCAAAACAGAGCAGCCACTTAAGAAGTTACCTAGTCAATATATTGGTAGAGTAATTTCTCTTAATTCTGGATGGAGATGAAGGGGCTGATTCAGAGTTGCACTTACGCCTTTTTTTTTTTAGGTGCAAGTGTACATCTCGGCTAAACCATTTTTCAAAGTAAGGGGTGTTAATTAATTTGTCTCGCCCTGCAATTCAGCATGGTATTGCTCAGATCTACACTTGCACCTGAAAAAGGTGTAAGCGCAACTCTGAATCAGCCCCGTAATGTGTATGCACAGAATGAAGACGCGGTCACAATCTGATGAAAACTGGAGGAAGATCTGAGTTCTGGATGTGGCCTATATGCTGGAGCAAAACAAATTCCCCTTACTGGAACGAACGGAGCCCTAACTATAAGCCCAGATCATTAATCCTCCTCCAACAAACTTTACAGATCTGTTCATTCCATCAGCCAAATGGGGAAGTATGATTTGTTATGCCAGCGAATGAACACAAGTCCATTGCTCAATTAGCGCTGTGCTTTAAACCAATCCAACTGATGTTTGCTATTGCATCCACAGGCAGTTTGGAACTCAGTATTGAGTATTGCAACCAAGGACAAACCACGTTCATATGCAATGCTTTTTAGCACCCGGTTATCTCATTCTGTGAGATTGTGTGCTCTACCACTTCATGGTGATGAAACTGCTGCACATTTCCTGAATTGCTGTCGTCAACTAACTTCAGGAGTTACAGAATTTTTCAAGGTGTAAATATTTAAATATAAATTCTATTGGTATATTTTACAAAACGTCAAATTTGCTAATTTTGTACACATCCTTAATTATTGTTTCATATTTACAGCCATGACAAAGAAAAAAATTGAAATGAAGCCTTTCTCAAAATCTGTGTTATGTGTCAGGACATAATTAGTTAGTTAGTCTCACCAAGTGCTACACTTTGATTAATGAAATCTCACCTGACCACTAAACCATGAGCGAAATATAAGCCAGTATAAAAAAGCCTGAATGTAAAAAGTGTTGTGTTTGTAATTGAGCATATGTTATTAAGCAAGATATGATGTGTCAATATGTGAGGCAAATGTGTTTGGGTCACAATTCATCCTTATATACAGCATTCTGGGATACCAAAATGATGCAAGTATAATGGTGGAATTAGGCAGAAAGCATGGACAAGTAAATGTAAACAGATAAAATGAGCCTTGGGTTAATTATGCAGGAAATTACAGATTATACAGGTAGATCCAAAAAATAAATAGGAACTTGATTCTTTTTTTTTTTCCCTAAAAAAAAAAAAAAATGCTTTTAAATAACTTCTTGTCTGTAATATAGAAACTTTCTCCTTTGTCTTTGTTATGCCAGCTCCCAGCTTTCTCTGTGCCATCACCAGGACAGGAAGGTGTCATAAAAACCAGTCCCACTGCCTGAGCCACTCAAGGCCTCAGAATTGCATACAATCAAAAGATACATACTAATTAAATCCGGCACACAACCATCCGCACCAAACATTTCTCTCACTGCAGCGTGCCAAAAAGAATTAAAAGAACATTAAACTCCCAGCAATAACATCTAAACTCCCATTTCCTCTGCCAAATTGCACCACTCTGGATTATACAGATGTTTGTTAATTATGCTAATTTTTATTAAACTATTAAAAGGAAGTGTGTGTTGGCAAAGCCAGTCTCAAATATGCTGTGCTCAGGATCCTTGCTCATCATGCTTGCCCAAGCACAGCTTACCCTCATCTCTAAAGGGTAACCTTCAGAGGACATTGTTGTTAGGGTCAATATAATCCACCCCCCCAAAAAAATGTGATAGGTCATTTAATGAGGAACAACTTGTATGAGTTCTCTTTCAGTAATAACTACTCTTAGGTACAAGGCTGCCTTATGTACACCCAGATGCAAAAGGATGGCTCAGAGGCAAAATGGATGTAAATCTGTGTGCAGCATCAGATCATTGAGAGCTTGATGTATGTCCTGGGTGTCTAATCAATCACAGTTATTGGTTTATGATTGCTTATTGCCAGTATTAATGCCTGTCTGTCATACATTATTGTTTGGAAATGAATAAATTAGAACATGCAGCTTCTGTCTGTTCTCCCGCCATGTGATGACAGTGATCCATCTCTCCCTAAGCTTGCCTATAATGCAGCAAGGAAGAAAGGTGTTGTCAAATCACTGACAAGGAATTATGGCTTTGTCACACTCACACACACACTCGCTTGATGAAAGGACTACATCTGTACAATACATCCTAAAGCCTCCCAAAAAATTAAGTATGCATGTAAATAAAAGCCCTTTGGGCTCTTCAAATCTTTGCATTCGTTAATGACAAACTAATATTACTGGCCCACAAAATGTTAATGCCAATAAACTTGTATCCTCCCAAGGAAATGATAGAATGAAGGGAATTTTGACAGCAAATACAAAAACCTGAGCTGTCGCTAGTCAGACCCAAAGCACTGGTTCAGTGAACACAAGTGAGTTTAACTACTTGCAAGCCATGGGTAGGCTATAGTAGAAAATGTTTAAACAACACTGTAGGTCATGCACATGTCAATGAGAAGCATTTGTATAAATAATTAATGTCAGCCAAATATCAGCACGAAGTGCAAAATTGTCCTTTGACTAATGCTATAAAGGAAAATGCTATGAGAAGGATAAATAGGGGTAGCAGAAAGCAGCCTTCGTCTAGCCGTGACCCTAACCTGCTGCTAATACGAGAAGCCTATGAAATGCAGGCATTAATACTGACTCCATAAAGTGCACACTGCTCTGACTGCACTCACTCCCTGAGGCACCGCAGCACAATTTGGAAACAATGTGAAGGAAACGTTTAATCTGCTCAACCCATCTGTGCTGTGCATTTCTCCAGCTCTCCCTGAGAGAGGCGCCTCCAATCTCCACATTGCCTTTAATATTCTCCTAAATCACATCAGCCGCGCGCTGGAAGGGCTATTGCTGGTGTATCACAGGTTCATGTAAAGTGCACAGGGAGGGGGACAGGGAGACGCGGATAATTTCTATTTATTAGAGAAATATCGAAGTCTAGTCTTCTTGGCCCTCCGCAGAACTGCTGCCGAGCGCTCTCAGCTCCTGATTAAGCTTTCTCGTTACCAGATGGGTGGAAGTGAAGGGTGTCGTAATTTGTATTTTTTGTTAATTAGCTGTGCTGTGTGATCTGCTGCTACAGGGGATAGATACTGTGCTGCCTTCCATCTCATGGCACCGGCTGGGGCACTGACAGGAGGCATCTTCTAACCATCCACAAGGTGACTTTGTACAGTGTAACCGGACCCCCCAATCCTTTCCCTCGTGGAGGGTCTGGATATGGAGGGGCTGCATTCCTGTATCTGGGAATAATTTAGTCCTAACACAGAGATGGTGACAAATAGATGCCGCCAGCCAAGGCTGCAGCCTGTTGGCGTGTTACCTCATCTGCACACGTGTATCTATGGTAACAGCTTCTAGCTTCATTTCCTGCATCCCCTAGAGGGGTGTCACAGTCAGATCCACCTGCTTCTCACCCTCCCCGTTCCGGGGTCATGTTAAGGTCGGCACAATAAATGAATGTGAGTACTAATGATCTGTTTACTGGCTGTTTATGTTCTGTGTGTCAGGGGCACTCCAGAGCTCATTATGCTTGCAATTAGACTGCGCCACTGCTAGATATTTAACTCTTTTTTTTCCTTTTAAATTAGCATTTTAATAACATTCTCTAAGCACTGAAACAAACTGGTCATTTTTCACAGGCAAAGTTTGAGCTGTACTTGAAACTTTCATCAGAGATATGCTTTTTCTTTGCCTATCAGAATATCCACAGTAATGTGTGCCTGAAAGGACGGGTGGATATGAACCCCTGGGCAAAAACTGTCCATATTACTGTTGATTTATTATTGGGCAGCTTAATGTATAATCCTTTATGTAAATGTAGAAATGTTGTAAGAAATGTTTAACACAAGGACACTCTAAATAAAAGATAGTTGTACTTTCCCAATTCTCCAAATTACAGGTTGTGTTTTTAAACTTAACTTGCAGCAATATATAAAAACTGTTCAAGAATTCAAATTGTTGAATAGAAAAATGAAAGTCTTATTCTCAAATATACTATAAATAGGATAAACATAAAATCCACTGTACAAGCTGCACCTGTTAACGCCTAAGCAATAGGTTGCATAACACATTTTTTATATATTAAACTGCTATGGCGAGAATGAGCCAACTAATCTGTTTATCCTATTAAAGTGTGTTTGCATAAGAAAGCCACCTTAATAGCAGGGTTTTCCTTTTAAAGAAACTTTAATGTTAATATCTTTTTAGTAACACAAATGCTATATATTGCTAGCAGTACTAAACAGTAGTAGAGCTGTGCACACACATTTTAGCTCTATAGCTAAATTTTCAAAGGCTCCCATGTAATTTTACACAAAGGTGTAACTGGAAACATTAACTATACCAGCAGTCTAGAGTTATTAACTACAACGTTTTTAATTACTACATTAAATATTTTCACAGATTAATATATTGAGTATATTCAATTTTGCACCCTGACAGTCTATTATGGTAACTACCGAGCACGAAAAACATAAGGCATCTCTATGGGACGTCTTAAGTTTTAGGTTACCTTTATCTTACCAGTTTTGCGTGCTGCGAGATGGAATAATATATCCTTACTAATTCACCTGCCTTTTCAAATGTGTCCGGGATACAACAAATAATACGCTTACCTGGTTAGAGAGAGAATGGATATAGGAATGTAATATAGGCCTTAATTCTACTTGGGGCTGATTCAGAGTTTGAGAGTAAGGGCCAAACAGCTGCAAGTGTACTGCTCGGCTAAACCATTTTGAAATACAAGGGGGGGGGGGTTGTAATAATTGTAATTATTTTGCATGCAGAGAAAATATTTTACATTTGCACTCAAATACTGCATAGCTTTATATTTAATCCATAGAATAAAGTTGAGCTAAGAAACTTCACCTCTCAATTCCAATCTAGTTCAACAGAAATAACAATAAGGAAGGTTCATTCATTTTATTATTACTAAATAATACATAAACATGTTTTTAGTGCATATGTTGAGGAAACTGAATATTTTGATCTTGATGTTTGCACAATGTACAGCACAATGGAAGGTGGAACGTGGTCTCTTCTGCTTCCATTGTGAGCTCTTGTGTAATAGAGTGTGGTTTGCTGGTGCAATGGTCTACCAGCTGTTAAATGGCAATTGCCAGCAGTCTACATGTTTGATTGCAGCAGTAATGCGGCTCCTGGAGGTATAGCTTCCGCTAACCCTACATTTCCTGCAGCTTAACCCTCACCTTCACCCTGAGCCCTCACCGTGCCCAACCACTTTAGCCCTAATCCCTAACGGCAGACACTGCTTTGCTATTGGGAACATACGTACTGGTTGTCAATAGCAATTTTCTCATTGGTGAGCATTACACACATGATACAGCCACTGTTTAGCTGTTGGCTGTATCATGATCAAAATAGGGCTGCCCCGGACCATCAACCGTGTCTCAGTGTAGACCTTGTTTAAGTCATGTTTAAGCTGCAATGAATAGTTTTTTTTGGAAGGGGATCTGAGGGCACATGGTGATATTCCAGAATTAGCCCACATGCCCTAGCTATTTTGGAAAGTATGAGTTGCATACAGTGTAAGTTTAATACCACTTTTTTCTGTTAAACACTGATGAATATTGTTTTCATTTTTAATGACGCTCTACCCCATTAATTCATTGGTATTTACAATTTTGGTAATTTGAGTCAGGTCCAACAACTGCAGGCAGAAAGAGAGGCATGCATACTGTTGGAGAAAAGTAGTCAGTGTTAGGATGGGTACACACTGGGGCTTTTGCAACAATTGATACTGTGTAAGTATGTACTGTGCAACGATCATGCCTGATTGTTGCATAGTACAAGACATTGTTTGGTTGCAACTTTCCAAATTGTCACGATCTTACATTGCTTCAGACTGTTCCCCTCTTCTTCCTACTGCAGGGCTGCATTTGTGGGCAGGCATATTGTTGCAGCAGGGGATTATGGGGCAGATTCACCTAAAAATCTATGTAGTGTGAATGGAGGCATCAGGCAGTTGATCGGGAAAATCACAGATCATCAGATTGCCCCAGTGTATACCCTGCTTATGTGTCAAACTGTGTAGTTAGCCAGTCCCAGCAGGGATGCACCTTTTCATACCTAGGACATTTGCAGCCCCATTTTTTTCAAACTCACTACTCCTATATGAAAATCCATCCATAAGTAATACCAGACACTTGAAACTCAAATGCAGTCTAGGTAACATTATTGATTTTGATATGAAATGATATGCTGGTGTTTGAATTCTTAATTGTCAAATGAAAAACTACAACTACACAGACCATTTATCTGCAACCTTGTTTTCATAGTTATCATAAACCGACCTTACATATAACTGGTATAGTGTTTTATCGCTAATATTTGCTGAATACATGTATACTGGCCATTAAACTCAGTGTCACATTTGTTGTTTACACCCATGTTTCCACAGATGCAAAAGCACTAATATCAGGTTTTAGCAACCAATTTGTCAAGTCAAGACAAAGGTTGTAGACTTACTACTGAACCCTGAATAAATAAAAAAAACACGGAACTTGCGAGTCTTTTAGCTTATATCTCATTATCTGCAAGAATGAAAACAAACCTGTTGCCATGGTAGGATTTGAATGCCTGTTTGGGTTAAAAGGAATGCCAACACTGCCTGTAGTTACGTACTGCTAAAAGCAGGATGTCCATTGTATTAGGTATTCTTGCTCATTAATACAAATATCTTTTCAACCATGTGGCAGCTATTTAATCCATAAATATATGCTTATATATTCATATATGTTAATTTGTTCCAACCAAATGCCAACTACACACTATGGGCCAGATCCTAAACTACATACGCTAGCCTCTGCCGTATAATCGACCATTAGTATTTACTGCGCATGCGTGCGGCAGATGTTACGCCACGTAACTCTGAACGTACGTACCATCAGCGTAAGTACAAACGAATGGGCGGGTTTATCCACACGACACCCGTGGTTACGCTTGGTAGGCAGAGGGAGGCATTTAAATCATACAGTATGGGCCGGGTTAAGCCGATATGTACGTGAATCCATTACATATGTCAATACTTACACTTTGGAAAGTTAAGGCAGGGTTTGGGAAGTGTAAAAAGTATGTACGAGCGAGGGGAGTGCCTAGAAAATGCTCTAGCGTAAATACGCTACGTGATGAAATGTAACAAGCACTTAGGTCTGGATCTACACCTATGTGATAATCAGGCCTAATTATTGTAAAGTGTGTGCGGCATGGATCGATTTGTCAGAAGGGGGCACCACAAGCACCAGACCGCCTGTTTGCCTGCCACCAGGACCCTCCACCAGACGAACTCCACGGAGAACACAGCGCAGCAGCAGAGAAGACGCGCCCACACAAGACGGGGATCTGGTGAGTCAGATTACTTTATCCTATTTGCACTCACCAGACATACTACACCATATTTCCCCATCTTGTCCATCTCTCACTGTCTCCTGCCTGTATACTGCAACTGTAGAAGCTGACACTAGCAATAACAAGAATATCGAAGGCCACCACAACTTACTTACTCACCCAACAATACACGGTCACCATTTACTCTATTTCATTCTCCTTGATTTCCAAAAGTGTTGAGCACTCCCTACCCATTCTATCAGAAAATCAACAGATCTGCATTGTCCCTGTAAAAGCATTTAAGATTTATCAAGCTGACATTTTCTGGAGTCACCTCAAGATTGTTTGAATCTGTCAGACCATTTGTTGACTGGACAGCGATCTTTCAGTGTAAGGGCAGAAAATGTATGTAGTTAATGTCAGCCAGGCGGGTTTCACTACCTCAGAGTCTGCTCATTTCAAATCCTATGAATGTCTGAAGCATAGTCAACTTGTTTCAGGTGACAGCATGGCAATACTAATGCAATACAACGAGTTACAAAAAGAAGTTTGCTTTGAGTTCACAGCACACTGAACCTTATGGTGTAGAGGCGAAATATGGAGAAGGCCACATCAGGTTCCACTGTTGTCCAATAAGAACAGGAAACTGAGGCTAATGGTACAGGAAACTAAGGCTTATGGTAGAGGAAACTGAGGCTAATGGTACAGACTCATAAAAACTGAGCAGCTTAAGGCTGGAATAATATCGCCTGGTCTAATGAATCTTGATTTTTGAGGCTATAAGAAGAGCTGTTGGTTGGTGTAAAATAAACAACCATCCTGCTTTATGTAAATGGTTTGGACTAATGGTGGTAATATAGGGAATGATTTTTGGCACACGTTTAATATTCATCAAAAGTCACAGTGTTGTTTCTGACCTATGCATATCTTTTTAGGGGCATGTTCTAACCATCTTCTAATTGCCAAACACAGCATTGATGTAATCTCAAGCTGGTTACAGCAATAAATTTAGTATACATACAAGAACCCCAATAGTAACCAGGATTACATATTACAATGCTACAGAAGGATAGGATAGGAAAGACACCAAGGGAACATTATCTGTCCATTGAGCTAGTGCTCAAACTGTAAAGGATAACTACTGAAATGAGTTAGCCACACAGACTGCTTCACAGTTCAAAAACAGGATTAAGTTATGTTTAATAAATATTTCTGAATTTGGCTTAGCTAAAATCTATCTACTAGTTTTGAAGCATTTTTTTTTGCCCTTGCTCCATTCACTCTTCTGGGTCTTGCTTTGTGTCTGCTCTGTACCTTTTCCCCAAAAAATTATTCTTTATTCGCATGATATCGGCACTGATACAGCCGTCAGCGGCCACTATATCTCGTAAAGGAGTACCACTATTGCAGGTACTGGAAGAAACTGAGGTTTTACTCATAATATCTGCATTTTACTTGTGTGAGAGAAGGGACAATTAATATAGTATCAGTGATAATATATGAAGCTGCTGTATAAATTAATTATAAAAACAATGTTGACAATTCAAGGAAAGCAGATTTAATCAGGGGAAGGACAGGTGCATTGTTTATATGGGCAGGTGAGGCAAGGGAATTACAAATTTATAGCAAAAGTTTAAAAGCTTGTGTTGGTTTAGCTTACACCTACAGTAAACCTCCATATATACTTGTACAGAAAGGAAAGGAACAGGGAAATAAGCTTTGAAATGGTTCAACTAGCATAAAATAAATGAAACTGTAACCAGAGGAACATGTGAGGCAAGAACGTGTTGTATATTTGTCATATGTAAGTTCTTAAATAGGCATGGTAGAGAAGGCTGTGTATATGCTTCTAAAGACAATGAGTAAAAACAAGCATAAGTATACGTGTTTAAGCTAACAGAAAAACAATAAAGCCTTCTGTGGGTTGGTGTAGCCCAAAAGTATAATACTACGTGACAAAAGAAAGCAGGGACATATATAAATGAATTTGTAATAGGCATATAAAATGGTGCAAGCAGGCGGAAACACAGGTGTACGAATAAGTAGCATGGCAAGAGAAGTAAATCTGTATTGGCTTGTGTGCATAAGTGGCACAGAGGTTTAGACTCTGGAAGGTGTGAAGAAAAAATGCACAGGTGTACAAGCTTGTTTGGACAAGGGTAAAAAAACCTATAAGACGCTATGTTGTATTTTAAAGTTCTATTGATCTTATATCATTGTTGCTACAGTGCAGGAGACACAAGGCTCACATCTATACAGTTGTGTTATTACGTTACAATGGATTCTTTGTGGAGATAATTGCAATGAGCGCCTTTAATTGCTGATTTATATACTTTACCGTTGACAGTAACCAGTGCTGGAGGGAGCTCAGTAATGTATTTTCTTTAATAAAAGTGGCTGATTTCTTGTTTCGTATGCTCCCCCACTTGGGGATTTAAACTTGGGTATAGTGTTCTTTATTATTTTAGGGCTGGTTTGGGATTTAGCCTTCTAATATCTTAGTCAGCACTATAGAAATTATATTAAAAGTTAAGTTTTTTTCAGAACCATCAGAACCAAGATGTGCAATAAAGAACATATATGATTGCAGCAATTTCCCACAACACAAATTTGGTTTCAATATACTGTATTATTACTGTGAAGAGGATGGTTGTCTATGCTGCAGGAGTTTGCTGTCTTTATTGTGTATTTATACTTTATGTCTGCTGCCTGTTGGGATAAATATATAGATTACTGTCTCATCTTAATCAAGTTTTTTCTTTAAAGCCTACAGATGTTAATTTTTAAAAAAATTACATACAATAAATGAAACTTATTGTAAATACTTTAAATACTAAAAATACTTGACCAGTTGTTGGTAAAGAGAGAGTAAAATGGGTCAGGGAGGGACCTGATTCACGCTTAAGAAGCTCTGGCTTCTTAAGCGCATAATGTTTCGAAATGACCTACTATGCATGCGCAGTATGTCACTTACGCAATCTACAAACCAGTTAAGTAGTTTGGTTACAAAGAGGCAGCCTAATGACGCCTTGGGGAGTTTTTAGTTAGAAGTGGGAAGGGGAGGCATTGCTCGTGCATAGTTTCCACTTAACGGTAAGATAAGGTAGCCCAATGGCAATCTTAAGTGCCAAAAGGCACCTAAATACGGGGGGCACCTAAATACGAGGGGGGGGGGTGAGTTAGGTGGGGATCTGACCGCACCTAACTTATGCGTGAATCAGGACCAGGGTGCAGGGTGACCTGTGTGAATTCTTAAAATAAGGAAAAGGAGAGCCTAGTGGAGTCAATCCAGAGTTTGGTTGATGGCCTTAATGTTTACCTGTCCATCCCTTCATGATCAACTTAAGTATCAGAATTCATCTTTATACCATCAGAGGAAAAAAAAAACAGACATAAAATGCTTTTATGTGTATATAACATTATGTAATTAGGAGACCATTCATGAGACATAGAACATGAGCAGCATTTCTTATCAAAGTATCGGTGCTTCCTGTGGTGTTAGCTCCAAGCTATGCCCAAATGACTATTTACTCCATAGCAGCAATTCAGGCAATTCTGTTTGGTGCTATTTCTGTAGGCGCTGAGCTTCCATTTCCACTTTTTTGCGATTAGCTATTTAGATGCATTATAAATATACATAATTAATTAAGCGCTGGGTTTATCTATATCAGACGCAGGGTGATTAAGAATAAAGTGTAGCTAGTCAGTTGGGACTGATACCTTGGTTTAAATCAAAATGAAAATTTTTGCCAGCCCTTTTAATGTTATACATTTTACCTCCCTCTAGTGGGAAATTTCTTTTTGCCCTGACTGTAATTGTACATAAGCTGTGTGAACTGCTTTATAGATACATGTTTCAAGGGCCACCCTATAATTAGCCAAGCTGTGTGTCTATGGTGACATATTAAATATATTATGTTTTTAAAATAACACAGCTGTGGCTTTCTACCGTGTTTGGTCCCAATGGTTTTCATTGACCACACACAACCCTGGGTAAGAGGTATGGGTCGCTGCTGCACCTTTTTTGAAGGGGTCGTCTTATTCCAGCCAGTTACTAACTGGCTGGGAACTCAATTGCTTTTGCCTAGCAGAGGAGAAGTAATCGATCCACGGAAGAAAGTGGATGGAATAGCGAATGGTTCCTTCCATTATCCCAAGACTCCCTTCCCCGCAGTCCGACCCTAAGACTCCCCTCCCCACAACCTAACCATAAAACTCCCCAGAGATAGTGTTGCGATCAGCAAATCTATATTGCAATTATAGTTACATTGCACAGCACCCCCAATTTCTCTATTCAAAGAAAAACTTTTCTATGCTTTTAAGATGGAGTGGATTGAGACTACGGTGACTAAGGAAAAGTTAACAGAAAACTTCTTTGAGGTATGGGAGACCTACATTGATACGCTATCAATATAACTTAAGAGAAAAACACACAATAGCTTTCATCAAACAAGTTGGTATTTGCACCGAGAAATAGCCAATGATCCTCCCATTGTACTGGGATAGGCTTCCTTTTTCTTTGTTCAAGCAAAATACTGGTAGCTACCTGCAAGAGTGGGGTTGGAGGTGGATCGACTTTAGACAAAATTGTCACGGTCTTTGGCTTGTAATTACTAATGTGAATGCTACAACAATCTCTAAATGTTATGTGAACAATGTCAGATTGTTTTGAGAATTGATTAACTTGAATGTTATGTACAATTGAGCAATGTGTACTGAATAAATAAATTTAAAAAATTAAAACTCCCCAGAGACTCCTACTCACCAGCCCGGTAGTGGGTCTGCAGAGACGAGATGGATCTTTGGCGGCGTTTCCGAATGAATGGGTAAGCATGTCGACTGGCATACTTATTTATTAACAAAAAGTTAAAAATAGCGCTATTTTCGAAATGGAGCGAGACGAAAATGAGCTTTTTGTCTCTATTTTGGAAAAAGCAGTCACGCAGCGGCGACTGCATCCCGTACTTAACTACCCGTTTTGAAAAATGAAGCCTGCTTACATTTTCTTGTATATCCCCAGTGAACAAAGTCAAACCTGACACTACCTTTCCCCCCCTCATGTCTTCCTTTATTAAAATCTAGAAAACCTGAAGGAGATCCTTGCTTCTTATTAGAAAAGGTATTTCCATGGTTGGGATCATTTTACTGGATTGTTTATGTATACGCTGTGCTGTATCTGCAGTTATTCCTTGAGCTACATCCTTTACAATGTTAACATTTATCAATGGTTTATATTTTTGTTATATTGACGGTTCTAAATAAGAGACTTAAAAGCAGGGTATCAGGTGATTTTTTGTTTTGTTTTTACCAGTCTTTAACAAGTAAGATCATTTAGCTATTTATTTGCAATCTACTTTACCCTCAAAGCCATTTCTATACTAAGTACTTTCCATGTGATTACCTCTTTAATTATAAACGTTCTAAAATAGACTGGCACGAACCATAACATTATTTGGTTGTTGGATTACATATTACAATGTTACAGAAGGATAGGAAAAATTAAAGAGACCAAGGGAACTTTATCTGTCCTTTAGTAAAGACAGCTAGTGCTCAAACTGTAATGGACAACTACTGAAATGAGTTAGCTACACAGACTGCTTCACAGTTCAAATACAGGATTAAGTTATGTTTAAGAAATATTTCTGAATTTGGCTTAGCTAAAATCTTTCTACTAGTTTACAGCATTTTTTTTGTCCTTGCTCCATTCACTCTTCTGGGTCTTGCTTTGTGTCTGCTCTCATTTATAAGAATTACCTGGTAGGAATAAGGCTGCCAGGGCTTGTTCTAGACGATTGCTTTCTGTCTCAGAAAAGGAATGACCTGCTCAATGTGACCAGCGTGTGACCGCTGCCTTCCAGCTGACCCAGAGTTCTCTTAACTCAATAACACCTTCCAAGGTTAATAAATGAGGTCAAATTTCCCAGTTCACAGTCACCACACACATGCAACTTGGAAAGCTTGTGCACTGTGGGGGAGCCATGCATCAATTCTTGCATCCCCTCATTAATGCAAATTATTCATCCTGCACATAGGGACATAGGCCACAGAACAGGCTGACATTGGTGTGAAAGCAAGCCACCACTAGAGGGCAGCAAGCACCTTCTGCACCCCACCATATAAATATGCATTATTTACTGCAACTGAGGAAATTAACTTTTGTGATTTTATAGCTAACTACAATAAAAATAGGAAGTAAAAGATTACTTGAGCAATTAATTAAAATTTCTCCACAGGTACATGGGAGACAAAACCAAAGAAATGGCAATAAAAAACAAAACAAAAACTAACACTCTGGGTTTAAGAAAACGTTGAGCATCCTAATACATGCACTTTTCAGTCTTTATCCAAAAACTAATTAGCCCCTTTGTACACCTTTGACAATTGCAAGGAAACCTGGTGTTTTAAGATGGCAGATGGATATAAATTGTGAAATTAATTATGGCGAGATTGAAAAGGAAATTAGGATGCAATTGAGAGTACAAGCCTCCATTGCAACTTATTTGTAGGTCCTCACTAAATAAACCATATATCCATGAGCTTCCTTACTATATTTAGCTAAGCTTGGTAAAGACACACACAAAATAATGCAAAAGATGTAAACGACATCTTTAAGAGAAAGGTTAAAAAAAAACACGTTCTTCATTACAGCTCTGCATAAAATAATTAGAAATAGTGACTGAATCATTCTTTAATTCTGGATGGATCATTATATATCAGAGGATCCTTCAGTTGTCTGTAAATTACTTTAACATCACAGACCATTACACAAATAAATGCTAATTTAAGAGTATTATGAATTTATTGTATAAAATTTGTGTGTAATAAAAAAGGGCTTCTATTTATACAGTCACCAAGTATGTTCTTAGCGAAACAGCATATTTACTTGATTATATCACCCATTTTATAACAGCACTCCCTCAATGTGCCAGTTAATAAACATACAAAATAAACGTAGACTGTTTCACAAAAAAGAAAACCAGTGTCTACACTGCTAATTATTAGCTGCCAATGAAAATTACACATTGATAAAAACATTTAAAAAATATAGTCCATTACAGGCAATTGCTAAAAGGTTAAGAGCCATATTAAATATTTTTTTTTTATAATATAGGAGCATTATTATAAAATGTACTAAATTATGCAAGAATTGTGGTAGAGCACCTTTACCAGAGGCATTTCTAGAAGAAAAGCACACAATTCATGAGTGCTAAACTGTTGCCATGGTGATACATTAAGCTAGAAGAATACTGCATTCAACCTTTTCTAAACCAAATATCTCATGTGACAGGAAAGTAGTGTGTCTACTTCAACCTGTCACTACAACAGTCCTTGAACTCTTATAAATGTACTGCATTTTCTAGTTACAAACAGTCCCTAGGGATTCAAGCACCTATTGTAATACCACCCTAGCCAGTAAAAAATATTATGCTATGTAATAATATGGATACATTTATTTTGGCGTTAAGACCAACTCAGCAGAAAAGCCTAGAAAGTGGCAGTTAGCTTTTTATATATTTGCATATATAACAGATATTTCTGCATTTTATTTTCCAGAATGTTAGGTTAACTACTGGTTAAAAGCAGTGTGCTGGGTAATTTTTATTCTTTTTTTCATGTACCTGTTTATATTATCCTATAAATTGAATTGAGCAACCACCATTTTAGATATATATCCTTCTCAGATACACAAACGTGAGCAAGGGGCATTGGTAAACAATTGAGCCGGGCAATATAAATGTCAATATGGGAAATGACAGGAGTACAGTGCTCAAAACTTCTGTCAAGAATTCTATATCATATAGATTCTATAGTTTTATATGTACACAATTATATATAATATATATTATTAAATAACAAATGTATAAAAGATTCTTATATTATTAGAATGCTAGGATTGGAAAATACAAGCACTGTATGCCTCCATTCATAATGATCCATAACGATGCTTTCTGTGAGGGGTCCTAGTAAATCTTTCAGCAGTGCCATTTTTTACATGGGAAAAAAAGTACTGGTGCTTGCCTAAAGTTATGACAGTAAAATTCAGCCACAGTAGTAATAGAGACATACTCCCAATTCATTATTTGTCCCACTTTAGTGTGCTCAGCCTTTGTTATGCCTGACTGTAGTGCCAGTATAAAAAGGGACTGGCTGGGATACTAAAAGGGTGGTGGTACTGAGTGCTGCAAAGTACCCCCACAGAATGACATTCCATAGCCCCAGCTATGTTGTTTTATGCATGTGTATGAGCGGTGCATGCTCAGAAGAGATGTATACAAGGAATTTAACTAGAACAAAAGTGGTTAAACCGTGGTACTTTGCCACTTTTGTGCAGAGCTGTGAGCAGACAGCAGCACCCAACAGTACAAATGGCAAATATTTAATAATAAATGTTGAGGGCTGAATAACATATGTAAAAAATGGATCTGAAGGTCACTGCAAATCGCCAAAAAAGGTCAAGAAATAGTGATCTACAACAGGAGTTCCCAGCCAGTGGTTCAAGTCCTGGGCAATGTCATAAAACAATGCCGCAAAATCATTGTCTGTCTGTCTGATATGCAAAGTGTTACTTGATCCATAGTGGGTAACTGGTACTCTCCAAAACAAGGTTAAGAAGAGCTGATGTACAATATCTTCTAGAACATCTACACTTACCATCTATGTACTGCAATACTGTATCAAGCATTTGCATGTCCATAAATTTCCTCCACTCATTTCATACGTGCAATCAGTACAATTTGTCTAGTACCAGAATGAAACAACAAATGACATATATATTACCTGGATCAATCTTCCCTATTATGGTTGCAAATACCATTTAATGTAAAGCTGACTAAAATATACACTGGAAACACGAAAGGGACCACAGCGCTATAGTATGTAATAGTCAAAACATAAAATGTAAAATATGGCAGTTCACCAATTTTGAAATAACCTTAGAACCGAGCAGAGGTATAAAAAGGCAGTTTAATAAAGTAAAAAATAAAATATTGTAAACATATAACACATAACGCAAGAACAATACAGTATTGAATGTACACAGTCTGGAATAAATAAGAGCCAATCACTGTATAGAGTGGAACGTAATTAGATCCTGCAGTTCAGTAATATAAGAGTAAACAAATGACGGCAGTATCCCTCAGTAAATTCACATGGGTCAGGGTGATGGTAAAAAATGATGAGCTCCCAAAGGCACTGCTGGTGATAGTAGTTCACAGGGCAGATGTCAAGTAAAGGGAATAAACCCCTCCTGGATAACTTATATGGATGTATGCCACAGTGCGGGAGTAAGATTACAGTCCTTGCTGGCTGAGGTATCCAACCAAAGACTCCCGTCTGTTGGGGAAGTTTGTATGCCGTGAAGGTAGTAATGGTGTACCGGTACTTGAACTTCGCAGGTGATATACTCACAGTCCCACTGTATGAATGCGGATCTGGTCCAGGGTATGAGACGAACTCCTCTGTGGGTCTAGACGATTGGCGTGTAAAACAGAGGCCACCCGCTACACTTTAGAACCCACGAGCCGAAGACCAGTCAGCTATATTTGGCGTGAAGCTCCAGACAAAAGCACGTGTGCTTGTGACGTCCTGCTGACGCGTTTCGTCCAATACGAGGACTTTTTCAAAGCGGATATGGGTGTTCTGAGGTATCGGTCATCCTTTTTAAAGAAGACTCAACAGATGTCCACTAATTGGAAGGACTAATTTGGATGTTGAAAAAGTCCTCCAAACAATAAATTTCTAGTGGATTTTAAAAGCAACGGTGTAGCAAATATTTTGTATGCTACTCATAAGCAATAATACAAAGTAACAAATGTATCATCTGTGAGTCATAATAAACCTGCTGCTCGGCACTATAACAACTGTATTGGGTAATACTTCAATATTTTCATGTGATTGTGTATCAATATATGCTGCTTAATGCTTATTGACTATATCTAAAAAAAATTTTGTGGGGAATCTGGACATTTTCTTGTATCTTTTTCCAAGTATCCAGGAAACCAGAATTTGTCTCCAGATAGTATCAGCGAGGTTCTGCCCTTCAGCTTCCTCTCTTCACTGGTAGTTTTAAATAGCTTCTTTGTAGGTAACTAACCCTGCACCAGGATGGCCACTCTCATGTACTCTCTTTGTGGATTCTGGTGCAGCAGGCAATTTCATCTCCACTGACACAGTGATTAAATTGTCTCTACGTACTGCTTTACCGGAATGATTCATTGTCCTCTCTGCCATTGATTGCAGTAGTATAGCTAAAAAAGTTACAATGCCTGTGCACCACATTTCTTCAGATTAATGTAATTCATGCAAACAAAATGGGCCCTATTCACAGATGCGTTTGTTCAAAAGTACGCAATTATATGCATGCACGTAGCAAGCCAACACCCACCAACACCCATGACACTCCCCTCTCACTGTCGTGTAGTCGTAGACTTACGCCTCCATAGACCACCTCTAACTTTACATGTGTACTTATGTATGTATATGTATGCCGTGCCTGTACGTGCCATTCAATGTAACCGCGCCCTTCCAAGTGCAATTTTCATGCCTAAAGCACTTATGTGTGTATATTCTACGTATAATTACATATATAAAGTTACTACGCATACGCAGTTAAAACATACCTAAAAATGCACATACAACTTCACGTAAAAACGGATCTGTGAATAAGACCCAATATCTTTTATCATTTTACCTGAAGTTGTCCTTTCACTAGTTCTAGGACTAATGTAGATATGCCTACATTCTCCCACTATTGATTGCAATACATCTCTCATTATGACCTGGTACTTGGAGTGCATGTCTCCTCAAGATTCCATCTCTGGTTTAATTACCAATGACTATCCAGTTCAGCTGGTTGTATTCCAAGTTTACCCTTTCAAAATGCCCATTGAAGTGATGTGTTTTGTAAAGAGAAGGTTGATACCTGGCCTCCCAATCACAAGTGGGATTGTGGCATAGATCTACTACCAGGGAAGGTACTCCATTGAGTTAGGACTTATCCTTGGTCCGTTCCTAAAAGTTAGGCAATATCTGCTTTGTTTAAGTTCTAATAATTCTCAATCAGTTCATCCAATAGACCTGAATAAGTAGCCATGAGCAGTAAGTATTTCCAATCGAAGAATTTATTGAATCGAGCCCTTAACTCAGCAATCGTAGACAATGTGGATCACCGAGGGTCAGAAAGCAGTGACAACATCATTATACAAGACAGGCATATTTATATCAAATCTGGTCACCCTTATACACATTAAAAATACATAGATCATCATGGACTTTATTCCTGCCAACATCGTATTGCTAGCATCTGCAATTCTCCCTCTTCGTCACCCCACCCTACACAGGTATTGCATAGCCAAATTTGTCAATCAGACATTCTCAGTGTTGCATAGGTGTTACTTTACAGTTTACTATCAGTCAATTGTCTGAAATTCATATGGCATTAAACAGATCACTATAATTTCCCTAAGCTAATGTCACCCTACACAGGTATTGCATAGCCAAATTTGTCAATCAGACATTCTCAGTGTTGCATAGGTGTTACTTTACAGTTTACTATCAGTCAATTGTCTGAAATTCATATGGCATTAAATTAAACAGATTAAACGTCTCTTAAAATGAGCTTTAACGTTAATAATCTAATGAATAAAAAAAATTGCAAAGCAGTAATGTTGAATGGGTTCCTTTGGCAGTTAAATTTGAGGATAATGTATATATTTTTGCATGCTGTTAGTGTTTGAAATTTGTTTTTAAAGCACCCACAGCATAGTATATACATCTAATCCATCCCTATTTAAGTGAGATTATTGGGTGTTAACAAGTGGCACTCAGCCCTAGGCTTAAAATTGTACATACATATAAAGCTATATTGTAAAACACATAAAAAAATAACGTGAACACTGCATGGTAACACTGAAGCTGTTGCAAAGCAATACTTCTCAGATAGTATATATACAGTTTGTGTATCTCATATTTGGAACTGGTTATCCTTGAACTGGAAAAAGGTTCAGGAAAGCTCTGTTTCCTGTCCATCAGCTCTCATCTCACAATTCAAAAGGCCTTTCCTGCAAATTATTTCCATGAAGGATCTAAATAAACTGTATTTTCTAAGCAGTAAGTTCAGTTAAAAGCCCAGGATGGCTCAAGCTAGCTGCATAATTAAATAAAATGTTTAAACAACATATTTTCAACTGGTCAGCATGCTTATTGCACAGTGTGTAGCCAGCTTTTTGTTGTGCACATTTCTATACTGAATTTCTAGGAATTTATGTAATTCATTATTCCTAAATTACATAATAGGAAATGCAATATTCCTGCTATTTACCCCTTCTACCCTGATAACCAACTGAATACCCAACTTCTAAAGTATGCTTGTAATACTATCCCATATCTGACACAAATTAGTAAACACACAAAATGGAAGTTGCTCAGATTAATTTATGGGTTAATGCAAACAGGTGCATGAAAGGCAGGGGTAATCTGCTAGCTACAGAAACACAGGAAAGAAAATGCCCCAGCAACACTGCCATTAACCAGTAACAGACTATACCATTGTATCTGTAAAATAAAACGCAGAAATGTCCATTACACATATTTGCAAATATATGATAAGCCACCAGCCACTGTCAAGGCCTTTCTGGTCATTGCAGTCCTAACCCTATCAATGAGAGTCCCAATATATGTTTTTAAATTGAGAGCCAATTTACCACAGGAGGCACCCCTTAAAGCAGGGGTGGGGAACCTCTGGCCTCCGGGCCGAATCCGGCCCACACAATCATATGGTCCGACCCACAGGCTCCCTCCCAAGTGCCCCGCCTGCCTCACACTCGTCCCGAGAGATCAGACTCTTGGGACAAATTTTTTTTATTTTTTTTGGCAGGGCTTTACACATCTCAGTACACTACTCCCGTAGGAGCCCTGTAGGACCAAACCTGTTACTGTGAATGGCAGTGACCATATGTGGTCACTGACATTCGTCAAACAGATTTGGTTCTACAGGGCTCCCGTAGGAGCCCTTTATTGCCACTACCGCACCACATGACTGGGATAGACAGAGAGAGGGAGCACCGCTGAGGAAGAGAAATCATCAAACGTAAGTAAGAGAAGAGGCTGGACATAAGGGCAGATAATGGAGGCTGGACATAAGGGGCAGACAATAAAAGCCGGACATTTAAAGGGGAAGATAATGGAGGCTGGACATTTAAAGGGGCAGACAATGGAGGCTTGGCATTTAAAGGGGCAGACAATGGAGGCTGGACATAAGGGGCAGACAACGGAGGCTGGACATTTAAAGGGGCAGACCATGGAGGCTGGACATTTAAAGGGGCAGACAATGGAGTCTGGATATAAGGGGCAGACATGGAGGCTGGACAGTAAAAGGGGCAGACATGGAGACTGGACATAAAAGGGGAAAACATAGTGGGTGGACAACACAAGGGGTATGATGGTTTATACTGGGGGGAGGTCTAGTGACATGATGGTGAATACTTGGGGCCTGGAGACTTGATGGTTTA
>WWET01000209.1:760007-775519 GCA_011038615.1 Limnodynastes dumerilii | reverse complement strand
GGAAAGAGTATGTTCTTTTACAGGAGCACTCCCTTACTGTATACTGACTATGATAGCCACCCACCTAACCCATAACACTCTTCTGAATGTTGTTGGTTGTGGCACAAATACATACGAATCTGTTTTAGGCATAACCAGTGTATGCAGAGACACGCAGGAGTACATCCCAATGGGGTTCTGAAATTGCAGAAATTGCTCAAAGAATTAGATTTTTTAAAAATTATTTATATTATTTCTTTAATAGCACTAGTATACAGTCTCCATAATTAGCCCCCTTCCACATATATGCCTACTAATATTCAAAGACAGACATTTTTTTCAATAGCAATATGGTTTATTGGGGTGGAAAAAAATAGGATGAATAACCTGAAATATGAACAACATTGGGTCTAAAATAAAACTCACGTATGAAATTAAATTAATTAAATTTTAGTTTAGCAATAGTTAAAGAAAGTATATTTGGATGCGTAAGCAGACTATTAATATTACAGATGGATGCCTTTGGACTTTTGAAGCTACCTTCCAATTTGCGGCTTCACATTCTGTAATGCTGAATTGAATATCCACATAGAAGTCTTTAACAAGAAAATGTTATGCTGATCTACGCAATGTATTACATCAGTGCTTCAGTGTAAAGTGTACATATCACCTACTATCAAGACTGAAAGCCAATTTGTGAAAAAAGACAGGAAACAGTCTATTAATATTAATCAGGAACTATTTACATCATTGGTTCAATCCACAAAAAGCTTCCTCAGACTGTAGGACTGAATACATTAAATAGAATAATGAAGTCAATAATAAAACAGCCCATCCACAATTTATGTGTGCATATTTTTATTTTTTGGTCATATCCACATAGTTCTACATACTTTCAGAATAAAAGGAAAAACATATCAATTATATTTTAACTATATATTGGCTATAATGTGAGGGGCATACTGCTGGAATAAACTATTTTGTATTAATGGCTTAAATTGTAATACATTGTTCATGTATTTGTATTTGTATATCCTACATATCCAAGTGAAAGATATTTCTTTATTTGAGAACCTGATGTCCAAACAGAAGAGTCTTTAATGCCACAAGACCTTGAAGTGTAACAGAAATATACATCTAAACATAGTGTTTATTGGATTTAATATGGCAGATTGTATATGGCCAGGGTAAAAAAATGTTTATTTCTGTTTCAGTTTCCTCTGACACGCTATAAACATGCTAGTAGATTAATTGGCTGCAGACTAAAAATGAACCCTAGTCTGTGTTTATGTGTGTAATGTATCCATGTTTGTGTTAGAGATTGTGTAAAGTTGTAAAGAGCTATGTAATGTGACAAAACAATATAAAAAAACGGTTAATAGATATGAAAAATATGTAGGTGTTATTAAATAGTTACAGATCTGCACAAGTAAACCTTTCCCAAAAACAGGGAAAATTCTACCATACATGGTGGGAAATTGCATGCAGGTTGCATAGGGTTTCAGAAAGTACCGGCTGCCTGCAGAAATCAGACAATAAAGCTAACATTACCCATGCCAATGTCTTACAAAAAGAATCTAACTTCCCCACCCACCATGTTGTGACATAAACATCACGACCGAGAAAGTTTTATCTTGGTCCAACCAGTGGTTGAAGTGGAAATTTAGAAGTAGGGGCATGGACATTTAGAAGTGGTGGAATGAAAATATAGCAATAATAAAAGTAAATGGAGATCTATAGCTTTTCTTTTAAATCAATGGGAGAAGTGACGGTATGGCATACCCCATATACCCCCTCACTTCTAACTCTGGGTCCAACTGTATTAAATGTGTGGTCTAAAGTTATCACAAACATAAATAAGTCAAATATATCATTCAACAAAGAAAATATCATTTATAAATGCAGTTGGAAGTGTTTGCAGTCATCCTTTGAAAGCAATACCTGGCTTTGATATCATTTTGGATTTTAACTTATTTGACCTCTTACAATTATGATCCAATTAGCCATTAACTATCACGATACCAACTGTTTACTCAGCTTTGGAGTGGCATCTCTCATCCAGTCTCAGCTGCTTTTCATATCTCCCTATGCTGTATTTTTTTTTTTTTTATTACTAATTACTTAATGTGTTTTCTATAACTGAGTTACCCTGGCAACATTTGTGAATAGAGCAAAAGCAATAAAGCAAGACCTATTTACTGCAGAGAAATGCACTTGAAAGAGAATATATACACCAAAATGTCTGCTGTGCAGTAAAAACCTGCTTAGAACCCAATATACACCTTATATATACATTTACGAACAATTTTCCATTTTAACTAGTGATATGCATTGAGAGATTTCACAGCAAGCATAAACAGAGGGGAGGAGCTGTACCAAGTGTAGGCATTTCTAATCATAATCTTGACCCCCATTTTGCAGAGATCAGATCTCCTATTGTGAAGACAGACAATTATAGTACTAAAATAATGAAACGTACACATTGCTAAGTGAACTTATTGCACTTTGAAAGGACACATGGTCCTTCTAAAGCCACAAAAACTATTTTGTACCAGGCAGGTGAGGCAGCCTTCAGGTACTACATAGTGTGTGTGTGTGTGTGTGTGTNCTATCTATATTACATATTGTGTGTGTGTGTGTGTGTGTGTGTGTGTGTGTGTGTGTGTGTGTGTGTGTGTGTGTGTGTGTGTGTATATATATGCCTTTTGCAGTAACCGAGAGAAAAGACAAACCTGTTTAAAATTGTAAACTATTCGCAAAATGCTGATGCTAATTGAATAAAAAAAGTTACTTAGCCAATAAATGTTTATATAACGCAAATACTTATGGTAACTGCTAAATAGATGGAATACATCAATTTCCTTTGATTACAAAGGAAGAGGACAACTATGTAGTTATGTATCACAACATATTGACAAGATTTAAATTCTGAAAACAACTGACACTTTCATTTAAGTTTTCCAGAGTGAATTAACAACTTTAAGGTATTTACATTCCATTACAAGATTTTGTAAGTAGACACAATTGATGGCAATATAACCAAAAAATCTATAGAGAAACGAAAAGCTGTAAAAAAAAACCCAAACAACTCTGTATTATAGTAAATTCTTTACAAAAGCGCTTCAAAACGTAGGTTTCTATTTGGCTGTGTTTCATAGGTGAACGCCAAGGTCAATAAAATGGTGGATGTATAAACCGTTTGATTATTTTATTATTATTATTAATCCTTTTTATTTTAGTATTAGTAATAAAGTAAATACCGATGAGTCATATGTATAGAGTACACACATTAAACAAATTATAGGAAGAACACATAATAGCTCCATAAAAAGATCTCCAATAGGTGATATGTTTTAGTTGTATAGAAAGAAGGGTATGAAGTGACTACAGTAAAATACTATATTGCTTATACATGTAATACCAGTAATATGGAAAACATAAACTTACCAAGGTAATATTCAATTAAGACACAGGGACAGATCTGTAAGCCATGAGTAAATATGTGCAGTCAGGGCCATTCATTTTTAGTTTATCGTCTCATCATTGATGCAACCAATGAAATATTGAATTTACAAGCAATTTGTTCTGAAACTAGTGGTAGGGAAAAATGAGCACACACAAAACACATATCAACATTAAAGCTGGCCACACACTGGAGCGATTATCGGCCCAATCCTCTATAATCAGCCAAAAATCGCTCTAGTTAATGGCCAGAATCAATTTTTAAAAGGTCCAATAAACGCACCAGAAATGTTTTGGCACGATTATTGTATTTTTAAACCTGTCTGATTTATATTGGGCACTAGCGCTCGATATTTTAAGGGAGCAAATCAGCTTACTGAAAACTCCATATTCCTCAAAGGTGCTGCAGCAGGTCTATGTACTATGCTGCTCTGACAGCTGAAGTGTACCTTCAAAGCTGTCAGAGCAGCATAGTACATAGAAATGCAGCGTCTATTGCAGGGAGTACTAGAGACATGGATCAGCCGAAGCCGCGCTGTGTGAAGCTGTTATATACACCTAAAAAACATTTCCAGAATTCAAAAATATCTCTCACAAGAAACTGCTAAAACTATCATTCATGCACTGATTATCTTCCACATTGGTTACTGCAATTCCCTTCTTATTGGACTCCCACAAAATAAAATTACCCCTCTACAGTCTATATTCATCTAGAGCTAGTCCACTCTTTCAGTCTCTACATCGGTTGCCTGTATACTACAGAATCAAATACAAAATCCTCCTGCTAACATATAAAGCCATAAACAAGACTGCACCTGCATACATATCCTCACTTGTCTCAAGATATATCCCAGCTCGTCCTCTCAGATCATCACAAGATTTACAGCTCTCTTCTGCACTTCATAAATGCTCTGATTCCCAGTTACAGGAACTCTTCCGGGCTGCACCCACTCTCTCAAACAACCTTCCTCGCCCATTAAGATTATCCACTACCCTACAAACTTTCAAGTGTTCCCTTAAAATTCATCTCTTCAGACAAGCTTATCAAATTCTTCAACCTTCCTCAGATTTATTCGGCATATTAACAACCACTTTTTAAAAAATTTCTTTTACATTATTGACACAAACCCGCACACTCTCTCTTACTATTCCGAAATTCCCTCATCTGTGTTACTAACACTGTTGTGTGGCTGCATCATACAGAGCACTTTTACCATACACCCTGGCTGTTGCATTGTGTGATATATAGCACTTGCCCTTATGTATCAAACCCACTGTCCTATAGAGTGTAAGCTTAAGAGCAGGGTCCTCTTACCCACCCAATCTGTCTGTTATTACCCAGTCTTGTTTATACAGATTGTTAAAATTATAAAGCGCTACGTAATCTTTTGGCGCTATATAAAAACCTGTTAATAAATAAATAAAATGATCTTCCATGATTGTCATTTTCCATTGAGCTCACAATTGCACTAGTTCCCTTTTTCTGTGTCCAGTTCTCTGACATAGCTTATTATCCCCCTCCAACATATGAAACAGAAACCGACAGACAAGTACTATAAACTTCTGTGTAACTCTAGTCTCAGTTTTTCACCTCTAGCTGATCCTGTTAGACTAATATCCCTAACAAGTGTGTTTTATTGAAGTAATGCTCTTCGTTATTTTTTTCTTCTTAACAAATCTGCAGTTGAATATCAACTGATCTATAGATTTCACCAATTCTCATCCCTTGACACCCTGGAAGAGATACTTCTTTACATTTCTTTGGGGGTTCTTTGGTTAATTCTGCAATACAGCTGAAAAGCAGGGGCTCTTTAATATTATAGACCTTTAATACCGAATGAAGATTGCAGATTATTTGTTCTTAATTTGGGAATTTTAGGATACATATCCAAGAAGACTAAAATTCAGTTTTAGCATGCAGTTTGTGGTGCTCTGCTATGGTTATTCATTAGTAATAACTAATGAAATAACTGGTAAGTTAGCTTTAAACCTGCAATTATTTCTTTGCTGCAATGTTGTGAAATTCATTGTATACATATGTTCTTATTGAAATATAAATTCAAGTAAAAGTCATGCGATAGATGGCATGCAGATGGGGTAATACAGCAGTTGACTTAATAATGAAATAGATAGGAAGCTATACATCTAATGATAAACAAACAATAACACATGTTAATTGTCTGTCCCTGTTTCTCCTGCATGTATGGTATAGATTTAATTTTTATTAGCAGAATAGCCAGGCAATGCTAGTTCTCATTTGATGCAGCTGGGTATGTAAACATGTCTTAAGTGAAAAATTAATTTCTCATGCAGTAAAATTGCTTATAAGTGCCAGTGTAATTAGGAAAGCCTTTATGCTGCTATCATTATTCATATACAAAATCAATCTATTTAATCATGGCAAAGGGCATTAGTATTGAAAACTTTTTTTTTTTCTTTCACTAAGCACACGATGGTTGCACCCATGAGCCTTATATTGGTGAACCTAATAAAAAAAATAAAAAATCACATTGCAGCAGCTGTGGATGTTAAATTTAAATGCAAGTGAAAGAGAATGCATTTTTAAATATAATGAAAACTTATTTTTATGGAGTATAGCTTTCTTTTGCTTTTAATTGCCAGCTGCAATACTTTGCAAGGTAGTCTACTATTTTATCCAGTTTCACATTGTGTCATAATAGTTGCTATGTATGACTGATCCACCACTCCTCTGGGAGACTCCTGAAGAAAGATTCGAGTGAGGGCAGGCCACTCTTGCTCTACAGACTTATGCACCAAGTTATCCTACCTTATAACATCTGCAACATCCACAGTTAAAATGTAGACGGTGTAGAAGTCTTCACAGTATGGAAGGTGCTTAGCGCAGTCACTGTACAATCAGCAAACATCTGGAAATTTGGTTTTTAAAAGTCTCTACCGGTGAATCTTTCATGATGAATTAAATGACCCCCTAATTCAAATAATTTTGGCTATACTGTGAATCTTATCCATCCTCCTGGATAAGATTAGGTTAATATTAAAAACTACTTGCAGTTTTTCCGAATTTTATTAATTGTTATTGATGTTTTTTTATGGTTTTTGTATTATATTTCACCTTGCTTATGTGTGTAAAATTTTTTAATGATGTTGAAACACAAGTTATGATTTTTAATCCAGCAACTGCTTTGATTATATAAAGGTGTGCACCGTTCAGCAATCACTCTTGCTACCACCTACCTGTAAAACGGTTGAGTAGGCACACTTGTGCATTTTTTAGCTATAAATTTGGACTGAACACTGTGTTACAACATCTGGCTATTTTCTGTGTGGTAGGATCAGAAATCATTAGACTTTGCAATCATGTAATGCATCCATGTAATCCCATCAGAACGCAATCCACACGATCCTGACTTCCAATTTCTGACGCTTCCCACAAGGGCCGGTAATGCTCAGAAGTGGAAGGGGTATAGTATTACAATGCATAATTTAATAGGGGACTCTTCCGGTGACAATCAGTTGCCATTTTAAGTGTGAACCGATCGGAAATGTTAAGATGGGGTTCCTGCTGCCACAAGTACATGCGAACAATAAAGGCCGCCATACACTAGGGCGATTATCGGCCCCAGCAGGTGTGGCCCGATAAACGGGACGATTTCCTACAACCATACACCTCCTCTGCTGGGACCAATAATCCTAGCAGAAGAGGGGAGGGGGGAGGCAGGGCTTGCTATGGCGCTGCTGAGCTATGTACAAAGCTGCTCTGTCAGAGCAGCATAGTGCATAGATCTGCAGCAGCGGTACAGGGAGAAATACAGACAAGAATCAGCCGTAGCTGCGCTTCACACAGTGCGGATTCGGCATATCCCTGTCTGTACTACTCCCTGCAATAGCCGCTGCTGTATTTCTATGCACTATGCTGCTCTGACAGCTTTGAATGTATAATTTAAAGCTGACAGAGCAGCTTTGTACATAGATATGGAGCAGCGTCTATTGCAGGGATATGGAGCCATTCAGCTTGCTGATTGGCTCCCTTAAAATATTGGGAGCTTTCTCCTGATATTTATTAAACTTTCCAAAAGACCAGATAATCGCACCCGAGCGTTTCTGGTGCATTTATTTGGCGTTTGAAAAAACGATCTTGGAAACTAACTAGAGCGATTATTTGCCCAATCACCCGATAATTGGGTGATCGGGCCGATAATCGCTCTAGTGTTTGGCGGCCTTAAGGGTGGTTGTCTAAGTGGTCACACTGATGCGGGGAAAACATCAGGGTTTTGTAATTGGATTGGATTTACTATAAATGCATTCAATGATTGAGGTAAAGGTTTGGGAGTGTAAGTCTCTCTATGACACAAAGTTGCAGTAAAAAGAAGCTGTGTACAAGACTAAAATATAATTCAGCTGTCTAATATTCAGTGAACAATTTACATTAAGGATCCAAACTTTAGACTCTTTCGCAACTCTAATGCTTTGCAATTGTATTGAAGACTCTTTTTCATACTGCAAATGTGTGCATCTTTGATACCCAAACTAGAGTGTGTTGTGACCTATCCAGACCTAAGCCAATGACACTTCTGGCCGAAGTGGGGAACTGAGCTCTCAAGTGGCTGTTCCCTCTTAGTCAATATACAGTGCAGGTGTTCCTATTTTCTGTGTACTGATTCAATCTTCTGTACTTCAACATGGTTGAATCAGACAACTTAAAGAATGCTGTAGCTTTCACAAGTCCTTCCACATGAGTGACAGTGGCTAACTTGTGAATGCATGGATGTCTGAATAAAAAGGCCCAGCATTTACAGATCTATCCAAATCTTTTGCTCTGTGAGCTAATTGCATCACAGTGTCAGACAAAATTTAAACAGATAATCAATATTTAATAATTTTTACAAGAACATCTTTTTTTTTTTTCCTATAATGTAACCAAAAACTATATGCAGTCATATGCTCGGAACACACTTGTCCAATACACTTCCAAGGCAACTTCTGACTGTTCACACCATTGTACAGCAGACCAAGTTTGCAAATACAACATCTGATTTTAAAGCATATCACCCGACCAGGATTGTTTGCTATAAATGGTCATTTAAACATATATAATTATCCAATGAGACACTGACAGAAGTGTCGGAGATTTTATTTGATGCAAATTGAATGTGTGTACTTCGCTTTAAGCTTTCTATGAGGGAAAAAAAAACAGTTGAAACAAAATTAGGTTTGTCAGACACTGTCTTTTCAGAAATCAAACTCAGCATTGTCTTCTTCCTGCCCAACACAGTGCAGTGGTCATGACAACACGATAAAACTACCAAATTGTCATGAAGTACACTTGTAGTAAATGGTATCCAGGTTTCATTTCAGTGTCTGTCATACACCTCTCCTCAAAGAACATTGGGGCAGATCCAGAACTACGTTTTTCCGCGATTTTCCGCATGGCGGAGACGTAAATTCGCCGTTACGTACGCACTGCGCATGTGCACCATAGAAAATACGCACATTCACGTAGCGTAATTGTGAACGTATGGGAAATTCACGTATGTGTCACGTAAATACTTACGTGTGGGCGTGCCAATTTTACGTTACTTAACAATACGTGCGTTTTACGTGAAGTGGGGTGGTATTTAAAGTGTACAGTATGGGTGTGCTAAGCCGCAAACGTTCACGTAGTCAGTACGTCCGTTACGTTTGAAAAAGTTAAGGTAGGGTTTTGGCAGCGTATCTTGACAAAATACGTCCGTGCAAGGGGTGTGCCGAGGGGAGTCTAACAAATTTACACACACAAAAATACGCTCCGCGAATAAACGTACAGCACACGTAGTTCTGGATCTACCCCATTATGACCTATAGTCATAATATAGCTTTTCTATAGAAGCTGTTTTTTTGCAGCAGATACACATGCAAATTGAGGCTGTTTCGTTGGTACTCCGTTTATCAGTGACTTTGGTCTTTGTTGTGGCTGGATAATCTGCTGCTATGGTTCAACCATGCCACCAATGATTAATATGCAATAAAAAAAGTGTATGCATAATACCATTTCTTTATTAAGACATTATATTTATATAAAAATATTTCTACTATGTGGTAGAATATCAATTTCACACATTTTAGTTTAGCTAATATTTTATTCCTTATACCACAAAACGTTTATTGATGACAAAAATGACAAGTACAGCTCTATGATGGTCTTATAAATAATACTAGTAACACCTCATGGTGGAGGCTGTCAAGGGATGAAATCAGCTGATGTGATGTCAGAGCTCATGATCAAGCCAATGTATAGTACGTTTATCTAATGCTAGAGCTGCTAGCTTGTGAATGATAGATGTGACTCCTGGCTCTTAGGGTGAGCGGCATACATGCACCTCATGCAGTAGCCACCCTTAGGAATAAAAACACTTCATCAAATGACAGTTCTCTGGCAACTAGAGTCCAAAGTGTTTGTATGTATGCATTCAGTGACCTCCCCCTGTATAAAGAGAGGAAAGGATTGTAGTAAATCCACACACCTAACAGAAGACTTGTGTAGTAAATCCAGGTCCCCTCCTCACCCCCTTTATTATCACATTCACAGCATGAAGTTATGAGCTTCCACACAGCTCTTGCTATAAAAAGGTGATGGATGATAGGGAAACCTCAGGGAGTTAATATATTCTCCCATTAAATTTTACTTTAATTGGTATTTGAGTCAATCAGAAAGCCACTAGACAGTGAATTAAGAAAGAGAAAGCAATGATGAGGGACAGTAGAGTATGAGGCTTGCCCAGCTCAGTGGGTACAAATGACTGGTATGTTATATACAAGAAAACAGAGCTATGGAGTACATAGGACTGTTGAGGAGATGAATGTGAATGTGTATACAATATATGCATTATCTTTACAGAAAAGGATTAAATATAATATACTTAACATTTAATACTGTAAAAAGATCATTCTTGGATATTAACATCTATAGTAATATTATTTTATATGTATATAGATCAAAAGCCTGTTCGCCTGTTCTCTATACCTTTGTGTCCATGGAATCATGCATTAATTTGCGTACATTGGGCGGGATGCAGAACTGATCAAGTCAGGGGTCTTATGCATGTCATTTGCGCAAACTCCCTGACAAGTAACATCAGTGCATGCACGCTCCAGATGTTACACAAGAGTACCTTCTAACGTATGGAACTTAGTTACGATCAAGGGGCTGACCCTTCATATGCCCATGCCATATCAACAGACATGCAAATTAAGGGGCGGTATATGAGTATATTCAGAGCAAAACTACCATTATAGGTTTCAAAGCTATATAGACATGCTTGACAGATCACATCACACTCTGCAGGACAGACCTAGAATTTTAGTTTGACCAGTGCTCTATCTTAATAATATAAAGACAGCTGCAATAAAACAAACATTTATGTAAGGCTGAAGTATACTTCTGCAAATAGATTTTTGGAGATTAAGTCACCCTTTGGGATCTCGCATAATGTTCTACAGCGTGTCTTGCTTTTAATCATGCCATTACCTGCTACCACTAAGCATTGACTTTTGCAGCAATGTACAAGACTATGATGACCCAAAACATATTATCACTGCTTGTCTATACATGTGGGGGGTGTTTTAAAAGTAATTATGGATAAAAATTTTACTGCATATAATGTTTAAATCATACCAAATCCCAATGGTGACTTCTTATATATGGAAATTCTGTATACAGCTGAATGTAATATATGCAAGTCCCTAAAAAAACGGTTTCATTAAACTCACACACTGATCATGATATATTTTAAGACAGTTCATAAAGTGGCCATAGGTATTGGACCTTTCAGTTCACATGAGGCAAATCATATAAAGAGAGCAACACTTAAGCTGCCATACACTAGAGCTTAAATGGCCTGATTATCCAATTATCGGGTAATCTGGCGAACAATCACTGTAGATAGCAGGCATGATAAATTTTTGAATGATAAATGCTCTGGTACAATTTTTTGATCCTTTCACATGTCTATATTATATTGGGCGCTAGCGCGTGATATTTTGAGCTGAGCCAATACACTAACAATAGGCTCCCTCTTCTGCTAGGATTAACGGTCCCAACAGGAGAGTTTTATGGCACTGACAATGGTACATTTCTCTGGTGGGAAATCGTCCCATTTATTGGGCCACTTCTTGCTGGGATCGATAATTGTCCCAGCATATGGCCAGCTTTAATTTTGTTAAATTTGTATAGTAAAGCTGGTCATATAAAGGTGTCCCGAAAAAGGATTTCCCGCCAAGAAAATATCCCATTATCAGTGCCATATACCTCTCCTGCTGGGACTGATAATCCTAGCAGAAAGAGGGAGGCCCTAGAAGAAGGGGGGCCTTTCAGTTAGCTGATTGGTTCAGCTTAAAATATCAGGTGCTCACGCCAATATAAATAAAACATGTAAAAAAATCTAATAATTGTACCAAAGCATTTCTGGTACGTTTATTTGATATCTCAAAAATGTATCTTGCCCAATAACTACAGCGATTATTTGCCTGATCACCTGATAAATGGATTATTGGGCCAGTAATCGCTCTAGTGTATGGCCAGCTTTAGAGATTACCATACTTAAAGTATAAAACATCTTGTTAATAAACATATTTTATGTATTAATGGGTGAATGCCATTTGTTGGTTTATATATGTATCACGGACACAAAACAAAAGGATAGAAAGCCTAGCTTAAATGGCAGTGACCAGGTCACACACTTGTAACTTGTCTGTACGAGGTCAGCTCCAGGGAAGCGAGCAATGTGTCTCTGTGTATGCCGGTGTGTGCGGTCTGCTTAAGTGTGTGCATTGTCTCTAAGGGGTCATGATGTTTCAATATTTTAGAGAGTCCTTTCTACAAAGCAACGATTTTAGCAAAGAGATGCCATGGGCTTGTGATGCTTCAATTTCCAGATATGACTGAACTGTAGACCTCTCTTTGCCCTGCCTGCCTCTCACTGTGCTCTTTGTCCAGCTGTGTTAAAAGGTTACTGAAATCTGGCTGGATCACACATCCTACAACACAACACACCCACTCCTCACCATGGACAGGAAATCCAGGCCGAGCCTGACCTCACTCTGAACTCTGCACATTGTAGAGGTCTGATTGATCTTTAGAGTGTGTCCTTGTTAGTTTGTTGAGCAGTCACTCTGATAAT
The DNA here is from genome assembly GCA_011038615.1 of Limnodynastes dumerilii. Taxonomy (NCBI): domain Eukaryota; kingdom Metazoa; phylum Chordata; class Amphibia; order Anura; family Limnodynastidae; genus Limnodynastes; species Limnodynastes dumerilii. The sequence continues at coordinate 762,941 of WWET01000209.1, read as the reverse complement.
ACTTACACAGACATTAATAATGCTAATAGCATGTTTCTACGTTACAAAATATCTAGGACACTATGGGCCATATTCAGAGATTACGCAATTATACGCACGCACGTAGCAAGCCAACACCCATGACACTCCCCTCTCACGGCCGTGCAGTCGTAGACTTACTCCTCCATAGAGCACCTCTAACTTTACGTGTGTACTTCCGTGCGTATATGTATTCCATACGTGCGATTCTATGTAACCGCGTCCTCAAAGACTCATTTAAACGCCCCCTCCCCACCCTCTTTCACGTAACTTCTCTGGTACATATGTATGTCCTCAAGTGCGATTCACATGTCCGTGCCTAAAGTACTTAAGTGCGTATATTCTACGTAGCTTACGTAAATAAAGTTACTACGCATGCACAGTTAAAACGTACCTTAAAATACGCACGCGACTTTGCGTGAAAACGGATCTGTGAATACGGCCCCATGTCACCAAATATTTGAAGGATGGGAAAAATAATAAAAAACAGCAAATATTCATCACATCAATATGTTAGTGTTAGAGCATTAATACTATACATGATTAATGCTCTAAATGTAACACACTGACATTTTGTAACTTTCTAACATTATGTTTCAGCAGGTGCATGTAACAACACATAATTTAGGTCCAGGATTACTCCAAACAGTCTAGGTCAGTGATGGCTAACCTGTGACAATCCAGGTGTTGTGAAACTACGAGTCCCAGCATGCCTTAACTGCAAAAGCATAGTGGATACCTGAAAAAGCATGATGGGAATTGTAGTTTCACAACATCTGGAGTGTCACAGGTTAGCCAACACTGGTCTAGGTATCTTAAAATGATTCCAGAGTCGTAGTAATTAAGGGCATGAAATGTCCAGGAATGGCAATTCTTGTTGTCAGAAGTGAGTATAGGAGACTTGTGGTCATGGCATTCTGACTTCCAGGACACTTGTAGGCTACTGTAACATCATCAGTGTTAGTGAAAGGGGTGGTTAGGAGGCAGCACTAGCACTGCTACACAGTTAACCTGTTGCATCTAAAAGTTGACTTCATTCAACCACTACAAGGGAACAAAAATGTATTTATTTGCATTTCTAAATTTAATTTTTTCTGGGTGCTTATGGCTGGGAAATGCTGTTTTTTGATAAATTTTTTCCCCCCATAATCTATCACTATCACAATTATTATTTTTTTTTGGCAGGACTCCAAGATAATAAGAGAAAGTATTAGAAATCTCGGCTCATTAGAAAAACGAACATTCGAGGCGGCGACCTACATCCCGATATCAGATCCCCACCGCCATTTGTACTTGGAGGTCCGAACACAGCGCCAGTGTTAGTCTGGGTCTAGTCCTGTGTTATACAATATTTTAAAAAGTATATTAAATATTGGCTTCAGCCACCAATTTACTGGATCCATACTCGCTATGACGGGAAAACTCCTAGGGTTAATTCAGAGGCTAATTAACCTATTATAATGGATCCAAATCCAAATGTTGCAGTGTACTGTAAGGTTTTTTTTCTGTGCCATACAGAAATATTTCCAGATACACACATGCTTTTCTACCCATTCACTGTGCATCACTCTGTGTACCTTTATATAGTGGAGATTTCGATCCTGTCTTTTGATATGGAAATAGGATTTCATGTATTACACAATATGCTAGCTCATACACTGGGAATTCCTGACACTTAATATACACGCAGCATTCACAGAAGAAGAAAAATGCTCATTCTGGTATATGTTTAAGGGTCCCTCCTAGGATAAATTTTAGCCGCAGGGGAACAACAGAAACAGCAGAGACCTGAATCTCTGTTTACAGATTTACAGCCCCCATTTTCTTCCTTTACTGCAAATACAATCAGGCAGTAATAGCCTGACACTAGAACACTAGCACAGCACACACAGGTCTGACAGAAAAGCAATGTCAAACAAAATCTAGGAGTTTATAAACAAGAAAAAAAAAACATCTACAGCAAAGGAAGTGAAGTCCATCAAGAATGTGAACAGTGTGTTTTATTTTATTCCCCACCTGCAAGCCATTATTAGCAATAGAAGAGACTGAGCGTGTGTATGCCTGTGTAACAGAATAATCAGAGACTTTACACTGGAAGCCAGATAAATATATTTATGTTAAAGGGTTATTTACAAATCATACATTTTATAATAATGTGATGTGTAAAAAATAATAATTTATCTGTTTGAAACCCGCTGTGGTATCCTATATGAACAGTAATCCAATAGCCCTAAATTCCTTTTAAATTGCATATAATAAATAAAAACAAGATATAAAAGATTTTAAGATTTACTATATTTACCATCTTTTTACGCAGACCTCAGACACAGATCTGAAAAGGATTGCAACATTACATGTACCATGGTCCCCCCAATAAGTGGGGATGCGATCAGTGGAAATGCCAGCAAGTCTCATAGTCATGGTGGCATACCAGTAGTGTTAACCCCTCGATAAATGTGGAGACTAGTCAATTGTTTTTATTAGGAAAGAACTGGTTTTTACATAGTACCTTACGTAGCGTTTTTTCTAACACCTATTCACATCAGTCCCTGCCCCAATGGAACTTTACAGATTAGGCTAAATTATATTCAGTAGTCAACTAATCTACTAGCATGTTCTGTCCTATGATCTATGATATGTATGGGTGGTAGAGAATTTAACAAGCAACCAATAAAAACTGTTAAAAACTGCCTGTAAAGTGCTTGATAATCAATAAAAAGAATATTGTTAAACAGGAGATATAAATATTCTTGTGAAAAGACTCTACTCCTCCCTTTCCTTCCTTAACAAAGTCCTTCCCAAAGGAAGGGGATTGCCTGTCCTATAAGAACATCTTGGGATCAGATCATAATGCTCATATAGCAGTCATATGACAGTCAGCTCCCAAGAGACACCGCATTCATACCACAGCATTCC
>WWET01000209.1:744680-758226 GCA_011038615.1 Limnodynastes dumerilii | reverse complement strand
AATATATTTATTTACACTTGTTACTCTACTTCAGTGCTCACTGTTACAACGTTTGTTAAATCATGCATTCAATAAAAGGAAACACAGCTGTAGATAATTACATTTATAAACTGCAAAAGGTGTGTTCTGATAATGACAAACAAAAAAGCAACAACAATGTACAGATCAGATTTTATGATCTTTAGCGAGAATTACACTGAACATAAGCTGCATCGTTCCATATAAGGCCTACATATAACTGCGATAATACATTAATATAAGACTGACCCCTGCAGATGACCAAAAGATGATGAAAATCAGACAAGATTAACAATGGTTATAATGAAATACCAAACAAGTGGAATACATTAAATAAACTCCATATTACATTTTGGAATATTTATAAAATCCTGATATTTTCATGGCATAAAAGCTTGGGATAAATTTGGGAAATGACTGCATGGACATCACTGCCCAGCTTGTTAAATAACCACAAATAACACACAGATTTAATTGATGCTCTTTATGAGACTGAAGAAAAATTGGATAAAATGAAAGAAGTTTCGAATAAGAACCACACAGATATGTTATGGGAAATGCAGCAGCTAAACACAGATGTGTTACCAGAGAGAAATCAATGAGGCTTAGATTTGCAAGCTTAAGAGCAATAAACACAATACACAGCCATTTTGGGAGCTCTGTTGTGTCACTAGCTTTAGCTGACCTGTAGGGAACTTATAAGGTGTTAAATATGATACCATAAGACACATAGGAGCAGGCAGTATTACCAGGCAGTAGCATTGCAACTTATTGTCCAGCCCAGCATTAGAATATACTAAATATATATTGTGATTCTCTCAAAACGGAAATCTGTCAATTCAATCACTTAAATCTAGAATGCTTTTCTTCTAACAACAGCAGGTATTCCCTAATTAGCTTTAACATGTGCCACTCTTTAAGAGCCAGTAGAAATAACTGGGATTCCTCATCAATTACTATAGGCATCATGCAGGTCGCCAAGGTCACTTGCTGAAAAATAATATGAAAATGCTTACATTTGTTCAGAAGAAAATATTATCTTCTTCACCCTTTTCGTTTTTTTTTATGGAAAGAGATTCTGCCAGTTTGTCCAGGGAAAAAAAGAAGAAGTACTTTTAAAATGAGATTATGCACCTTCAGGGTACCATTAGGAAGTTTTACTGTACTGAGATGACATGAAGGCTCTGGAATTAATATCCCCGAGATGTTTCAAACCTGCAATAGCAATTATTGTACTACGTGTCCCTGGATAAATAATAGGGCCATTCAACTAATTAGCTACAATGATTTCAGCTCCCTGTAAATTCTTTCTTACTCTGCCATAAAAATAGCGCAGGGAAACTTTCTATAACAAAACTTGTGTCACCAAAGACTTCCATTATTTAATTCACAATGTATGTGCTGAGGGGGCTATGGTTACCAGATAAGACGTTTACAAAACTGGCATATGAAATAAAACAGAGCGAAAAATCCTGGGGAAAAAAAAAACGATGAATCCACAGTATAGGTGAAAATATGTGTATGGGAACAAGGGGATGTAGAGTCTATTAAAACGGCTATCCTCACAAATCATGTACAAAAAAAAAAAAGCTCATGTACAAACTATTTTGTTGAGTAAAAAAGATGCTTTGCAAATACCTTTGTAAAAATACAGTTGACAATTTCAGAGAGGAACATTTGTATAAAAATTAAGCCAAGAAAAACAAACAGTAAGTATCTTAAATGTGCATGTTATATACTTTAAGTTTAATTTAGATATAGGCTGGTATTTATCTAAAATTAAACTAAACAAAATAAAATACACAGCAAAATATAGCTGTATATTGGTCATGTACATAAAAGTAAGTAAACTGTTGCTCTACTAATCAACACTTCCACAAACAATTTTTTTTTTTTTAACAAATTTAATTTTAATGTACTTTTCTTATTTTCAGAAAGAAAACATATTGAGGGGGTCTGCAGCATATTATTTATAGGAAGGGTGGGGAACAAGCGGGAAATCCTGCCGTAAAAAGAAAAAGAAAAGATCTTTCCCCTTTGAAATATAACTGGTGAATGCATTGCTGGAATTTTTGGTTTGGCTGAGTATCAGCACCTTTTCCACTTAAAGTAGACTAATTTGAAAAGAGAGCCCTGACATTGGAGGTAGCCATTTTGAAAGGTGGCCTATCAACTGACTTAGAACCAATTACAGCACTGCAACACAATTCCCAAATGTGTTGCTTCTCAGCTAACTGAATGGTATACTTTTAGTAAATTTACAAATGTTGTGGGATGCAGGGGACTGGCTACCACTAAATTAATATCATTTGAAAGAAAGGGATTTACTCAAGACCCCAATTAAACAGGGAACCCCCTTGAAACAACATATTGTCAGAGCAGATCTTCTATTATATTTAACTTCTAACATTCTTTTCCAGAGAACTTAAAACCACTTATTTCAGTCAATATAAGAATGAAGTATTAAATGTCACAATGAACAGTAAGTTGGCATGTCATTTGTGAGTGCATTAGTATCCTACAGACACAGGATTTAGGTACAATTGACATATTCACTGTGTGTTTAATTTATCATCAAAGTTCCTTTATACTACTTAAAGAAACAAGAGGGATATCCATAGCTAGTATAGAAAAGTATTATGAATGATTTATAACGCCATTTAGAGACATTAAATTGCAATTCATTTAACTACTTATTGCACTTCAAGCACAGTTTAAATGTATTGCAGCTAGGTGGCAGCAAATACATTTGACAAAACAAATTTTCATCTGAGATCCAGTATTTCTCTATCCTAAATTATAAAGCAGTCTAATACATTACAGGAATTTAAAAACACCAATAGCAGATGACAAATAATTAAGAAGTAGATGAGATTAATAGGTTAGAAAGTCTAAAAAATTAAACCAATGTTAAGGAGAGAAAAGAGTCACTCAACATATACACAGGGCTGTGGCACTGCCTAAATCTTTGCCAGGTAGCTAGAGCTAGCCTCTGACAACTAATATGTGACACTGAACAACAAATTTCACACAATGATCATTAATCACATAATAAACTCGTCCCTGGCAATGTCTTTCTCCGGAGAACAAGTATGAGGATTAGGGAAAAGGTAAGTATTTTATATAAGGGGCATTCTGAATAATATGTAGTGCCATGGGATCCCAAGCCTTTAGCAGGTGCTGCTATATATTTTATTAAAGGCTCTCTGCATTGCACTTGGTAGCCGCACTTTAAAGAAGAAAAGAATGAATCAGCTGTCCAACGCTTGGTAGTAAGTTCAACCGGGTTGCATGCACCGCACCGAAAATGGCATTTTAATACAAACAATGAAGGTGCCAGAACTTCACTTAAGCATGCCATAATCCCACCATACAGGCATACATAGGCATGCAAATGACGGGTCAGAGGTCACTAGTTACGCAATGATAGGCATCCAGACGGACGCAGACCCTTTTGTAAAAGTAAGGTAGGGTTCTGCACTACTAGCAAATAAGGGGAGTGACAGGGGCATGCACTCCCCTCTTCCTTGCGTAATTACAGACCCCCGCATGTACGTAAAGCATATACTATATATATTATATAATTTGCAAGGCACCGCAGAGCCCCTGTAAGGCTATAGAAATGACAATAACAACAATATTATTACAATATTATTATTATTCAGAGTTCCAAGACTGAGTTGCACTATAGGGTGAAGCAAATTTAAAAAGTGCTGACAAAATCAGTTCTAAATAAACGAATAATGCTGTTCAGCACTTATATGCTACAAACAAAAGTAGCCCTACTACCCTACATGCATCTGAATCAGCACCATAAGGCATGGACACAGGTTACCTCTGAGACCGAGAACCCCCCCCCAAAAAAAAAAACAACAAAGAAAACCCACCTATAATTAGGTATGCCATGATGTTCCCATCTCAGCTAAGAGTTCAAAGAGTGCAATTTCAACAGAAAATGTTTAGATGAGCCATAAAACCATTACTACCTGGCTGGAGGAACATCCAGCAGATCTCAGGGGTAAAACACTTCCACAAGCAAGTCTTACATCTAACAATCAGGCAATAAGCAGTGTTTGATTAGTGTTGAAACTCAGTGTTATTCATTTGCTGTTTTTATAATATTTATGTGACATATGGTGTAGCTAATGTGTGGTTGTTAGCACTGGATGCAACCAGTGTTGTTAAATCACAGTAGCGCTCATAGCTTTAGCTATTGCAATATATTTTTGGCATTGTAACAGTTGTATGACAGACTCATATTTTTATATGGTGTAATGCTTAAAGCTATTTAATGTAATGTAGCTTATAATAACAAGGTTTATTTCTATTTCACTATTGGAAAGCAAAATGGCAAACATGGTTAATATTTTTTTGTTTAAATAGCAAGTTATATACCCTTTGACCAAAATACATTTTTATTAATGTTCATCCTAGAAATATGTATGTACTTTTTTGTATCACTTCAGAGAGCAGATAGGACTGGCTGCCAGTTATGTATAGTCGGATCCACAAGCTGGCCACTCACTAGAGTGATAATTGGTCCAATCTTCCAATTACCGGTTGACCGGAACAATAATCAATGTAGTGCGTAGGCAAGATTTTTTTCCCAAATAAAGCGGTCCAAACACACCATTATCTGGGTTCCGCTCGCCGCTATGGGAAAGGCATATTTTCGAAATACAGACAGCTAATTGTCAGAAGACTCTATTTAGAAAATTTGCCTAATTAGAAAGTGTTTTTAATGAATGGGTAAGTATGCCGAATAAATTTTTAGCAACTTACCCAATCAATAGTTTTTAAACAGATGGTACAGAAACCAAAGGAAGACCCAGCGCAGCACCCAACCATGCCAGGCACAAGACCTGAATGGACATGTAAGTATTAAAGGGGAGTCTTGATGTTAGGTTGCGGGGTGGGAATACAGCTTACAAGGTAAGTCTTAGGGTTAGGCTGTGGGGAGCAGATAGAGCAGGGACAGTCTGCATGGAAATGAGGGTTAGAGTGAGGATCAGGATAAGGATTTTGGTTGAGGTAATACTCACCAGTCAGCGCTAGGGAGTCCTCCTGGGGATCTTCGATTCCTTCACTCCGGTGGGCAAGATATAGTCGATTGCGGTGCGACGTTGGAAATGGGGTGTCTAAATCTACCCTGTCGTAAAATGGTATTTTCAGCGGCAAACTACACTCTATTATCTAAACATTTGGAAATTCTAAATGATTATAGTTCGCAATGTATGATAATCATGTAGCGCGTGTGTTTCAATTATAGGACCCTGCACCTACACCATCTGGCCAGAGTTTCCCCATCTGTCAGTACTTTACTACTGCTGTACTTACGGACAATTATGGAGTTGGAGAGATAGGGAAACTCCGGCCAGGGGACCCCCCCGCTAATAGCAAAACTGACCTGATCAGATCCCCCTGCTTCTCAGAGGAGATCATCTGAACAGTCTGCCTTTAGATTCCAAGGGTTAGATTTGACCCCGGGAGTCTGAAGACAGGTGGCAGGGGAAGCTGATTTCAGGCTCTCTTTACAAGCCATGTCATCTGAGCAGGTCAGTTGTTGTGTCCATGGCTAAAGCAAAACAACTGACCTGCAAGGATCCTAATGCTTATCACTAGAAGTTCATGGGGATGGATCTCTGCTGGCCAGACAGCCAGCCAGTGAATAAGTCACACAGGCCTCCTACTGACTGGCTGGCTGGCAGACCATCAAAGATCTGCCCCCTTGAACTCCTTTGGAGAAGAAGTGGGAAATATGTAGCTCAGTTGTTTTGCTTTTGATTAGCGGTCACAACAGGTTGTAGTGCGTGGAGCTGATATTGGGGACTTTCCTTGGCAGAAAATCTTTAGCTTTATTGGTTACTTCTGCTGTGACAGATAATCACTTTAGTGTGTGGCCAGTTTCAGCATGCCATGGAAGGAAGGAAGAGGGAGATTTTACAGTATGTAAAATCTCTACCATGAAAAAAGGCAAACCGCACTCTTTTTAGAAGACATATCTTGATTTTATTACTGTGGTCATAACCCCCACCCTCCTCCCGTTACTTGTTTAGTTTTGTTCAATTCAAATGTCTAAACTTGGGGCTGAAACAGTGCAACTTAATTTAATGCAAGTAGTGCAATTATAGTTGATTGAGGGAGTTCAATTCTGATCCTCCAAATATATACTGATTTTAAGAAACAATAAACCTTCATTAAACCCATGTTAAAAACAAGAAATGTTTATATGTAAAGCACTATAGCAAAAAGAAAAACTTTCACAAAATGTTATGTTCTGGTGCAAAAACAAAGTAACATAAAAAAGGCAGAGATAAAACTCAGATGAATTAAAATAAATGCAACTTCTTTAATGGTTCTCTTGTCCTCCCCTTTCCCTATTACCTTAACTTTCTCCTCTTCTGTTGCAGTTCAGTAACAAAATGCCAGAAGTGGTAAGTGCAATCAGCTATAACCCTGATGGAAGTGACATAGGGAATCCCCAAAACCTCTATGTTAATGTTACTAGTATATGGCATTAAATGTAATGCCTATTATCTTAACTGATGACAGATTTAAATTACAAGTTGTCTTCCCAGCCCATTTGTTCCTGCATTAGGAGCAACAAGAACAAATAGGACTAAAAAATTCCATACAATCAGCTTTTTGTGTATCAATGTCTTTTAAAATACAAGTCCTACAAGAAAATGGTTAGATAACCTGGGAAACTATTGTGTGTGTACACAGAACCTGATGATTAAGCGGAGCTGGTTGGTTGCATCCGTTATGTAAAGCAGCCAATGTGATTATCAGTCAGAACCATATACGAACCTTTTAATTAGTGCACTGACAAATTGCTCCAGCATATACACGATAAAATTATCAGGCCAAATCAGCATATACTAATGAAAAATAAGCTCAGATTCTATTTGATGCTTAGGTATTGTTATTTTTCGAATAACTATTCGCATTTACCAAGGATGTTTACATTGCTTTAATATATTAGCTTCAACCACCTCTGATGGAAGGCTATTCCACTTATTCAATAACCTCTCAGTAAAGTAATGTTTTCTCAAATTTCCTCTGTACCAAACTATCTCCTTAAGTTTCAGTGCACATGTGTTGTAATACTTCACTTCTGTTTAAGATTGGCTTACCTGCTGTACAAGTACTGTGCTTGTTATATACTGTGTAGAAACTTAGATCCTATTGGATCCTATTTTTAGCTTAAGTTTCTGGTTACCATTTATTTAACTCAAGCGTGTTTAAATTGTTCTACTGTGGTAGCCTCTACCTCCTCAGATGAAAGGCTATTCAACTTCAATTTTTCTTTCAGTGAAGTAATTTTTCCACACATTTCCTCTGAACCTACCACCCTCCAGTTTATACATGTCCTTGTATTCTAACACAACGCTTCCTACCTTCTCTATCTGGTTATACCCCTTGATACACCTTGTAAACTGCTTTCCTATTAGATATTTAAGCTGGCCATACACTGGAGGTATTATCGGCCCAGATCGGGCTAAAAATCGCTGATTAACGGAGAGAATCAAATTTTAAAATGTCCAATAAACGCACCAAAAACGCTCTGGTATTATTATTGGATTTTTAACTCGCTTGATTTAAATCGGACGCTAGCGCCTCATAATTTAAGGGAGCCAATCAGCTTACTGAATGGCTCTCAATTCGTTTAGTGCCTCCCTCCACTGGTTAGCCGAAGCCGCGCTGTGTGGAGTGCGGCTTCAGCTAATCCGTCTCTACTAAACCCTGCACGGCCCTCTACTGCAGGTCTATATATTATGCAGCTCTAACACCTTTGAAGTATACCCATGCTTTGTAAAAGTTCAAACTGTTGAATCTTTCCACACTATCTAGCACGGTTTAACATTACACATATACTTCACACAGTGCTTCCTAAACCAATAAAGGATTTCAATGTAGAATTACTCTTGTTCCCATGTGATGAAAACTGTTCCTGGGTATTTACATAATTAAGCAAATAGACAAGGCTCTTTATCTTTATGAAATTAGCATGTTATCAGATCTTTCACTTGAGCATATACGTTGTGTCCAACATAATGACAAAATGTTGTAACAACTGTTAATAAAATTAATACTGTTAAAAGCAATTATAATGAAGTGACCTTTTATTCAAACACGAGTTAATGAAAAAAAAGAGGAAAACAAATATGGGAAAATAATTGCAAACTATAGTGACAGACATGCTACCAAACCAAACCCCTGCAGTCACCAAGAACCATCCATGCGAATATGGTTTTATAGTTGAAGGGTTAGAGACTCTTGAGTTGTGTATTACAGCAAGAAGTTCTATTTCATTTTTATATCTGTCCTTAAACAATTATATTTTCTTAATTTAGTGAAACAACAACAATCATAAAAGAGCTAAATCCCTGGGGATGCTCCATTGTCTGTGTTATTAGATTTTGACATTTACCAACATTTTGTTGACTTTCTGGTGGATATTAAATTAATTTTGAAGACAGGAACCAGTACACTTTGTCTACTACAAGAGCTGCTGAGCAAGTAAAACGGAAGGTGTCCCCCATAAGGCTTACCTTACCTTACCGGCATTAAATGTTTAGAGACACAATAGAATACCCCCTTTTTATGTAAAATAAAAGCATGCCTTTTATCAATCATTAATATACCCTGGCTAGGAGACCTTACTGTGAGAAGACAGACCTGAAAACAAACTTGTAGATTATATCATTATATTTCATATTAGGATCTTTAGACATGCACTATACTATATTCATAGCAACAGGTAAATCAAAAACCTTGTATCACCTTGCTCACAGAACTTTCCCAATTACACAGCAACAATAAGTCACCAACAGCATGATATAACTAGTTATTTGTCCAATTTGATTTATGAATATGGTATACTATAACTGTACAAAAAATAAACAATACAATACAGCAATGGGGACAAAAAAAGGCTATTATATCTCAACAACTTCTCATATCAATAAAATATAATACATCATTTATTAATTTATTTATTTTATTTAATTGATTACAATAAGTGCATTACTTGGTCCTGAAAGGGAGACATTATCGTTTGCACATATCCTTACCTCATTAGTCATTCATTAGCCTTTTAAATCTCACAAAAATTCTTACATTTGTAGTACCAACTACAAACAGCAGAGGGAGGTAGACCGTGCTCCTCCACTTTTTTTTTATTTTATTTTATCTACAAGTTAAACTATGAAATAAAAGAGATTGGTGCAATTGGCTGGACTGCAGCATATAGCCATCTAATGAACGAAAGCTGCTCAGGTGCCTATCTACCCAAGAGACCAATGCTACAGTGACATTGAACAGCATTCTGATACTTGGTTGGTGTACACATTTGATCTGAAGTTTCGCTCAGTATTGTATATATGTGTACGCGGGTGCATATTATGAAAAAAAAAGCACTCTTTTGCTAACTGAGTGCCAACCTACATCCCTATTTACACACACACACACACACACACACACACACACACACACACACACATATATATATTTATTTATACATATATACACAACTGTGCATACTACTTAAGGATATTACAGTTTTTTGGGAAGAATTACATTATTAAATGTATAGAACCTGTCCTACATTTTTAATCATGCAAATCACAAACATGACTTATATACACAGACAAGTTAGGACTGCTTTTACACTGACTGACAGTGACCACTAGAGTCCAACTTGACCTGTTATCAGTGTCTGACCACTGTCCAGAAATGTAGGCAGATGGTAAAGGTGAGCCGATAGTAGCCATACGCTGTGGTAGAGCAGGCTTCCATTATATATTATTGCAATCATTGTACACTGTTAGGGTTGAATAGGGGTTTGTCCAAATTACCATTAATAGCCTCACTGTCTTGAAAAACCAGACGATTCATAGAGAGCCCTTGTGTGCAAAAACTTGGCCTTAAGAAAGCAAGGTGTGTAAGCATTATAACAGAAGCCTTAAAACATTTATATCCATTGTGGACTAGAAGGGAACAAAGATCTACAGTGTTTTACAGATAGCAGTGATGTACGTTACTTTTTGAAGCCAGTGAAAGACTAAAAAATGCTAATTGTAACAGTCTATTGTGCTTGATAAGCAAATGTCATACTATCCATATGGATTTGTAAATGTTTAAACACATTGGATACAAGAATTTTAGGCCAGTGGGTGAATACCCTGTTACATGACTGACTCAGTACTCTTGCAGTTAGTGAGCATAGTTACTTCCTCTTCATAAATGATAGATCTTTATTATGGCACACATTAGATTTAACTATTCAAGAAGGTTATCAGGTATTGCCCTGGGCAAGGTGTTTTGGGAGCCTATGTAAAACTACTGCTCAGCGCTGGAGACAAGATGTGGGAGCTTCCTCCTGCTATCAGTATGATTCAACAGATAAGTCAAAATCCATGTTTTGTCATATGAAGCCCCTTTCAATTGTGCTAATAAATCAAGTGAATACTGTACTATTTTAATATTGATCAAATATCAAATATCACATTTTTCAATGTTCAGAATTCACAACACAGGACGCGTAAGAATAAACTATGGAGACCCGCTATTTACATGCATCTAAATAATCACCAGCAATATCCACTCCCCTTTCATGAATGGGCATCCGAGACCCATACTCTATTTTATGTTTTCCTGTACGTGTGAATGTAAAATATTGGCGGTACATGCCCATTACTATGCAATTAAATAATAATTATCACCCACTTGCAAGCACAACCCTGCCCCTTTTGTCAGAAGCTATCAGAACCCCAATCTGATAGCATGTAGGTAGAACATAAAACAGACAAAATATGGTCCGGACACACAAAAAAAGGGGAAGTCAGAAGGCTGGATCCAGTCCTGTGTTGTTCATTATGTACATGTTTATGCATTGTATCACTTCATATCACTCTGCTTCTTGTATTAAAACATTAACTGATAGGACATTAAGTCTGTGAGTCAGCATAAAATAGAATAAAGCATACTGTAAAATGCTAGATTAATAGATGTATTAATAATACATGAATTCTCTACACAAAGGCATTCATCTCTTATTATTTCCATTGGGTGGTGCATTTAAATATTGGTGGTAATGGGAACCAAATTAGTGGTATTACTATTCTGTTTACTACACAGGGATATATAGAATTTTTTTTTCTGGTGCCGCTACAATAGTTTTAATAAAACAGCTAATATGAATAATGTATTGTACACTGACGCAACAGATTTTAAAGCAATGTTCTAAATCCATGGTGTCTTTGGAGTCCCAAGGCAAATTATGGCCTAAAACATGCACAAACTATCTAGAAAGCAAGCAGCTGTTCAGACTGCTTCTCTGCATACTGAAGATGTCTATGCTGAGAAAGTCTCCTTGGAAAACAGGATGAAACAGCTGCAGTTTGATTTCTGCAAGAAGCTTTACTAAGTTGCTTCTTTGCATCTACTTCAATTTGAAGATGACATTTTAAATGATTGTTGAAAAAAAAAAAAAACAGTGTAAAAAAATTAAGAATAAAGGGGTCATTATGCTTGCAGGAATACCATTGCAAACTAAGAAAAACAATGGATATGAAACATGTTTTTGTTTCTGCCCCTACTTTGTTACACTGTTTTTCATTTTCATAGCTGATGATTGTAACAGAAAACAATGGTTTGAATGACCCTCCATCGGTGTCATAGTTTTCTGAAGAAAACAGTGATTCACGTAATCACGGATATTGCCACAGGTCACAGAATCCAATACACCCCAGGGGCCAGATTTAGTAAGCTGCATGTTTGGAAAAGTGGAGATGTTGCCCATAGCCATCAGATTCTAGCTCTCACTTTTCTATTACATATAAGAGTATGTCAGCTAGAATCTGATTGGTTGCTATGGGCAACATCTCCACTTTTCCAGCTTAGTAAATCTGGCCACAGGTGTTCGTCATAGACCTAGATGAAGTATATGCACTTCGCAGTCTACTGGAAGCATGACCTACACACCATAAGCAGTAATTAGTGGAGTATGGAGACAATGTGAGTGATGGAGAACAGCGCTGAGGATAAACAGAGTCTCTGTAAGGTACCAAGGCAGCAACAGAAGATACCTAGACACTGAGCTGTAGGTGAAAAAACAAATGTAGCAAATAGAACACAGGTAATCAAGTCTGAGGTCCTCATGATGCTTCAGCTGGAATGTAGGTGAACAGGTAAGTCACAAATGAAGCATCTGAAATGCAGCTTCTATCTCCCTTACATACATACATATACATACTATTTACTGGGAATGGTTGAGAACGGAAAAAAAAACACAACTACAAAGAAACAGAAACACAATTACACAGGAGATCGGCACCAGATTGGCATTAACCCTTATTTGAGAAACCAGGTTTTCTCTACTTATACCAAGAGCTTGACGTTACAATCCGGATCATTAAAATGTACTTTGTTCTTTATCCTTAGAATTTTTTTTGTGACCAAGAACAGACTATATATGAATAAGTGACTTTTTTTTCTAATAAAAAACAACATGTTAGCATATTGACTGTGATATATACTTAATCTTATTCAAATTTTTTACACATTGTGGGAAAATACCTTTAGCGTTTGTGTTTAGTGTTTGTTCACCAATTTTTATTGCTTTGTCTACACTTTTCTAGGGTTTTTTTTTACCCCCTAGGCGCAATAATAAAAGCTACTCTAAGGGAAGAGTTAAATTCCTTTTTTTTTTTAAATGGAGGGCATCCCAATTGAAGAATGCTGGATCTAGGGAACACAATTTTGTGGCTATACTCTGTATGGGTCTAAGTGATTCTCAAACAATGGTTGATCAGTGACATCAGACTTACTGGCTACAGATCAGAATGCAAAAATTGCTAGGCTACAGGAATAAGGAAAGGAATAGAATCTGTCACTCAATAGAGCTGGATGTCTGGGCTGCTGCTTCTGGTGCATGGTCCAATTTTATGCAAATGACCATTAGGAGTAGCTTAGTGGCTCTGTAGCAGGATGACTGAGATATAATGGAGAGTGTGGTTGTGCAGCAAGGAACCTCAAGGCCACAAGTGAGATAAAAGGCAGCACTTAGTATAAGTAGAGTAGAGTAGAGTATCTGGTTGTTATGTTGACAGTCAAAATGTTGATAGGTCAAAATGTCGACAATTGAGTATTATGTTAGTATTACATATATCCTAAAAATGTTCTGATTTTTTTTATAAGCCGTCTGCATTGCATTAAGTTGACAGACGTTACAAACAAATACTAATATAATACTCAACTGTGGACATTTCGACTGTCAACATAACAACCAGATACTCTACCCTATATACACTAAGGGCCTGATCCAGACCTACGCCCGCGAGCGTAGCGTATGATCGCCCGGGCGTATAAACTTTTACGCCCATGACACTTCCATTGATTGTACCGGCTTACGGCGGCTGAACCCTACCCTAACTTTTTCAAGCATCCGTGCGAATTTTCGTACCGATACGCTGGTCGTACGGGGCTTAGCACGCCCATACTGTACAATTTAAATGGCTATCCC
>WWET01000209.1:733512-744640 GCA_011038615.1 Limnodynastes dumerilii | reverse complement strand
GTCGTACAAAACGCACGCCCCTTGGGCGAAAAATACGCTTAAAATACGCTCGCTGTACGCTCATGTCCTTCGGACGAGCGGAAGTTGTCATACTGCACATGCGCAGTGTGTTTTTTCGCCCGGTTTTACGCTCCCGACCGGCGTACGCTCGGTCGCGGGCGTAGTTCTGGATCAGGCCCTAAGTGCTGTCTTTTATCTCACTTGTGGCTTTCAGGTTCCTGGCTGCACAACCACACTCTTCATTATATCTCAGTCATCCTGCTACAGAGCCGACATTTTATACCCCACCCGTAGGGCAAGCCTGTATTACAGACTCTAGAGATTTTCTTAAGATTAGTAGTTGCTTGGTTGTTCTTCCTCAGCTTTCTTATATTATTTCATTTGACCCACCAGAATATCTGGAGTCACAATGAATCAAATCCAGACCTGATGCCGGAGCCCTGCAGCATCCTCACTTGTTGTACTTGCAAGGGGAGGCCACTTCTCTTGCTCCTACAGCGTTGCAACACCAGACCCTGCCTTAAGATTTCCACACCTTCACTACGTAAAATGGGGACTGTGTAGAAATCTAACCAGTCCTTACTTTACAATTAGCATAGCTCCCCCCTCCCACAAGCGGAACCACTTCCTGCCTCATTCCGTCCCAGTGTGGGAATTTTTGCCAGGACGGGTTTCTGGGTCCAGATCCAACCTGGTAACGTGGCACTCAAGCATGTACCACTTACCAAAAGAGGGTGTTTTTCGATTCAAAGTCAGAGAAGTCGGAGTAAAACCCACTATATTTGTACAGTCTGGTCTTCACTAGAGCCCCTAATGGTGGGGATAGGCTGGACTGCTTATGACTAGCAGGTCGCAGCACCTGGATGCCACTACAGATGAATGTACTGGCACCCAAAGATAGCAAAAGGGCGAGACAGAACATTTTTAAAAAGGAAAGACATAGAAGAGGTAGCCACAGTGGAAGATGATAATCATATATAGGCAAGGAGGAAAATTAGTGGGCAAATGATAGAAAATGGCTCACAACCTTGACAAAGCTACAGACACACAACCACAAAGGAGAAGCAGGCAGGAACACAGGAATGGATGCAGACAATGGAGAAGACAAAGAGAACAGTAGACTGGGACCTGGAGAGGCAGGAGAACACTAGGGACTATGAGGAAGAAGGGCACACGCAGTAGTCACATAACAGCAATAATCAAAAGTCAAAGACAAGAGACTAGGGAGCAGAGTGAGTGCAGGAGAAGCCAAAAACTATAACTGGCAGCATGGAGGTAGCGCTACCATTTCTTAAAAGGAGGCTGCTGACCAGTGATTGGTGATCAGCCCTTCTGCCTGCTGCTGTGATTGGCTGGTGTCCTGGCAGCTAAGCAACAGCCAGGACACCATAAATTGCAGAGAGAGAATGACGCACCCACTGGGGAAATTGCGGGCAGAGCTCTCACATAGCAAATTTGCAAGTTGTCACATGTACCTGGTCTCTGGGCATTGCTTCAACTAATAAGTCATCTCTAAATGAAATACCACTAACTAATGTTTTAGCTATTGAATTTTTTTTTTTTAAGTAATACATATGATATAGATGTTTGCAATGTTTTTTGTGTGTATGTGTGAGTGAAAATTCTAAATTATTCACTGAAATTTTGCAAATTCAGTGATTTTGCTAGCTTAAACTTGCATAACATCAAAATTGTCCATATTTAGGCATTGTTAATTGTCACAGCATGCATCAATATAACGTGTACACTACAAGGGTTCTGTTTTTTTCCCCCCATTTAGCATTGGTCACTTCAGGTATCCCTATTGTGTACTCAACTCAGTCAGATACTTAGTTAGAAAAATACAGAGCCTGTCAGTTGCAACATCTGTGTGGGAATGAAGTCTTATTTAGATGAGAAATGAGCAGTTAATACAGTGCACCACATGATGATTTGCAGGTTGAGTACTGTATCCTACCTGAGAACCCTTTGCCAGGAGCACAAGTTAACAGCTCCCTTTGGGTCATCTGTGTGCAGTTCACAAGTTCACAGCTCTGTCTACTTATTAAAGATTCACTATGTCATTGAGGGTGCGTTTCTCCTAACTGCAATAAGAGACAGAGAAGCTGGTGCTTCCTTTCAATACAAACAGTGTCAGATTTTTCACTCAGCAAGAAGCTAATAAGACTCTAATTGGCATTGAAGTCTCTGCGACCCCATAAATAGTGTGACAGGAGCGGAGTTTGAGGCATGTTTATAGTGCCGGATATGCTTCAATGTGAAATAATGCCACAATCTGTTTGATCCTATTGCTAGTCTCTCATATTTCTTCTCATGGACATTAATGTTAATCTTTGAGCTTTCTTTATAATTTGAGACCGATTATGTACCCATGTGAAGTAATACCTACCACTGGTTAATTTTCCTATTTCTTTTCTTTTAGCAACATACTACGAATATTACGTGCAAAAAACCCAATTAAAACTCAAAAGAAAATAAGTCAACCTTTTCAGCAATCTGATGTAAATGGCTTGGAAGGTGCCTTGTTACTGCCTGGGCAGCCTGTGTTCAGGAAAAAGAATGTGTTTGAAGTACAAATGCTAGGCCAGACTGTCCAATGTTCAGGTCACTCAGCGGTCACAAAACACTGCCTCAACCCTCTCCCTAAACCTTTCTGTGATTTCTTCATCTAGCATTAAACGTCACATGGGCTTTTTTATTTTTTAAGCAACTCCTTTCACACAAAACCATGCTTTTAAAAAGGCTAAAGCAAAATAACAACAAAAAAACATTTCTTTAACAAACTATAAACATATTTTAATTTTCCTCAGTTATACTCTTACCCAGAATTACTTGCAGGTTACTTGTTGTGTGATTTATTGGGGGGAAATGGTGTAAGCAACACTAGTCAAGGGTATCATAGTTACCACCTATCCGTGTTAAGAATTATATATATAGCAGATACCAAAATAGCTGTTTATAAATAAATACAGCACATGTGATATATTTTATAATTTATTTAATGAAAAAAATGTCTCTGTCTTTCCATGCATTGGGTGGATAGATATATAACCAATGCCACAAATTGTCTGCAGCACTTTAGAGAACATTAGACACTGACATCAGTCCCTGCCCCAAATGAGCTACATACTAAGGTCCCTAATACATATACACATATACACATCCACACACACTAGGGTTAATTTATTCAGCAGCCAATTAGCCTACCAGTATGTTTTTGGCATGTGGGAGTAAACCCACGCACACAACATACAAACGCCACACAGATAAGGCCTAGTCTGGGAACTCATGACCTCAGCGCTGTGAGGCCCAAGTGCTACTCACTGAGCCACCGTGCAGCTCCCATGGTTCACTTTAGAGAACATTAGACACTGACATCAGTCCCTGCCCCAAATGAGCTACATACTAAGGTCCCCAATACATATACACATCCACACACACTAGGGTTAATTTATTCAGCAGCCAATTAACCTACCAGTATGTTTTTGGCATGTGGGAGTAAACCCATGCACACAACATACAAACGCCACACAGATCAGGCATAGTCTGGGAACTCATGACCTCAGCGCTGTGAGGCCCAAGTGCTACTCACTAGCTCACTACTAGATATATATATCTTCCTTGGCTGTTTTAAAAAGCCAAACTTGTAATTCTATATTACGTACACTTTTTGTGTTGAACTGAATTCATGTTGTAAATATAAATAGTTCCACATTAAATTTCGTTTGTATTTGTCTTACTGAGCTTATTGACGAACATTGCATTTAAGAGTAAAATTTGCCATAAATAACAACCAGCTTTCATTTATAATTTGCAATACATAATAAAATCTATGCATCTCTAGATCTGCTAATTGGTACTCAACTGTTCCGTGCAAATCAATGACAATCCTGACGTGCCATCCATATACAGTGACACAAAACATCTTAGAGAATAATATTGCTATATTTAAATATGCATACTATATAGCATGTCACTCTGCTCTAGCACCTTTGCTTTCTTATTTCTTTATCTAGAATAGTCATAACCACAAAAGGAAATAACATGTTATCATTAAGTTTTCTATATTATACACAGACACGGTGTTGATAAAATTAATCCTCTCCTCCTAACTGATTACTCTCACATACAAGAATTCTGGAACTCTCTCAACATCTCTACAAAACTTTGGGCTCTCAAAGCCCATTGATTTTTCAAAGTCCCCCAACTCCCACACGAACCCACTATTCTTCCCCTCTGAGTCACTCCTTTGTGTCTACCCCTCTCCTTTAAACTGTAAGCTCTCTGGAACAGGGACCTCTTATTTATCTTTTTATTCAACATGTTTTTATATAACGGCATCAGATTACGTAGCATTTTACAATTTTAACAATTATTATAACTATCATTTCTATAATCAAAAAATGGAAAAAAATGTGTAGAAGCTCTTCGGGATACTAAATTTTATTAGGATTAAATATAAGAATAAAAATTAAGAGGAGCTATAAAAATCAACAATAAAAATGCCAATACAAAAACACTAATGTGAAATGAAAGGACAGGTGCAATAAAATCCGCAAATCACAATATAGTCAGAGCTGTTGATCAGACAGCTCTATTGTACTATTACTGCAATGGAGCTCCGATAATAATTCTTTGCAGTCTGTTAATAAGGCTCTTATGTAGCATCAACTGGCTTTCATATATGGAGACAAAGTCACAATTGTAGGAAACTTGCCAATGTGATGTATGGATTAATACCAAGGTTTTGAATCACAATGCTGATTAATGGTAATAAGTAGAGTAACAAAGTTGCTTGATCCTTGCAAGAGGTACAACTTCTGAATGACTTTCACAAGTTCTCCAGAACTTTAAGCTTAGATAACACAAAGCAGTGTAGATAGGTAAATCTGTAAAAAGTCAATTTGCTCACCATACAGAGTGTAGACGAAGATCGTTGCTCTGGACGCACAATGGAGACTTTTCCCGGGGCAGACAGCTAATTCATGCAAGTATGGATGTCAGTCATATACGCTGTTATTTACCATCGGCACCACCGCCAACCGGCAAGTATGGTCGGGGGTGCCTCCTGCAGGGACAGCGTGTGGATGATTGTGCCGCCTAGAATGTATACCGGGCGTCTTTCTATAATCAGCATTTTTATTATGACTAGATGGTAAAAGACTGGATAGGCGAGAGGGACCTGCGCACAAACTTACACTCTATAGGACATTAAGGATTGATACATAAGGGCAAGTGCTATATATCACGCAATGAACCAGCCACATTGTATGGTAAAAGTGATCAGTGCTCTGTATGCTGTGTGCTCTAGTCACACAGCAGTGTTATTAGCAGGACTGAGGGTCATTTTACCATGGAAAAAGTTTCTAAGTTTGAAAGTAGTTGAAAATAGGGTAGACAAAATGTTAAGTAGTAGTTTAGGAATTTGGTTAACTTGTCTGAATAGGTGAGTTTTAAGGGAGTGCTTGAAAGTTTGGAGAGTAGAGTCTTAATGAGTGTGGAAGATTAATACAAAGACTGGGTGCATCCGGGGAGAAGTCCTGTGACCGGGGATCAGAGCATTTGTTTTGTACAGAGGAGAGTTGTACAGTATGCCCTATGAAGATCTGAGAGAGCAATCTGGGATATAGCTTAAGATGAGTGAGGATATGTATGTGGGTGCAGGCTTATTGATTGTTTTGTAGGTTAGTAAAAGCATTTTGTATTTGATTCTATAAAACACAGGCAACAAATGTAGAGACTGACAGAGTGGACCGGCTCTAGAAAAGTGTTTTGCAAGAAAAATCAGTCTAGCTGCTGCATGCAATATACAGGTGAAAAATTTGAATATCATTCAAAAGTTCATTTATTTCAGTAATTCAGCTTAAACGGTGAAACCAATATATTATATAGGCTCATTACATGGAAAGTGAGATATTTCAAGCCTTTATTTGTTTTAATTTTGATGATTATGGCTTACAGCTTATGAAAACCTCAAAATCAAAATCTCACAAAATTAGATTACATGAAATCAATAAAAAAAAAGGTTTTTAAATACAGAAATGTCAGCCCTCTGAAAAGTATAATCATGCATATGTACTCAGTATTTGGTTTGGGCCCCTTTTGCACCAATTACTGCTTCAATGCGGCGTGGCATGGATGCTATCAGTCTGTGGCACTGCTGCGGTCTTCAGCTCTTCTGCATTGTTCGGTCTCATGTCTCATTTTTCTCTTGATAATGCCCCATAGATTCTCTATGGGGTTCAGGTCCGACAAGTTTGCTGGCCAATCCAGTACAGTAATTCCACAGTCATTGAACCAGGTTTTGGTTCCTTTGGCAGTGTGTGCAGGTGCCAAGCCCTAAACACAATTGTTGATTAAAAACTCAAAATCCATTTGTAATAACGTCTAAACTATTATATAAGTATTACATGAATGTTGCAATGGTTTTTGTTCTAATTTGAACTTATCTCATTGTTTGTTTAACCCTTAATGTGCAGTGTAACAATGTCCTTCCTGTTTGTAAATAAGTTTGTTTAGTATATTTGGGGTTTATTTTATTGTTGTTTTATTTCCCAACTATATATTTTTTTTTATTTTTTTTGATCATTAAAAGTTCTTTGCTTATTAATTGCTATTTATAAAAATATTCTATAAATATACTTTGCTATTTCAAAAATTTAAAAAATATAAAATATATTGTAAGCAAACATGTATTATAAAATGTACACCGTCTTTAAACATTATAAACATTAAGGAAAGACGCATAGGCTAGCTAAGAACCATGCAGAGAACAAATTAACAATGGCAGAGGGCATTCTTATCTTTTTCTGTGCATATGTTAGTTTCTGCAAGGCCTTCTGAACTGTGAATCATGTTTTGAGGAATGCCCATACTGTACATTCGTAGCCTAAGTCCTGCTCATTTGCATTAAGAGTCTTGCGGATGTCATTCCGTTCCAATTCCTTCCTAAGTAGTCGTTCTTTTCTGTGAATCATTTGGCCATGTTTTCCATGCGTAGCTTTGGAAATGTGCAGTTTAACCGTTCTTAAAAATACGTACAGAGATTCTGTTCTTTCTTAATTGTGAAAATTGGTTAAACTAGAGTGTCAATGAAATCTGTTTGGAGATTCTGATGTAACTAAGGATGATGTTCTGATGTTACAAGATCCAGAGGGAGTCAGTTCTATGACCTATGTGCACTTTTTAAAAATATTTACTTACTCAGAACTGTGCAGGCAATGAAGACGGCCTATATACAAAACTAGATTGGTGCAAGCCCTTGATATTAGTAGGTGCTGCAACCCTGACTTATCAACCAGCCTCGAGCTCTCTCACACTAATTAACAGCACCTGTGAGAGGGATTTATAAAAGAGGCTATTTGAGAAAGCTCTGGGGGCGGAGCAAAACGTGTCAGCGTGAGACATTAGCTACCTTATTCCTTGCTACACAATTGTTCTACACCATGCATACCACCTGTTTTCTTCATTTTAAATAAGTGCTGGGAGAGCAGTCTCTTGAAGCGGCTATTCACTATTCTACCTGTACGGCTATACCGACTATACCATCAGTTCCGCCACAATACTCAGGTGGGGATCGAAACTCCCGGAGGGGACAGAACCAACTGCGGATACTCTCTGCTAACTTACCCCAAAGAGTTAAGGAGTCATGGTAAATTGCCTGCCACTACATCTTGGCTCAAAGCCATTCACTTTACAGTTACTGTTTCTGTATTAAGGAGGAATAACTTTATTGCGGATTTTTACGCTGCTAACTTTCCTACCTCATTTGATATAGTGACACTACAACAGAGAGTGTTTTGGCTCATATAGAGACTGTTTGTCCGTGCATTTTAGAGCTCATTACGGGACACTCTCATTCATAAGACTGCTGTTTTCAATTATATTTTGGACTTCAATATTAATACAATTTATTCATACTTACCAATAGGTGGATGCTGTTTTTGCTTTTTGCTCATACACATTACTACTATCTATAAGTGTGGAACATCCTCTGCTGCTGTGAAATATTCTAACTACGTTTTATATGTATATTTTGTTTACTTTGTTTATATTAAAGAATTCATTTTATCTACCTGGTTGCCTGTTAAGTGAATTAATAGTTATTTTTTTGTGTTTATACTGGCTGTGTTAAAAATATTTTTTTAGTTTTGTTCTGTTGGAGAGCTTGCAGAAGCTACCCCTCACGGCTAAGCCACTTTAGCGCTGAAGTCTTTTTGTTTTGTTTTTCATAATTGTGAATCAGGTCCTAAATCATTGACCACCCTTGCAGTGCAGCTTCCATTGAGTGTTAGGAACGAAAGTCTGACTAAAGAGGATCCAAAAGATTGTGTGAGGAAAGGGAGTGAGAAAGGAGAGTGTAGGCAAGTCTTAAGCGGCTTTGAGGGGCACTGAAACTTGAATATGGGACGATAATTTGAGGGAGAGTTGGTGGTCAGTTTTTTTTTTCAGAATTGGAGTGATTTGAATAAAGATGTGAAGATACCAGCAGTGAGAGATAGCAGATTGTAGTTACGGTTGTAATTCCTGTCTTATCTTGCAATCTCAATACATTTTGCACAAGAGAGTTCAGTATGGAGTTAAATGTATAAAAGTGAAGTTTGGGGTTGACGTCTGAGTAGAAAATAGAGTTAGCAAGTAGGATTGTTTGGCATTGTCCGGAGCATTTCAATAAGTGTTTAAATTCAAAAGTTATGGGGAGAATGAGATATGCGCCAACGATGTTCTGTTTTGCAGGAGAGTCTTTTATGTGTCATTAGTGTGCCATGGTTGACACTGAAGTTGTCTTTGTGCAAAATGGGTAGCTGTAGCAACTTGATCAATGGCAGCTGCTACGATTTGTTTAATGTGAGATACTGCCATATCAGAAGAGTGGAAATTAGAATTGTAGACCGCAGCTGTTGAACAGATTAAGAAAGTTGGTTGATATTAACAGCGTTCAGATTTCTACGGGAGCACAAAGGTTTAACAGAGTTAAACAGCAAAGGTGTAGAACTAGTGGGGGAAAGATTGCAGATTATAAGGCAATGGTCTGAGAGATCATGAATGAAGGATTGTTTGATGCATACAGGACATGCATTCCACAGGGCACATTTTAGGGTTTTTGAGAGTGATGGAAGACAGGTGATGTGTTTGAGGTTGGCTGGATTTCTATTCTAAGGTAAGAAAAGAGTTCTTGTGTGCTATAGGTGTTATGCAAATTTATTTATGGCAGCGTGGGAAAATGAATTTGTATGGAAAGGGCATAACTGGTTAGCATACCTAAAGCTATGGGTACGCTATATAGACGACGTCCTGTTTGTCTGGAATGGTCCGAAAAAGGACCTAGAAGCTTTCTGCTCTTATCTAAATAATAATAAAAATATAAATCTCACTTTTGACGTTAGTAGCACTTCAGTAAATTTCCTGGATCTAACTATTTATAGTGAAAATAATAAACTCAAAACCAGGAACTATATAAAGCCCACAGACAGTAACTCTTATATCCATAAAACCAGCTGCCATCATCAAACATGGCTTAAGAATATTCCAAAAACTCAATTACAGAGGATAAGATGGAATTGCTCCAATACAAAAGATTATATGGAACAAGCCATACATATTAAAAACCTCTTTGTGAGCAAAGGATAAGAAAGAACTTTAGATCAAACTATAGAATCCATTAAATTACAAAACAGAACCACCTTACTGAAAAAATAAAACAAAAAAAGAAAACACAACTGATCCACCTTTGTTCTTTATAACACAATTCTCTGCAGAACATAAAACCATTGAAAGAATTATTAAGAAAAATTGTATTTTCTACAAAGAGACCCCATTTTAAGCAAAATGATCCCCTTAAATCCCAGGTTTATATATACAATATCAAATAATCTGGAAAAGGAACTAACGAACAGTGCATATAAAGTCGAAAATAAAAACCCTCTGAATATAAAATCAAAGGGTTTTTATAGATGCGGTACTTGTTCGGTTTGCAAATCTTTTACAAAACAAGAGTCCAAAAGGTGGGCGGAACATCTTAACAACATAAGAAAAGGATATGAGAACCACACAGTGTCTGCAAATTTTAAAATGTAACGAGAATGATAGGTATAGAAAGAGCTAAATGGAACTGGCGAAAAGAAAACATGGTAGAAACACTAGCCAAATTGGAGATGAGATGGATGTTCAATTTAAATTGTATGGTCCCTAATGGTTTTAATTCGGAATTTGAATTAAAGTGGTTTTTATAGAATTTTATAAGGGTCTAATATTTTAAAAACACTTTTTAAGATTTTACCATTATGTTTTCTAATATTTATACATTTATGCCTTTCATGTATTTATCATTGTGGTCTCTAATGGAGTTTTTCATATATTCATACATTTATTGATTTATATACTTTTATGTATTTCTGTTAAGGGTTAACCGGATCTAAGAGTAGGTGATCTAAAGGGGAATATCAAATTCCCCTTCCATATAAGACAAAGAATAACACGTTTTTTAGCCTTTTATTTGTATTTAAAATATACCTGCTATTAAAAATGAAGTATAGTAGGCATTACACAGCCTTTCATTATGTTTAAGAACTCCAACACCAGTCATCGCTTTTAAAAATGCCCGCAATTAAAATGAAGTATAGCAGGCATCATATATTTTTTTTCACTCATAGAACTTTTTAAGGGGCGGAGCTCAACCCCTATAAATAGGATTACAGGATACCATATTCTTTTAGCCTTGAAAAAGACCGACACTACGGTAGAAACGCGTTGGAGTATATCCTGATCCTTAACAACCCATGCATATAACCTAGGGACTTTTGGCCACTGACCCAGAAAGGTTAATTTATGGTGTTGTGTGAAAACGATCAAAGAAACCTTTATGTGAATGTAACAAGAATGATTATTGTGAGTATCCATTTCTAGGAACTTTTAAACACTGTTTCAAAATAAACTTTATTGCACCAGGGCTTGGCGCTGTTTGTCTATTTTCTCTCCTCTTCTACGGGGGATGCGCAGAACGGAGCCGTAGCAGTACAGCACTTTTCAGCCCGTCACCCGGAAGGAGCCTTTGAACTGCTGTGGCATCAGCTGACCAGACAACCGCCGACAGAGCCCCGGTACCCTGCACGAGGAGGACGCTACCACG
>WWET01000209.1:688011-704005 GCA_011038615.1 Limnodynastes dumerilii | reverse complement strand
GCAGGACAGGGCATACAATTGTTACTGCTCTTTGACAAGATGTTGAATCGTTAGTTAAAACTTTCAGTGTGAATCCAGCTTAACGCTGACAACCAATTGGCACAGCAGATTAGTCTGCTGTTATGCCGATACTCTCAGGATGACAGTGTGGTCAGATCTGCCCAAGTTTTGGGAAGAACATATATGTTGCATGATTTCCCTGGCAATCAGACCATTTGCTGAAAACCGGAAAAAACTTGCAATTGTGTACCCAACATTACTTGCCATAAAACACTGCTGTAAATCCCCTGACTACAGCCAACAGACAGTTCCTACATACAAATTAAAAAACCCCAAAAACTGTAGCCCCTTTAACGGTAAATACTACACCTAATCATATGCTCCAAATCCCTCTTTATGTGTCCATGTGGTCTCATGGTACATATCTTCCGATACAAATACTGAATTAGGCTTACTGGGAATCCATTTATCCGCAATAACATTTTGTCCGCTTTTGTGTTCTGCAGATTTCTGGATGGGGGAAAGGGTGAAATTTGTTTAACAGTGCTCAGCTGTCACCTGAACTTGGAAGAAAGTGGGGAAAGTGAACCATGCTTCACATTTGTATTGCATGATTTATCTAGACTTAAGAGCAATGACTCTTCTGACCACTTCAGAGGGGCCAGGTGGTACTCATAAGTAGTATTATAATGAAAGGAATAGATGTGTGATGTTCTGCATACCAATCAATACTTCCTAACTGCTGCCATTATATATTGGAACCACACAGGTAGGGAATGGCGATCGGAATTGTGACTGTGTGATGAGAGAGGTTAGCAGAGGCGTCACAGACGTGTGGCTATCAGGATGCTACGACTGCGGATCCCCATGCATGCATTCATTACAAATCCTATTCAGAAATTAGGATCTGGGCCTATATAGCTAAACGGGATAACCACTTAGAATATGAACTTCCATTTGTAAATGACAAAAGTTTATATCATGTTGCTGTTCTCTCTGAGAAATACAAGGGAAGGTTATTTTATTACAGATGAAAACACATTTAAACAATAACACACCAGAGTGAATAACTCTTGTATTTGAAATGAGTAAATTATAAACATAAACTGACCCTTTCAGGGTTTTATTATATTAATTAAAGAAAATGTAATAAGCCCATCTATTTTCTAAATACAATTTTTGGTTATTTACTAGCTTTATAAATAATGCTGTAGCTGATGGCATTTAATATGTATCTAAAAATGAATTTTTGTCCATGTAGCATGCTAATTGTCCAGTATAGTATATTGATTACTAACCTGACAACATTCTGTATCTCCAGTAGCCCCATAGCTCCTCATAATCCAAGTTTTACAGCAAAGGATTAATCAATTTAGTAATACTTGAAAAAGCAACATAAGGGAAACTGAGTAGGTCATAATTAAGTTAATATTTAAGAATACTTAGGTTTCTAGTACAATACAAGGAGGTGAAAATATACCCTTCCGACCCATTTTTTTATTTATTTCTAGTTAAGATTCTACCTTCATACATGGAAGCATTATAAAAATCTTCACATTATGGATTAGAAGTATAGATCACACACACAATTCTTTTTTTTTTTTTACTATTATTGAATTTAACCAAGACCTTTACTTTAAAGAAGTATAGTTAATACTGTAGAACCATAAAAGCAATTCATTTTCCCTATATGCAGAACAAATTTTGTGTATACAATCATGACAAGCTATATAAATGGGTATGAACATCACACACACACCAGCAATATAGACTCAATGTTAATGTCAATACCAGCATTTTACCTGTAGCCAAATCACCTTTTCAACAATTATTATTAAAGCATGTTAATCTACATTTATTCATATACAAACTTGTTAAATATGTCAATTTAAATAAATTGAACTACAAAATAAAAAAAAAATTCTTATACGGTTGCTTGCATTTCTAAAATACTTATGGAGAACATGCTCATATCTGTCACCTACATTAGCTGTTGTCAGTTCCTACCTAATTTCTCTCACTGCAATGTGCAAATGAGAATATCACCCAAAAATTGACCACATTCTAACAAAAGCAAAAGAAAAATAAAACTCTAACCAGTCTTTTGCTCATGCCTCTGTCTTTGTACCAACCCACAGAACCTAGTCTAGTTGCAGGAATGTAACAAAACGTTCTCCTGATATCCATTAAAAAAAAATAAAAAAAATGTGGGTGCCAGTTTAGAAAATCAAGAAAATCATGAGTTTTAATAATGTCATATAGATCATATTTAGGACGTTTTCAATATCAATTAGATTTTAAGTTGCAATCACTGAAAAAACTGCCTAGGCCACATCGTTATCTCTGGCCTGGACGCATTGTTAAACATATCACAGCAGCAATCTTAAGCAAGCACTGTCCAAAATCAAATTTTGTAGCCCGCATTTGCGGACATTGTTGCTGGGTTTTTTTCTAATAAAGCATCAGGTAATTAAAGAGGTTAAGTTAACAATAACTATGTTGCTCCACTGAATGCATTACAAATTCAATACAGTACTAACCCAACCTAGTACTTCTTATAAGTAGCAGGAGCATATATTGTTAAAGGAAAGTGGGAAAAGGGAAATAAAAAAATGATGGCAAAAGTGATAGCAAAAACACCCAAAAATCTCTTATCTGTACCCAGTGGGAGAAAAGCATGCTGGGCAATTTCTACAGTTCAAATATGCTGGTATCCTTTATCCTTTATTTTGACTGTAACAAACCTTGAAATTCCCGCAGAATGCTATTACACATGAGCTTGTCCATCATTGCAAACCAACAAGTGAGAAAGCAAAAGAAGATGGACAGAGAAGTAGCTCCTGCAGAAGAAGGTCAGCTCTGAAGACATAGTTCAACATGTGCAGTTCAGACAGGTCAAAGTGTGACCGTCTCAAATATGGGGTGAAAAGTTCACACAGATGAAAAAAACAAAACTAACAATATATCCAGGAAAGGTTTGCTGCACCATTTATTTCAAGTTGCAGCAAACTATGTATATAAATATTTGGGTTACTTCTATTGTAATTAAGTGTGCATTAATTCATGAATATTTTTATGCATAAAAGGGTTTTTTAATTAACTTTATTAATGCAATAAATTAACACTGTTTTCTTTAATTAGGAGTGTAACATACATGTAAAGTTAGAAGAATGCTTATAATATAACACTTTAATATAATGAAAAATAAGCACACGCCAACCTTGCCCACAAACTATGGTCTTTTATATCAGATAAATTATAAGGACTTGATATGTTAAAGTCAAATGAAAAGAGCTGAGAATTTCTATTATTCTTCCCAAAAAATATAAAAATGTACATATATACATATATATATACACACACACACACACAGAGTTTAGGATATAATACAATACAAATGGTATACACTTATAGCAAGGACTTAACCTTACAGTTGCCTCTTATAAGATGTTTTTGTACAAAAACAGTTCATTGTTATATCAAAGCATTTAAACTATTTACTAAAATGAATTTAAACCATTAGAAATGAAGACCATAAGTCCTTAACTCTTGTATATCAGGCTGGGTTCACAAACCGGTGAAAGTATGCAATAAAAGGCAACAAATATAAACAAGAAAAAAAATCCAATGTGCAAGCACTGAAAGACTGATAGTAAACTTGACCTGCCAATGGTAGGATCCAGTGGCCATTTTTTATCCCCTTTCACCAGCAGCCCTCCCCTCGGCATGTGCACGGTCAGGTCATGTATGGATTCGGGTGAAACTCCGTTCACATTTACATACAGGCGGAGTTTTACAAAGAAAGCCCATCTGTTCCCGTCACACAGTACAAATCGAGTGTCACCCAACTTGCTGCAAACGGCAGACTCTTTTCCCATTAGGAGGAGTAACAGAAAGCTCTGGTTACGGAGTGGCTGATTAGGATATAAATGCTAGATAACATTTTATTACAAGTCATTAACTTTTTTTTTTTTTTTTTGCACACTTTTCTCTTGCACCCAACAGGGAACCACAAAAGCCAATCATCTTTAAAAAAAAAAATTGTTTCCAAAGCAGGGCCCTTGGGTAAATAATAGTATGTGTGGGTGCAGAGGGCACAACAGGAAGAGACTGCAGCAAACACACAATGAACTCTGAACTTTCAATGCCCTACAACCTAATTAATATACTTGCATTGTCATTCATTGATTGTGTACAAAATTTCTCCAGAGAAACCCAGCGTTGACTAGGCAAATGGAAGTTAAGTAAAATGTGCAGAGAAAGTTAGTTTTGTAGTTCTTTCACAACAGCACTATAATAATTATTTTACACATAATTCATCCTTTATTCTGTGGCACGATTCGCTAGTTTGGTCATTGCATCCAGCACCTGGCAGAAAAAAGTTTGGAGTATACAATACAAACAGTTTTCACGTGTTCTGGATTCATACTTTGCATAAAAATGGCAATAACATTTATTAAATTAGATGAAAGCTTTTAAAGGCTAGAGGACTGGAATATCCCAGTTCAGTCAGCAGGTGTGTGGCTGCTCCACATCTGTCTCCAAGTGTGGTGATTCCTCAATATTTCATACTTCATAAAGTTTTCAGTCAACAAGTTAGATTTGTTATTACACAGTAATCATAGCTTTATAATAATTACCACAACAACAAAAATGTCATAAGACCTTTACAGAACATTGTCAAAATATGCAAGAACATAAAATCCCAATTATTATCTATTACAATTATAACAAATATATACTTTGTGAAGCTGCACTTCACCTAGGCTAGGCTTATACTGTACAGTACATAAAGTCAGAAGCCATTAGTTCCTGCAGTGTAAAGAAAAGCACCAGGGCACCATGGATATGTCCTATTGCGAAAAGAAATGTTTCAGAAAAGTCTACTTCTATTATAAATTATGTAACTAGAAACAGTGCAGCCTCTTGGTGGGAAAGTTTAAAGTAAGGAGATGAACAGGGACTGAACCTTGAACTCCAGTTACCCTTTGAACTCATTACTTTTAACTGGGCTCAGTTTGCTTTGCGTTTAGACAAATTTCACAACAACCAGAACTCCTGTCTTGCACTCTCCTCAGAATAAAATATATGTTCATGGGGCTGACCCAATTACCTGTGGCTTCCTTTCTCTGCAAGGTGAAAGCTGCATGTGTGAACATATAATGAACTCTGAACTCTTGATACCACATCTTAGCTGAAGGAGATATTTTTCTCATTCAGATTCACTTCACACGGTAATGTCTGCCACTGTAACAGAATAAGTTTGTCCAGAAACTAGACAACAGACTACTTAATAAAACTGATTGCAAAATGGTTCTTTATTGCATGGCAAGAGCTTTATATTATAATGAAATCATGCATGTTTCTGCTTCCTTAACCTGGATTATTGCTAGCTTGGGGCTATCTGCTAATGTGCAATGGAAACAGACACATTCACGTATACTGAAGTTTATACCTATGTTATTCCATACACACCTCACAACCTGCTGACCCCCTGGCCCATGGCACCAGTGGCTTACTCTGGAAATTCATCAATTTAAGACCATGCAGTAAGGAATAACTGTTGAAAGAATTGTATTTTGTGAACGCAGCAGAACGTATTTTCAGCACCATTAACTTCTGCCACTGCCTCTGGGAAGTGCATTAAAATGACTCTATATACTTGTCCATGTTAATTAAAAAAAATGCATTAAAAAAATGCAAAGGGAGGGAGCTATGCTTAAGTATTATATTTCTGTTATTATTGTAGGTGCGTTACATTAAAAATGACATTTCTTTTTAAATAAATACAAAGATTAGAAGACTCCCCAGTCCTTTGAGTCTGTGATTTACAATATATATTGATGCAGACCAAATGTAGTTGTGTGGTTAATATTCATTAGCTGGGTGTCGGGTTCTTTTTACCATAGATTCCTGATACATTAAATTATAGCCATGGTAGTTAATAGATAATATGGCTTTACTATTCCAATCATCTCCCTTAGGAAGTCTTAAAAACACCCAAAGGCATTGTACACTAGTAGAAAATAAGAAAAATGCTGGGGGTACTTGCAGCATGTTAAAAACATGTATTGTAATCCTAATTTAAAAGGTTTCTCTTTTTTTCTTAACTGCTTTAAGCAACAATGTACCTCAAATGCAGATAACGTATGACTATAGTGACTTAAACTGATAAAATCGGTCTAGGGGTACTTGTGCAGCAGTGACTGAAGGTTGTTATCTTGCAGACATTCATTTTCTTAATAAACAAGGTGCTATTAGCCAGAGAGAAGAGACCTGGATTCAGGAAAGATTTGAGTATACCAGCACAGATGCTCCTGTACTTGAGGACTGTGAAGAGGCAACTCAATAAATACATAAAACAAGCACAACTAGGAAGTGATGACCGATCAATAAAAGCACACCTATAAAAACAGCAAACATAAATGGACTGCACTGGAAGCAAGCTTTTCATTTTTGACAGCACTGTAATAGAATAAACACAATACATACAAAATAAAAAGGAATTATTGTTGTGTCTATGCAGTCTTCTGATTAACACAGAAGAAAAAAAAAATCTTTTTACACTGATACAACACTTATTTTACCCCAGCACTTCAAGACAGTAGACAGCAGAAAGTGGCAAAGACAAAAACATAATATAGCGATGATAATAATAAAAGCAAATGAAATTACCTATTATAGTATATAGCATTTGACAAAAACAGAAGGAAAAATAAGAAAAGCAAATATGTCATTTGTCCTGCATATTTAGATCACAGTAACTTAATCAAGTTAATTAAATAAGTATATGTCAGGGGATACCAATGAAATGAGGTTCACAGCCCTCTCAACCTCCTGAGTTACACCCACTATGATAAACATAATACTATTATATGAGACGTGGAACTGTAACAACACAACAGATTATTATTACAAGCAAAAAGTGAATTAAAATATTAAAGCAGATCCCAGGTTATTATGTTGCCTTAATACTTTATATTAATTGGTTATCACATACACGTTTAATATATACAACACATCGTACAGCTTAAAAATATTTTGCAGTAATTTGAATGTGCATGCATTGCCAACAAAGAAATACATGCATTTTTTGGCTTTTCACTTAATTGAAAAATCATGTCTATATATTGAAGCATGTTCATCCAGAGCTGATGAAATATTAAATATATTGTATATCTTAGAGAGGGTGTAGGAATAAATATTCCACAACAGCCACAAGGGGGCAATGCATATCCCTTAATTGTATGAGAAATAAAATGATCTCCATTGAGTTTGCCATATAAAATATCAGGAAATAACTCGTTTTAAAAGCATTAAAACACAGACATGTTACTAAAGGCAATGTGACTACTTTTAAAAATCTAAGTCAACTATTTTCATTAAGTGCTGTATATAAAACAACTCCAATTATGTAAATGAGGTTTATAATTAAAGAAACACTTTTACCAAAACAATACAGATAAGGTTGGTGTATGAATTGATACAGATAATTTCTGCACCATTTCTGTTACCATTTTGTTATACTGTAAATTAAAACAAGAAAATGGTCACTAAATGTAGATTTAACATTTCATTACATTGTATTGGAGTTTTTGGGATCTATTTAAAGGCACTTATTTTCTTTGTATTTCAGCTATCTCCATCCTCTGTGCTATTCAGTAAGACCTCTGTATGGGAGATATCGCTGATTGCTCTAACTCAGAGCTCAGATTCTCCCAGCCCTGGTGAACCAGGTCAATGGGTGGGTACAGCAGGGTTTAATAAGCTCTTTTCCCTTTTTCTCCAGTAGGTTTTCAATCTCAGGATGGCGATCCTATTATAAAGATAGGCCTTACCTGACACCAGCAATCCCCTGGAGAGCAGCTGCAACCTATTTCTGCTGGGCTTTCAGGACATTAGGATTCTTTTTCTTCTCCACATGCCATAAACACCATAAATATACTAACAGTGCTGCCAAAAAATACTAAGTTGAGGATCCCAGGACGAGTAAGTTCTGTAAATATGAAAACTTCTGCCTGTAGAATCGCCCCAAAGGCTGACAAACCAAACGCACAGGGCATAAAATTGTAATATTTTTTGAATAACTTATCTTAACTCTTTACTGAAAACACATTGTTTATATTCAATATGAATAGTGTGCAATACATCTTTACACAATTGTTGGCTATGAAATATTGCATTTCACAAAGTGCCCATGTAATATTCTTAAGAATCTAATCTAATATTTTTGCAACCACTCTCCATACAGAAAGACAGACTGTAAATATGCAAATGACACAAATATAATTAGCACTTTCACTTTTTGTCTTTGGAATAATACAGCATAATAAATTATTCATTATACTCCAAATTTAAAGCAAACTTACCAATTACAGAACATGAACCAAGTAAATCAGAACATATACACGCCTCACATTATAAATCCTGTAAGTAAGCTTTAAACATTGACACACTGAGAACAGCATTACATTTGACATCTTACCATCTTCCAGGTAATCAGAGGTAACGGATACCTCATCTGATGCCAGAGATGTTCCAATGTGATTATCCTCATAATTGTCTAGTCCTGAGACAGCTGAGCTACCTTCACTGCCTAGAGTATCAAACAAATAATAGTATGTTGGTAAACCAAAGAAAAGAACAGAATGCAGAAGACCTATACAATTTGTGAATAGTTATGACTATGAACATCTTTGTATTTAGTGCATGACCTTGACATGGCATAAAAAATGTACACCTTTAAAGTATGTGGTAGAACTTTAAATGTATTTTTAAGTCGGCAAGAAATGAGTATGCTGTCAGTTCGTGCTGGTCATGTGCAGTAAGGTACTTACGCATTGGATAACAGCCGACCGATGCTGCATTTCAATGCGTACGTATATCTCCGACAGCAGGGAAGGCCCACTCACCATCAGTACGAGACACACATGGTGGGTGGGGGTAGGAATTCAGATCATACTGTTAGGGCTTGGCTAAACCTTTATGTATGATCCCGCATTCCGTGTATAGCCCTTTCGCACGTTAACACTTAATGTAGTGTTCAGCATGTAGAAGGGCCGAATGTACAAGGAGAATGCAGGGGGTGTGCACTCCCCTCATACATACGGAATATAGGATCAGTAAATACATACACTAGGCACAATAGCCACCGCTTCGGAGGTCAACGTACATAATTCCATCTTAATTCTGGATCTGGCCCTTAATTCTTGCCACCACTCAAATTTTGTGTGACAGATCTGTGTCTCTGTAATAGATGAATAATGTGGCAAGCCAATACACTGAAGGAAGTGCAGACTGCTGGAGAAATGGTCACTCTCAGCTTTAGTTACAGAGTTAATAGACATTAAGAATACTCATTTCATTAATTAGCTTTCTTTTTTCTGATGACCAAGGAGATCTACATGTTACAAGAAAAACAGTATAATTAGCCGAGTACTTTAGACAAATAATCTATTCCGTTTTACTGGCTTTCCAGCTTGAAACAGGAAATTCAAGTCTTTTGTCAACACATTTGTGTGTTTTACCATATATGTAACTGCAACTAAAGCCGGGCACACACTATACAATGATCAGGAATTTGTTTATAATCTGTGGCCAATATCTACTTATTTCCTACGCCAACTACAGATTATAGTATTTCATTTTTTTTGTTTTGTTTTGTTTTTTTGAGGGTGGCATGTGGGTACTATGTGAAATTCCTTTATCATCTAACAACATTTTTCCCTAGACTTCAAATCTTCATTTCACCTCTTAGGCAAGCCTATAAAACTTGCAAAACACTATTCTACCAGATATATACACTACACAGTTTCCTCAAAAATTACATTTATATGACGATATATAATCCCAAGCACTTTCCCCATTGCAATTTGGCAGGACAAATACTTTATACCTCATTAACAAAATAATTTAATATAATGTTAATATTCTTATAGATTCCAATATATTCTTGATGGGTGTGAGTCCTCGGTTAGAACAACCCTATTCCGATAGGGTCATTTTCTCCCAGCCATTTTTGAACTGGCTGGGATATCGATTGCTTATGCCTCGATGAGGCATAGCAATTGATCCCCGAAGCATCGAACATGGTGCTCTGAAAGGTAGGTGGCAAAACTAACACCAACCCTTCCCCTAATTCTAACCCTAATCCTCCCCTTCTATTACCCTAACATTCCCTTCCCCGCAGCCAGACCCTAACACTCCATTCCCTGCAGCCTGACCCTAACCCTACTTTCTCCGCAGCCTGACCCCTGACCCTTCATTGTCTGCAGCCTGACCCCAACACTTACACTCCCTTCCCCAAAGTTCACGGAGAGGTTACTTACCTTTCCCCATGGTTCACTAAAGCGGCGGGTCCGGCAGCGTTTTCAATTTTTTTTGCGAAAATTAATGGGTGAGTATGCGATAGGCATACTCACCCATTCTGAACAAAAAATTAGAAATTATATGGGTATTCGAAATAGGGACAGTCAAGGAACTTTCGGCTGTCCCTATTTCGCAATATCATCTTTCTATGGGGGGACTTCTACCGATTCTTGGTGTGTGTTTGTGTGTGTGTCGTGTAGCAGGCAAGGATGAATACTTTTTGTATAGTTATTTACTTCCCTTGAAAGAAAGCAGTCTTTACCTCTAGGAAAAATAACCTCTAGCTCCATTAGAAGGAACACATCATTTTGTTTTAGTTTAGTTTGCCCTAAACAAATAAATTGGGTAAATTGACGTTAGACATTTGTTTTGCTTATTTGTCTGTCTACATGTCTATTTACAGTAGTGGATCAGTATATTGAATACACCACATAGTGCATATTGGTTTACCAGATTGCAATTGGAAAATAAATCCATCACTACTAATTTAAAGTCACATACATTTATTTATTAGCAGGTTTATATATTGCTACCATCAGATTACGTAGCGCTTTACAATTTTAACAATCATTATAACATAACTGGGTGATGACAGATAGACTGGGTGGGTAAGAGGGCCCTGTCTGCAAGCTTAAACTCTATAGGACATCGGGGATTGATACATAAGGGCAAGTGCTAAATATCACACAATCCACCAGCCAGCTTATATGGTAAAACTGCTCAGAGCTCTGTATGATTCAGTGTTAGTAGCAGAACTGAGGGTAATTTTAGTATGGAAAGAAACAGTGTTCAGTTTTGTGTTACTCATGTAACAGAAAGTAAAATGGGTAAATAGGGTATACAAGTAGTTGTAAATAGGGTATACAAATGGTAAGAAGTAGGTTGAGGAATTTAGTAAACTTGTCTGAAGAGGAAAATTTTAAAAAAGAGCGCCTGTAAGACTGGAGAGTAGAGGATAGCCTTAATGAGCAAGGCATTATAATTTGTTAAAAGGAGAAGATTGTGTTCCTTGTTTATAATGAGTGATGGTTTTCCATAAAAAATTAACATTTTATGCAAATACATCATAAGAAATAATATTAAAAAGTAGAGAATTAACAGTTAGCAGATGCGTTTCACCCAACATTTAATGTTCCTCCAATCTCAGTAGAATAAAAGACCCGGACATAAAAACCAGAGCTAGACTGGACCAGTCTTAATTTCAAAGCGACCATAGCTTTAAGCTAGACCCATATGCTTCCTAATGTTTTGGGCAGCAGTGTGGCCATTTTGACAGGAAGCCTACAGCTGTGCTATGTGTTGCTGCCCCATTAATGGTCTCCTGCTACACATTTCTTTCTTTTCTTTCACTGGAACTCTGCACGGTACCAGCAGAAGATTATTAATGTAAGTAGCCTCTCCTCCACTGTTTTCTTTACACATCTTTGGCTATTTCCCCACACCCAAGAAGACAGAGAATCTCTGCATTGCAGAGAAATATCTATCCCAATACTGCATATCTGTTCCTGCCAAATCATTGCTGTCCATTTAGCACTGTGTTTCCCATCCCTTACTTAAGTTTTAAACATCCCATCTCTGCCCCCTCTATGCATCTGTTTTTGCAATCTCCTGTCTCTGCCTACCCTAAGTGCATCTGTTTCTTTCACCTCTTGTCTATGCTCTCTGTGAATCACTCAACTCACTGTTTATGTATTTATGTATAGTGTGTTCTACATTGCATATGAAGCTTTCTGCCTTATTTTTTTTATTTTATTGCATGATTGCTTAAGCCCTCCCTCCTTGTGTGTTTGCACACTTTTGTGGATGTCCAACACTGCTAAATTCTCCAAAAGCCTATAAAACAGGCATAGACAACAACACTCCAGTTGTTGAGACTACAAGACCTATCATGTTCTGGTTTTCCTTTGGAGCATGTTGGGAGTTGTAGCTTCACAAAACCTGGAATTCCATGATACACTCCTCCCAATTTAATCAGTGTCCACATTCCACACACATTTTAATCCACATTAAACTGAACCAATCATTAAAAGGAAATGTAACAGAAGAACTAGTTACTTTAGAATTTGTAAAACTAGAGTTCCCTTAGGAAGTACAATCATTCAATGAATGGGGGACAGAAACAAATACTAGTCACCAACCTTGATTTTCAGTAGTATAAATGAACAAGGTAAAATCCATTGAAAGGTGCAGCTGTTATAGACAGGGAGGCAAATTCATAGATCTTTGATTCTTAAATGAGACCTACCATAATCTTTTAATCTTGAATTCCATAACTAACAAATTAATTTTAAACCAAGTGCAACTATCATAAATACTGAAGCCAAGTACTAGTACCAGTGACCAGTAGGGGGAGCTCTGTGAGCAGAATCAAAAATAAAACCATTGCTACAGCAAAGATCAGTCTGTCAAGTCACTTAATGTAATATTAGAACATGAAGCAATAGTACTGTATCTGCAAATCACAATATTAGGAGACAAAAATATATATACTTGTTACAACCCACAACACTTGGTACATATAATCCAATTAATCTTGTAATAGTGCCAAACAGTACCATCCAGGCCGACGACTAAATGTTTTGTACAGGGTATATTGCATACGTTATTAAATCTTACTTGTATATCGCATCAAAAGCGCATCACATCCAAAGCAATATACAGGTACAATGGCCCTGATTCAGAGTTTAAAAAAAAATGAGCATAGTTACAGCTGGACAAAACTATGTTGATTTCAGGGGGAGTGAAATTAATTTTATTCTATGCATGCAAAGAAAATATTGTTTATTGCTTATTGCACACAGATACTGACCAGCTTTACCTTTACCCTGTTATTTAGACTTTGGCTGGAAAACATCACCTTTCAACTATAATACTATTTGCAACAGATGAAATTTGACTCCCCCTGAAATTAACACAGTTTTTCCCAGGTGTAACTTATCTCTCATTTTTAAACACAGAGTCTGGTCAAATGTCTCATTCATTTCTTCTCCCTTTCTTCCATTGGAGATTGTGTGTACCCTGATACTTCATTCTATCTTTCATATGTGTGTATAGGGCATAAGTGTTTGTGTATGTAACAGAGCCAGTGAAGTGTGATATGTTAACCTTAACTTTGCGTTTGGTTTACAAAGGCGGCAGTCACAACATCAACAATACAGCCAACACCATAAGATTGACTGTGAGCATTTGTCAACAGTAAAAAAAAATGTAAAAGCATTATGCCAGCAGGTTTCCCATGCAGACAGCTATGTTAATCATAGTATTCTATATATCACCAACATCCCTCTAACTCTGCCCTGTCCACTCCCTATGCTTTGTCTTCTTTTCTTCTGCGGTCTTCCTCTGCTATGTTTTGCCCACTATTCATTTTTATTCATAAATAGGTTTTTATATATTGCCCTCATATTATGTAGCAATATAAAAGTTTAGAAATCACCAAAGACAAGACTGGGCAGTAACAGACTATGGGCCGGATCCTGACCTACGTGCGTGCAAGGTCATTACAGTGGAATGCGTAGTGGGGAATGCACGCCTAAAGGTAGTAAAGCTTGACATTTACGTGTTCAGATTCCTACCTTAACTTTTAAGACAAGGTCTAAGGCCTTACAGGCCACAAACCTGGTCGTAACGGGGCTTCCCCCGCCCCGTCCCCTCATTTACATGTGCATCTCCGCCTCACGTCATAAATGAAAGGACAGGCCCTTTTGCGTAACAGCCGTATGTTACGTACGCTGACCCTTTCGGCATCATAAGACATTCAAGACAGAGGAAGACGTGCACACCATACACAATTCCCTCTGTTGTATGGACCCGAGGATCGGGTCTATGTTAGCAATGTTATATTATAAAGCAGGGCTTCACAACCCGTGGTATGCATACCCATTACAGGTGGTATGTGGTCATCAGGTTAAATACACCAGCGATTGCTGCAGGCTTAGGCCGTTTTCAATGACTGTGTATCAGTTAAAATCCAACACAGCCAGCAGCCATCTACAACTGGAGGTTGAGACTGACACACTGTCAGAGTAAAACTTATATATTCTATACTTTTTTGAGAAAGAGCATCACAACAATACAAGTAGAGTGTTTATATACTGTATTGAAGATATATTGGAATTAATAATCCACCGGTTCAGGTTCAGTAATTAGACTATAAGTCCTTTGGAGAGGCTCTTAATTGTATGTTCTCCTACTCCACCACTCCCTACCTCTCCTCTCCTATCTCTATCCACACTCCTTCCCGTCTCCTCTGCTCTGCTGGTGACTGTCGCCTCAA
Organism: Limnodynastes dumerilii; assembly: GCA_011038615.1. Classification (NCBI taxonomy): domain Eukaryota; kingdom Metazoa; phylum Chordata; class Amphibia; order Anura; family Limnodynastidae; genus Limnodynastes; species Limnodynastes dumerilii. The sequence continues at coordinate 689,361 of WWET01000209.1, read as the reverse complement.
CTCCAACCTGATAACTACCTCTCACTCCCGCATCCAAGACTTCTCCTGGGCCAACCCTCTTCATTGGAACTACCTACCACATCCTATCAGGCAATCCAGCACCCTCCAATCCTTCAAAAGCTCCCTCAAAACTCACTTCTTCAGGCCAATCTACCCTTTCTCCACCTAAACTTACCTGCCCTCCCCATCTTCATCACTGTCTCTCCTGTTTATTTGCCCTCTCTCACTTAGCATGTTAGCTCTTATGAGCAGGTCCTCCTCCCTCCTGTCATCACCCCTCTACCCTGTCCTCATCACTTCCCACCTTTTTCTCTCTATTATTTCTGTCCTTATTCACCTGCTTCTACACACATATCCAGCATCTTTATTTTCCTTAATTATTGTTCTGCTTTTTTTGTACTGTATTTTAAATTAGTCTTTGCTATTGCCTCTGTACGGCGCTGCGGATACCCTGTGGTGCCTTATAAATAAACAATAATAATAATAATAATTATAATAATAATAATAATTATAATGTTGTAAGGGAAAAACGATAAAGGAAAAACAGAGAACAAAAAATCACAACGATCTAATGTAGTATGTTTTATATAATCTATGAGAACACCAAGTGATCGACCAATACAGACCCAACAAAAATCTATCCTTTAAAAGGCAACTTTTACTTTACAGAAAACAAAGAAAGGCAGTATAACCAAGACTTTTGCTTATTTGTCAACATGCATCTAATTCAGCCTTGTATCCGTGGAGTTTTGAAGGTCTGGCCTGCTCCACTGTCCAGAGTGTCAGACTAGTGGTAGGGAGAAGTCCAGAGAGCCACTTCCAAACTCCTGAACCATTCGTGGTAACACAGCACATGAACAACTTTTTCCAACATGTTTCGTCTTTTTGAATAAGTGGTCCTACTTTGACTTTCTCAGGGATTACTCAGTCTGTACTGATTTGTGGAAATAACAGAGCCCCAGCATGTAGCCAGTAACAGGTGCAAGGACTCAATCACCAATTTAAACGTGAACTGTTTTCCACTACATATATAAACAATAACATTACAATAATAAATAAATCAGGATGCAAAGATATATATATAGTACAAACTGGTGAAAAGAAAAATAAATATTTACCAACGTTTCCGTTTTATTTTAAAACTACTTTCATCAGGGTGACAATTTTCAAAAGTTTTTAAATAAAACGGAAACGTTGGTAAATATTTCTTCTGTGTGAATATCTTCATTGAAATCCGAGTGCCACCAATTTGAACTTTTTTATATTGCTGTATATGGCTGGACAAGCACCGTGGTGTGTGTGTGTGTGTGTATATATATATATATATATATATATATATTATATATATAT
>WWET01000209.1:677035-687918 GCA_011038615.1 Limnodynastes dumerilii | reverse complement strand
CTAGCCTTCTGTACAGGCGAGGTATGTCCACTCCCCTCACTTGTACAGACATATGATCTGCGGTCTGCAGATCAAATGTCTGTACAAGTGAGGGGAGTGGCCATACCTCGCCTGTACAGAAGGCTACCTTAAGACTTCTGAGCTATCTCTGTACTACTACCATGCTTCCTATATCCCACACTGCGTAATCGTTTGGAATATGGCGCTTGTGCATTTGCATTATCAAAACAAGGGTGTTTTCTGATTATTTACGAATTTTGTAGATGGTCCAATGTAGAACAATAAAGATATATTAGTCACTGTTACACAACAAATAATCAATGACATTCAATGTCAGCATGCCAATGGCAGAAATTACATTGCAGAGTAATTAGATTATATGTTGCAGTATTAACTTGACTTCAGCTTTGCTAAAAAGAAAATCTAGGTTTGTTTTTTTTGCCTTATATTCTTTAGTACAGCTGTGGCAACAGCCATGGCCAGAACAAAATGCTAAAACACTAATTGGGCATGACAGAATAAATTTTAATAGCCTTCAACACACTGTGCTGGACTGTGCTGGATCCAGACCTAAGAAGGAGCTTGTAATTAAGGGCCGTATTCAGAGATCCGTTTTTAAGGGAAGTTCCGTGCGTACTTTTAGGAACGGATCAATTGCGCATGCATACTTTTTGTACGTAGTTTACGTTGAATATACGCACTGAAGTGCCTCACGGTAAATCGCACTTGTGGACATAAGCACGGAAATCAGACGCACAGGAAAATTTACATAAAAGTGGGTGGGGGGAGGCATTTAAATGAACGCATGGAGGCGTGGTTATCAAGAATCACATGGACAGAGCACATATACGCATATACGCATGTAAGTACACCCGGAAAGAACAGAGTGGTCTATGGACTCGTAAGTCACCGACCACACATCCAAGAGAGGGGAGTGTCTGGGTTGTTGGTGGGTGTTTCCTTGCTCCGGCCATATGTATAATTGCATGCCTTTAAAAAATAGATCTCTTAATACGCCCCTAAGAGAGGAAGGTTACACAATTGTATTCTTTGCATGCAGGGAGATATCTTTGAATTGCTTACTGCACACAGATACTGACCAGCTTTATTATCACACTGTTATTTAGACTTGGGATAGGAAACATCACCTTTCAACTCTAATACTGTTTGCAACAGATGAAATATGCCTCCCTTGCAATCAACATGGTTTAGCCCTTGAGTAACTAAGTTCATGCACTTAACAAGGTCTGGATCCAGCCCAATGTATGTATGCCTGTGAACAGCTGCTTTGTCTCTACTGTATTGTCTACTTCTACTAGAAGACCTACAGCATTCCTCTGTGCAGCGAGGAGAACCTTCCAGGACAACCATCAATCAGACCTGTATGGTAGAGTGGCCAAACGGAAGCCACTCCTTAGTAAAAAATTATATGGCAGCCCACCTAGAGTTTGCCAAAATGCATCCGAAGGACTCTCAGACCATGAGAAGCAAAATTTTCTGGTCTGATGAGACAAAGATTGAACTCTTTGGTGTGAATGCCAGGCGTTCTGTTTGGAGGAAACCAGGCACCGCTAATCACCAGGCCAATACCATCTCTACAGGGAAGCATGGTAGTGGCAGCATCATGCTGTGGGGATGTTTTTTAGCAGCAGGAACTGGGAGACTAGTCAGGATCACCGCTACGAAAAGGTCTTTGGTACGACCGGAAGTTGTCACTATGCACATGCGCAGTACGTTTTTTCTGCCGTTTTTCCGCTTACGATCAGCGTTAGCTCGCATTCGAGCGTAAGTCTGGATCAGGCCCAATGACCCTAAGCACACAGCCAAGATATCAAAGGAGTGGCTTCAGGACTACTCTGTGAATGTCCTTGAGTGGCCCAGCCAGAGCCCAGACTTGAATCCGATTGAACATATCTGGAGGGATCTGAAAATGGCTGTGCACCAACGCTTCCCATCCAACCTGATATAGCTTGAGAGGTGCTGCACAGAGGAATGGGCAAAGCTGCCCAAAGATAGGTGTGCCAAGCTTGTAGCATCATATTCAAAAAGACTTGAGGCTGTAAGACTCAAATAAAATATTTAGTCTTAAGTCCTCTGAGTCTTTGTAAAGGTGTTTCCTGAGTCAATGGAACAAAAGCCTCATGCGTAGCTTGGACCACAAAACTGGCTACTGAGGATTTTTTTGAGTATTATATTTTATTTCCTGAGATTGAACTAGTTGACTCTTTTTTATGTTTAATATCCATCTGTGAACGGTAAAAATCGTGATTACCTGTGTGTTCTCTACCGCCTGCTGTTTTGATTTGGCTGCGACCAAGACGTCATTCTAGAAAGGGCCACACCATAATGCCCCCTTGCCTTACAAAGATGAATGTTACCAAAACCTTGGAGAATGTGCGTGGAGAAGTAGCAAGTCCAAAGGGGAGAGCGGAGAATTGAAAATGTTGCCAAAAAAAGTTGAACCCTAGAAACCACTGATGATACTGTAATATTGGCAAGGTATATGAAGATACGTGTCCCTGAGATCTATAGATGTCAGGAACATGTTATCCTGAAGGACTGACAGGATTGATTTTAGGGACTCCATTTTGAACTTCCTTACTTTTATATATTTGTTTCTTAAATCTAAAATGGTCATGAATCCTCCTGACCCTTTTTTAACTATAAAGATTCTTGAATAGAACCCTTGAAAATGCTCTCCTCTTGGTACTTTTACAATTACTTTTTGTTATAATAAAGTGTCCAGACTCTCCCTTAGTGCTATGGCATTGCTTTTTAGGGAGGGAGTTTGAAAAACTTTGACCTAATCTTTTGAAGACTGATGAAAAATTTCTAGACTGTAGCCCCATCAAATGATATCTAGAACCCAGAAGTCTGATGTGGAGTGTTCCCATACTCCTGCAAAGTCTGCCAACCTCCCTCCTTCCGGAATACTTTGATAAGATTCCAGAAGCCTGAGGTCATTGTGAAAACTTCCTATAATTTGCCCTGATCTCTTTACCCCTCTGGCTTCGAAAAAAACAGCCTGGAGGTACCTTGACTAACTCTCAAGTAGTTTTTCCCTGATCTGTATGCTTTTGCCTCTTTAAAAAGGAGGCTCTGGACAACTTACCCCCATAGGGATGTTTAACTTACCTCTCCTGAGGAAGCCAGTTAGACATCCCCCCCCAGATGATTTAGCAAAATTTTTGTCTAACTTAGAACCAAAAAGAAAATTCCCTAAATAAGGCAAAGATAACCATCTATTTTTTGACTGAGAGTCAGCAAGCCAAGGTTTAAGACATAGGGCTCGGCTCGCCACCACTACATTCACACTAGCCCTGGCTTCTAAATTGATGGAATTTAATGAAGCTTCGCATAAAAATTCCACTGCAAGCTGAATATTTTGAATACTTTTGACAAGATTTCCCCTTTTAATTCCCTCTAGCAAGCCAGACTCAAGGTCACTGCATCATACCCTCAGTACTCTAGCGGTAACTGCCGAAGCTACTGCAGGCCTGAATGCTGCACCCATCAAAGCATGTTGCTTCCAAAGCCACCCATCTATCGTTCTATCTATCCATGCTATCTCTAAAGACGTTAGTGTCGTCTAACGGAAAAAGTGGTCTTTCTAGAGTCTTGCTACAGCCGCATCTACCTTGGGTGGTTCCTCCCAACCATGGATAATGTCCTGAGAGAAAGGGTACAGTTTAGACATTTTACCTAATATGGCCTTTTTATCAGGATGTTTCCATTTCTCTGATATAAGATCTTTCACTACCTGTGAAACGAAAAACTCGCTATTTTTCATTTTAGATTCTGAAAAAAGCAAATCCTATAATTGAAGATGCTGTTTTGTCTCTTGTATATTCAAAGACTTGTGAATAAGTTTAAGCAAGTTTTCAATTAAGTCCGGACTGAAATTAGCAATTTCTTCTGCCGACCGAACCAAAGTCTCATTAGTCGATAGGGAATTATCTAAAAAAAACTCCTAGCACATTAGCCCTCAGAATCTTAAGATTCCTCACTAATGTCCCTTGTGTCCCTTCCAGTAATGTTTTATCACAAAAAACACATCTCAAAATTGGATTTTACTTCACTTTAGCCAATCATCAGAAAAAAAAATACACTATAACTAGCTTCTACCAGCTCCTGCAGTACGGAGCAGCCCAGGTCAAAAAGAACACTCCAGGGTTTAAACATTACGCCTGTGGAAGATTTCCAGTGCTCTGTGATGACAGGCCTTGAGGCCCTATGTGCCAGGCAACGCGGGCTACAAGAAAATGGCAGCGGTCACTTTTCCCTTAGTGCCCGCAGCACTGTCATTTCCGCCCACCCTCGAACCAAGTCGGGGCGAGCATACAGGTGAAACTCGAAAAATTAGAATATCGTGCAAAAGTTAATTTATTTCTGTAATTCAACTTAAAAGGTGAAACTAATATATTATATAGACTCATTACATGCAAAGTGAGATATTTAAAGCCTTTATTTGTTTTAAAATGGATAATTATGGCTTACAGCTTATGAAAACCCCAAAATCAAAATCTCACAAAATTAGAATAATGTGACAAGGTTCAGTACTGTAGGCTCAAAGTGTTACACTCTAATCAAAAAATTATTCCAAAATCTGCAAAGGGTTCCTGAGCCTTTAAATGGTCTCAGCCTGGATCAGTAGAATTTACAATCATGGGGAAGACTGACCTGACAGTTGTGCAGAAAACCATCATTGACACTCTCCACAAGGAGGGAAAGCCTCAAAAGGAAATTGCAAAAGAAGTTGGATGTTCTCAAAGTGCTGTATCAAAGCACATTAATTGAAAGTAAAGTGGAAGGGCAAAGTGTGGAAGAAAAAGGTGCCAAAGCAGCAGGGATGACCGCAGCCTGGAGGGGATTGTCAGGAAAAGGCCTTTCAAAAGTGTGGAGGAGCTGCACAAGGAGAGGACTGAAGCTGGACATGGGCTTCAAATGTCATATTCCTCTTGTCAAGCCGCTCCTGAACAACAAACAACGTCAGAAGCATCTTACCTGGGCTAAAGAAAGATGCTCAGTGGTCCAAAGTTCTCTTTTCTGATGAGAGCAAATTTAGCATCTCATTTGGAAACCAAGGTCCCAGAGTCTGGTGGAAGAATGGAGAGGCACACAACCCCAGATGCTTGAAGTCCAGTGTGAAGTTTCCAGAACACCTCAGCAGTGCCACAGGCTGATAGCATCCATGCAACACCGCATTGAGGTTGTAATTCGTGCAAAAGGGGCCCAAACCAAGTACTGAGTACATATATGAGATTATACTTTTCAGAGGGCTGACATTTCGGTATTTAAAAACAATTTTTTTTTTTATTTCAGGTAATATTCTAATTTTGTGAGATTTTGATTTTGGGGTTTTCATAAGCTGTAAGCCATAATCATGAAATTTAAAATAAATAAAGGCTTGAAATATCTCACTTTGCATGTAATGAGTATAATATATTAGTTTCACCTTTTAAATTGAATTACGAAAATAAATGAATCTCTGTACATGCTGGCATCCTCGAGGGGAAAGGAACAACCAGAGAGGCTACACCACACCACTACTCCTCATCTGAATGCATCACACTGGCGGGGAGATCATCCAGACGGCGCCAGCAACACAAGCAGCCTGAGCCAAACATGGTAAGCCCCAAACGAGCTACTACTCCTAGGCTCCTACAGGAAAAAAGAAAATACAGGGAACAGCATTAACCCATTAACTAACTGCTGCCATGGGTAGGAGGAGGAAAGATAGATTTTGAGTGTGGTCAGCATAGAGGTGGTAGTGAAAGTCAATGATAGTCTTAACAGGTGAGGAAGTCCTGTGACATGGAGCATTAAATTGGTTGATAGGGAATTCACATAGCGTGTTGCCAGCCTGAGCAGTATTTCCAGCATATGCATATACCTCACAGCAAATAAACAAATGTACTCCTGACTGTCATGGTAAGTGCAGCAAGCGCCGCACTTATCCTGTCAGGTGTCAGCTGACGGCGGTCCAGGATAGTGACAGCCTCCTATACTCACCCAGCCTGGATTACTGCAGCTTCCCTCTGGCGTCTCCCACGTGGATTCTGGCAACCAGCATGGCGGTGCTCCGGTGCATGGGTGCCGCCATTTTGCCGCTGGTCACATGTCTCAGGGGAGCCAATGGGGTTGCACTGCTCCAATCCTCCATCCAATCAGTGCACAGGGTGCACTATTTAAACCCTGTGCATAGTCTACTCATTGCCAGAACAACTTACCTTGCAACCCAGCTCCGGTTCCAGTTTACCTTGCAATCCAACTCCGGTTCCAGCTAACGTTTGCAATCCTGCTACTGGTTCAGCTCAAGACAAGTAAGCCTATTGTCTTGCCTACCTGTTCCAGTCCGGCATAGTCCGGTCCTGCAAAGGCTTATTGAACTTTGTCTTGCCTACCTGTTCCAGTCCGGCATAGTCCGGTCCTGTCAAGCCTGCCTATTGAACTTTACCTTTCCTACCTGTTCCAGTCCGGCATACTCCAGTCCTGCCAAGGCTTAATGAACTTTGTATTGCCTAGCTGTTCCAGTCTGGCATAGTTCAGTCCCATCTATATTGTCATTGCATTCACCTGTCATCTGTACTTTCATAAGCAAACCGTATATTAAACCTGCAAGCTTTCACTTTCAATCAGCTCGTCTCTTTCTTCCCCTGGAACCCATGACAGATCTCAAAAACCCCATAGCCGTGACACGGATTAGTGTTCCCCAATATGATGTTCTTCAAATAGAACATTAATATACTAAACTAAAAAGCTATCTAATGGTTCACGCTGCCTAAAACACAAAGGTCATAATATAGATAGAAATTTAGGGGAGCAATGGAAACAACTTAAGCTCTGAAATTTATCCTACAGATCAGCCCCTGAACCAGATTGTATTACAATCTTTTCCAGGAAAATAATGCCTATCACCAGTACAAAATCTAAATCAACCTGGCAGTATGTTTTTCAACAGCTTTAGGAAACAAAATTGCAAGACAAAACGCATGCAAAGATGGGTAGGACACCAAAAGAAAAAAAAAATGGTCCGTCCCCCCATGCAAGCAATCAACACCAGTACTGTGCTTTTTTGACACCCACAATAAAATACCAGGATATGCAGGACTACTGGATCCATACCCATATTATGGATATGTAGTGAAAAATCCATATTGCATTAATATTCCTAGCTCAGCCATGCTTTCAGCAAGCAAGAAAGTGGGATCAGCATTTAATCTGGTGTTAAATGATTACATTAAGACAGAGAACAGGAGCCAGCAGGTGTTGTCAAATGAGTGTTTGTAAAGTCTTCAAGGGAATTCTCTATACATACTAAGGTTTATACTGTATATGTATTCACTATAATAATAAATATTGAAGGTTTATTCTTTATGACTTAACAGGTTTTGATATAGCATAATCATAATACATAGTTCTTTACAACTTTAAACAATCATTATAAAACGAGACTGGAAGGGCACTGCACACAAGCTTATAACCAATATTCACATCTATTTGGAGCTCGATAAAAGGCAAATATTAGTCTGATTAAACTTCAGCAATGCCACTGATGGGAATTCAGTCTCCTGAACTTTAAATTCTTTAATAATGTTAACTCTGCCTCACTATAGATTGGATTGGACTACACAGACATGGTCATATAATCCCAACTATGTGCTCTATTACTTCTTTCTTAAATACTGCATTCATCATCTGCACAACTTAATAAACACAATATAAATTATGTGCTTCCAACGACCAACTGCAAAGTGTGCCTAATTTCCAGGAAGGTCAGGAAAGGGAAGATTGGTTAACACCCAACTTTTTTTTCAGGTAGTCAATCTTGATTTTTAAGCAGGTTATGTTGCTCATAATTTACACAGCTGCTGTGATCTTTGGATTACTAAACAAAGATTTGCTATGTTCTACCTGCAAACCTTACAATCTCCAATCTGCAGTGAAAAAATACAAACTCCCTACCACTCTTTTCTTATTTCCAAGCCTCCACACTCAGGGGCATAGCTTGTGCTCCGGGCACTGGAAGACCAAAAAACGCACCGCAAGATACAGTCGAGGATTCCCAAGATCGGCGGAAAAGGATCATTTCAACATGCACAGGGGACCCTTGCTCATGTGTGAGTGAATCACACAGCGTGCCTGACACTTACCACATTCATCCTGGTGGAGTCAACAGCCTGTGCATCTGAAAAGGTAAATACTGCCTTTTCTTTTGCTGTGCCATCTGTAGACCCCTTATATACATGTAATACATGTGGGGTATATTAATGTCGGGAGATAGCACACTGTTTAAAGCACATGTTTAATTAAAGGTTTTGGGAATTACATATACAGTAATTTATTAAGGATATATTAGGGTCTGGGAATGGCACACTATATACTGTATGCCATTCCCAGACCCAGATATACCCTACATGTATTATAGTGTGCCATTCCTGGTACCCTGATATACCCCACATATGCTTTATATAGTGTGCCATATCCGTAGATGTGTAATGTAAAGGAGACAAGGAGGAGATGTGTTATGTAAGGCAGACAGGAAGAAATAGATGTGTAATGGAGGGGAGTAAGGAGAAATATGTTAAGTAAAAAAGTCAGGGAAATGTTAGTGGAGGGACCATTGTAATGGAGGAGGTACGGGGAGGGAGAAGTGTATTGTATTGGGGTCATAAGAAAGGCGTGTCATTAGGGGAGGATGACCAAAAGGAAGATTTGTAACGGAGGGAAGGATGTGTGTAATGGGTGGGGGGCGGAGATATGTATTTGGTGTAGATTCAGAGTGGGAGATGTGTAATGGCAGTATTTTCTACAGACTTTCATTGCAGTAAGAATCAAGGCATGACTAGAAGATCCAAACAATCAACTCCATAGCACTCCCCTGCTCTGGGTACCATTAATCCATGTGACAACTCTATCCACAATGTATGGCAGGGTGTTGCCAATCATTACCTGGTGAAACCCACTGAGCTTACCTATAGACCAGAGCTGCATGCATAATTCTCTCCGATGCATCATATGACAATGTTAAGGGGAATACTTCCAGCCACCTCCACCTTACACACAACAACCCTTTCCCCACTGCTTTAAAAACATTACTCAGAACACCAATTAACGACTTAATAACAAGTCACCAATTACCATCTCCTCCAGATTCTACGCTCTCCTCTTCTGTTACACTGTGTTTTATTCCATGGTCCCTGCAGCTCTTTCTCACACCCTTAAGCTTGTTAATCATTTAAACAATAGAAAAAAATTTGTATTGTTTACTTACTTACTCCTTCACAGAAGTACAAAATATTTATCTTTATTATTTTATTTAAAATATTTTTTTGAAAAAATGAAGTATTTACTAAGTTACCATATATAAATATATATAAAACTTAGGAAAATGTAGCTCTAAAACACCAAAACATTGTCAGTTTGGTTACAAAGTACTTCAGATATTTCACAAAGAACCAAGTTTTTAATTAGGATATAAATATTTTGTATTGGAACGCCACATATTATAAGTTATAAGTTTTATTGATGTTGGTGGAATCAAATAAATTTGGGTGTTTTAGCAATATCAATTACATGAGAATGGATGACCTGAAATAGTTTTATGGTATCTTATTATCTAATTATTACATATGTTATAATTGCACATACAACTAATACAACATACAGTTGCAACAGCATTTATGTTGTAGGAGTTGGTAAAAGATCAAGTTGTATAATATATTAATAGTGACAGAATGTATAATTCCGAAAAACTAATATGAACATGGTGGTAGGGGCTCTTTGTTGAGCATGGTCAACAGTTGTCTGGATACGTACATTTTTACGTATGTAACGTCACGTTACATACGTAACGTCAACCTCATATTTGAGAACCAGTTTTGTTGTTTATCTTTGCACCAATCATCCAGTGATTCCCTTTTTTATTTGCTTGGAATTTCTTGCTGACCAGCAAGGTGTCTGAATAAAGCCCATGACAGATCTGCCACTCAGACTATCCCATATTTAGCAAGTTCTCTCCAAAATCCTTTGATGACTTGTCATTGAAAGAAGCAGTGACAAAGTTCAACATCTGGGCCAACTGGATCTTGATGTAGGATTTTATACATCATTTATTAATAACTATTGGCCAGTACTATATTGAGAGAATGCTTCAAAATGTCTGGTATGTAGGAGTTCCATATCTTAATACTTTAGAGATACCCAACAGTAACATAACTGACAATGAGTTATATAATTCAAAGTCAAAATTAATCATTAGATAAACTGATCGAATGATTGGTCCATCCTTCCATTACTTGTTTCTTTCGATCTGATAATCAAAGAACATACCAAACCCATGTCGCTCCCTTTCCTAGAGAAGCTTAAACTGACACTAACCCCAAGAAAATGCAGATTTTTCCAACACTTGTAAAACATGCAGGTTATACTAAGGGCCTAAACAAGACAAATTAAATAAAGTACATGTGGGGTATATTAGAAGTCTGGGAATGCCACATACCATAATATATGTGGTTAATACTATACAGGATACAGTGTGCTATTCCCAGACTCCTAATATATTATAGTATGGACAATTTCTAGACTCATATAACCCCCATGTACTTTATATAGTGTGCAAAGTACAGACCCCCTTAATATACCCCAATATAAAAAGTACATATTGTGCTGGGTATAGTAGCGTTCCAGGAATAGCACATGCTATTTTATCATTTTTTTATGAACAGATTTTTATATAGCGCTATCAGATTACTTAGCGCTTAACAGAGAATATTTCACATTTATATCAGTTCCTGCCCCATTGGAGCTACACTCTAAGTTTCCTAACACAGATATATACACACACACACACACACACACACACACACACACACACAGACATA
>WWET01000209.1:646016-656798 GCA_011038615.1 Limnodynastes dumerilii | reverse complement strand
AAAAAAAAGTACCGCTAATTGTAAACTGTTAAAAATACATGTAAAAATAAATAGCATAAAAATAATAATTAAAAATAGTTACTTACCATCTTGATAACGATCCCATCTTGTAAGCTTGTAATCCGTGGAGGAGGTATTAGAAAAATAACAAACCCTGTGGAACGACGCAACTCATGTCCTGCACCGCAGGACATCCCGACGCTAATGACAGCTCTGCTGTCATTGGGGTGTATTTATACCCTTGGGCAGGCTGTTAGATCACCATGGAAACAGCCTGCCCAAGGGTATAAATACACCCCAATGACAGCAGAGCTGTCATTAGCGTGGGGATGTCCTGCGGTGCAGGACATGAGTTGCGTCGTTCCACAGGGTTTGTTATTTTTCTAATACCTCCTCCACGGATTACAAGCTTACAAGATGGGATCGTTATCAAGATGGTAAGTAATTATTTTTATGCTATTTATTTTGACATGTAATTTTAACAGTTTACAATTAGCGGTACTTTTTTTTAACATATTACAATTAGCGGTACTTTTTTTATAACATTATTTGGGGGTATTAAATGTAATTTATTCTTTTTAGGGGGGCATGAAATGTTTAGTATTTTGTTAGGGTAGGGGCCGGCCCTATATTTTATTTAAGTGCTAGTAGGGGTATGTATTTGTGTGTTGTTGTAACGGATGACAGGGCATGCTAGCACTTATGGTTCTCCAAGCGCTAGCATGCCCTGTCATCCTTGGGCATGCTGATGATTGTAGCACTACAAGCATCAGCATGCTCTTCAGCGCTAAAAATCCACTAAAACCCGGGAAATTCCTGGTGATGTGAAAGGGTCAGACCCGGGAATTTCCCGGATTTTTGGTGGACTTATAACGCGGTTTTGAAAATGACACGGCACTGCTCCCAGAGAGACCCGGGTTCAAAATACCGGGTTTTTCTGGGAGGGTAATGTGAAAGCGGTATAAGTAAGGGTATGCAAAAGTGTGAGTGCTATGCACAATAACAAATGGGTAATGCACCGTGTACAAAGGTATGCAAGGTGCTATGCACCGTAACAAAGGCGTAATGCCATATACAAGGGTATGCAATGAAAAGTGCTATGCACAGCAACAGATAGGTTAATGCACCATGTGCAAGGGTATGCAAGGTGCTATGCACCGTAACAAAGGGGTAATGTCGTACACAAGAGTATGCAAGGTATAAGTGCTATGCACTATAACAGACAGGTAAATGCAGTATGCAAGGTGTAAGTGCTATGCACTATAACAAATGGTTAATGCACCGTGTGCAAGGGTATGCAAGGTGCTATGCTCCGTAACAAAGGGGTAATGCCGAACACAATGATATGCAAGGTGTAAGTGCTATGCACTACAACAGATAGGTAAATGCAAAATGCAAGGTGTAAGTGCTGTGCACTATAACAAATGGGTATTGTACCGTGTGCAAGGGTATGCAAGGTGCTATGCACCGTAACAAAGGGGTAATTCTGTACACAAGGGTATGCAAGGTGTAAGTGCTATGCACTATAACAGATAGGTAAATGCAGTATGCAAGGTGTAAGTGCTATGCACTATAACAGATAGGTAAATGCAGTATGCAAAGTGTAAGTGCTATGCACTATAATACCCCGTTCACACTGAGCCAAAAACCAGGGATATTGCAGGGGAAACCTGGGTCAAGGCTCAGTGTGAACGGTCACACCTGCCACGACCCGGGAATCAGACACGGGTTTTAACAAGGGTTATTCCCATGTCTGACCTGTGTGGCCGGCAGTGTGATTGGTGCAACCCGGGTTTTTTATTATTTATTCTATTGTATAGAATAGGGTATACAATAGTATAGACTATAGAATAGAATGGGGTATACACTAGTATAGCAGTATAGAACCAAAGAGTCCTGGATCAGTCCCGTTCAGTGTGAACGGGCCTTACCCGGGAATTTCCCGGGTCTATGCTGCAGTGTGAACGTGTTCCATGCTGCTGTGTGCTCCGTCAAAAACCCAGGACGAAAGTCCTGGGTTTTTGCCAGGGGGTTAGTGTGAACACGGTATTACAGATAGGTAAATGCAGTATGCAAGAGTATGCAAGGTGTAAGTGCTATGCACAAATAACAAATAGTTAGATGCAGTGCTATGCACAGCAACAGATAGGTTAATGCACCATGTGCAAGGGTATGCAAGGTGCTATGCACCGTAACAAAGGGGTAATGTCGTACACAAGAGTATGCAAGGTATAAGTGCTATGCACAAATAACAAATAGATGCACAGAAATACAAGAAAGAGACAGAACCAACAAAGACTGAACAGACAGAGGAACTGACAAGGGAAGACTCACACAGGAGCACTGACAATAAAGAATCTACAGCTGGAAGGTAGAATCACAAAGGCTAGAGCAACAGACAGGAGAAGTACTCAGGGAGAAGGAGACAGCAGGAAGCAGTCGCTATAATCCGCACCATGGAGAGGACAGCGTGGCAGGAAATAGGATATTGCATCCAATCAGGGCTCCAGCAGCAGACCAGCCCCCTGTTTGGACCGCCCAGTGACGGCTGTAGAGACACTGCCTAGCAACACCAACGCCAGAGGAGGAAGCAGCGGGAGCCGGCAAGCACCGCGGGCGCATTCTAACACTGTCATCCGAACCTGTCTATATCACCTCAATATTAGAGTAAGTAAATATATATATACTCAAATTGGTCAAATTGGATATAAGTAGGTAATGTTTTCTGTTTTCCCCTGTGTGGAGGTGGCTGGGAGCTCAGGGGCGGCCGCAGGGGTTGCTGGGCGGTGCAGGGGGCCACTGGGAGTACTGGTATTGATTAGTTAATTAATTGATTAGTTGTTTTATTGAGTAATCCTCCATGTCTTAACTGAAAGTGTTTCAGGAAACAGTAACTACCTAGGGTGAGACTACGTCTCTGTGTGTGTGCGAGCAAAAAGGACTACAAGCGTCTGGGCTAAAATCTGTGACTGATTTGCGCAGTCATCTGGAGTGCTACTGTCCAGTTCACGAACGCTTCCCAGCAAGTTCATTAACCCCACCCCTGCAGTACCTGGCGGCACGACCCTGCACAAGCCTGCAGCGCCTGGGGTATTCTTACTGCAACCCTCTGTGTTCAAACCTGTAGAATCTGAATATAAGTAATCGCTGTGTTATTGGTTGCTATTATTTTCCCTTTAGGATTGTCCCGGCATTAGCGGCCGGGTTCCATAGTAGTATCAGTGAAGCTGTTTTGTTTAGTTTGATTAACTGTTGTTTCTGCTAGAACTTAGTAGGTACCGCGGTGAAGCCGTTCTGGGCTGGTGTCGGCGAGGTGGTGAGTAGGAACAGTTGGTGGTGTGCTCCTCTACAGGTGCGGTTGGAGGGTGGATTCCCTAAAGTGTTCTCCACTGCATACGGTGAGTAACCCCCTTGTTATCACTTCCTTTAGGGGCTATAATTGGTACCAGTGCTCTAACAAGGTTTTTAGTTTTATAGGACCGGATCGGTGGCGCCCGGTAGAAGCAAGGAACGGTCCAAGAGGAGCACCTGTATAAGAGTCTGGCCGTGGATCGACTACCACGTTTACGAGGCGAGAGAAGACGGTATCTGCTGTTTGGGCTGGTTCGCGACAAGTCATCCCGGTGAGTGCCTGTAAGGCACTCATCCTTTATTTGTCACTTTTACATCTGCACAATAAAGAGAGCTTAATTTAAACTGGAATGGGTGACCACCAGTGAGTTGAAATAACACATATAGCTCAAAGGTTGTTTGATCTAGACAGAGGGAATTCATGAGACCAGTAGTGCCTACCAAGTCCTATTCTGAAACACTGTCTGATGTCAAGCTCAAGAAATCTGTTGCCTCAGCTTCTGCCTTGATGATCTCATTAATAAAGGATAAAAGACCAACCTAAGAACCAAATGTATCTCTGAGAACATAACACCATCTAGTATTGAAGATTTTTTTCATAGCTTCATTGAGGTGCTTGGGTGTCTGACACTTCAACAGCCCTAAATGCTCTTAAAACTAGAGCGGTGTGCTGAAGCACCACTGAAAAACTGTTATAGCTGGATTTACTGGAAAAAAATCACAAAGCATCCTTAGACCCCCTGCATTCTTCTTGAATTCAGGATTTTCTTGGTAATATATATGCTTTAAATATTATTATTATTATTATTACTTGTTGATATAGCACCACAAATTGTTCACAGCACTTTACAGAGAACAGTAGACATTCATATCAGTCCTTGCCCCTATTGGAGCTACATAATACGGTACCTAACACATACACCCGCCAGTATGTTTTTGGCATGTGGGACAAAATCGGAGCACCTGGAGGAAACCCACACAGATGTGGGATGAACATACAAACTACACACAGATAAGGTCAAGTCCAGGATTCAAATTCATGATCTTAGTGCTGTAAGGACCAAGTGCTACTCACTGAGCCACCATGCTGCCACCATATGCAACGTTTAATATTAAGTACTCCTTTTTAAGATGATAACAGAGTCATAAGCCATTCAGAAGTATAATTTCAGCTAGTATCACCTTCCAACCTCCATAGATGCCAGCAGAGAGCAAGAAAAAAAATTACATTGATTTCCCCCACCTAATTGATTGTATGTAGCCTTAGAATAATGATTCCTTCTTCTGAAGCTAGAGGTAGCTATCAAACAACAATATTCTGTTATAAACTTTTTTAAAGTTAGGTAGTGCCATTTCTACTCAAGGCCCTGAAAGAGGTCTCCATATCTTGTAATTACTCTTCCCACGATATAGTTCACTAAGGCCTAAAAAGAGGGCGTGTTCTGCATGACCAGATAAGTAAGTGTAAGATGCCATAGCTGTTGTTTCAGCACAGGTACAGCCACAAGTGCCACTCAAAAGCATAGTGACAGGTGCCACTCAGAGTGAACTATGCTTAGCATTTTCAGAGTCCCTGTTAAATGCATGTTAAACTCATACCCACTAGTATAGTATAGCAGAACCAAAATCAGTGCGCACTTGCACCAGTGTTCATATGACAATGGGCCTGATCCAGAACAACGCTTCGAGGTGAATTTACGCATGGCGGAGACGTAAAATCGCTGTTTAGAACGCACTGCGCATGCGCACCATAGAAAATACGCACATTCACGTAGCGTAATTGTGAACGTATGGGCCATTCACGTATGTGTCACGTAAATACTTACGTGTGGGCGTGCCAAATTTACGTTACTCCAAAATACGTCTGAAATACGTGAAGTAGGTGGGGGGTGGTATTTAAAGTGTACAGTATGGGCGTGCTTAGCTGCGTAAATTCGTTCAGCCCATACGTACGCGTGCGTATGACAGCGGTTACATTGAAAAAGTTAAGGTAGGGTTTGGGAAGCGTATCTTGACAAAATACGCCCGTGCAAGGGGTGTGCCGAGGGGAGTGTAGTGAACTTACGCGTACGAAAATACGCTCCGCGAATAAACGTACAGCACACGTAGTTCTGGATCTACCCTAATATGACTAATTACAAGCTTAATTACAAGCTTTAATTACACCCATTCTTCTTTCCAAAGTATGGTGGACATGGTATCCAATAATAATGACTAATGTATCCTTAAAGTTACATTATTTTGCCATTGTTTTGAATTTAAGTCCTTTCTGTTCCAATTATAAAACTGCATTTGACCACTAATATTTTCTAAAGCTGGCCATACACTAAAAAGGGCTTCTGGACGATTATTTGATCTTTTGACATATTTGATTTAAAACGATCAAAAGCGCATAGTATATGGCAATTTCACGATAATTGTTAAATCTTCGGTGATAAATTTATGGTGAAGTAGAGGCGTGCTTATGCAAATGAACTGGGACATTTTATGAAGTGCCTGTGTTTAATACACTTGCTTATATATGCAGGTACATCCTTGTGCATCAAGAGCTGTGGGACATGGATTTGTACGAGTGAACTATAATATCAACTGGGACATTTCATGCAGCGCCTCTGTTTAAACACCTGCTTATATATGCTTATATATCCGGTTTCCTCTGTTTCTGCTGGGTTAAAATAACCTTAGAAAGGGTGAAGATTCCAAGACCTTTCGTATTTGCATCCATCACGGCAGCAAAGAACAAAGAGCTAGCTAGAACAGGAAGTTATATTTATACTTCCGATCGTCTACGTCAGTCAAACCCACATGATAACGACTGCCCTTTATGTAAGTTTGTAAAGAAAATCCAACGATAAAATAAAATTATAGTACTGTGTATGGGCAAAAGCGATATTTTCCAGCCCACGAAAGTCTGCGTTTTTTAAAGCTTTTGCACGATTGTTGTATGAAACAAATTTGATGTATGGTGCCGATATTATTTGGGACTTTTAAACGGAGGTATTAATTTTCCTGACATTCAAAGATATAATCATGCAGCTCTACTTCGACACTTACGGGACTGGCTAACAAAATCTTCAATCTATACAAATACGGCACTGGAGGAAGTATTCCTAAATGGTATGGGCCTGGTTTCCTTCATACATCACATAGATCAAGAATTAGACCAAACATACAGAAATAATCCCCTTTTATGGTCCACACGACGACTTTGGCATATCTTAAGACATAAGTATAACTTACACTCACATTTTTCTCTACATTTAACGTTAACTCATAATCCCGAATTTCAGGCGGGACTTGGGATGGGCCCCTTCGTGGCGTGGGAAAATAGAGGGATTTCTTCTGTTCGGGCTTTGGTCAGTGAGCAGAGGCGATGCCCTATGACTTTCCAGCAGGCAGTGGAGCACTTTGACTTTTTATGAACTAATCCTCTTCCGTTTTTACAGGCACAACATTATATTGCAAAAGTCCTTAAGTCTTTTTCCCCGTCAGACTGGAGCAATAATTTTTCAGAGACCTTACTTAAGTCCTCAGAAGGCCTTTGCCTTAGGCTTAAGGAATTCTGACTTATGTTACAAATGTCGCGAACCAAATGCGGACCTGCTCCATTGCCTCTGGGGATGTCCTTTTGTAAAATACTTTTGGGTACAGGTTCACAAATTTATCTTAGATTGTTTGCTATCATATACGCCTCTTACCCCAGAGTGGGTAATTCTGGGTATTTTGCCTCACAACCAGAGAGCCGACAGAGGAGTCAAACGTTTAGTATAGATTGACAGTAACGTGTAGAGGTTTTTTGATACATGGGAAAGTTATATAGATTCGCTTCCCATGCAGACGAAGAATCGTATACACCAATGTTTTGAACATACTTCATGATACCTGTTACGTTTGATGGGAAATGATCCCCCTATAGTAGGATATTAGACTTATGGAGTGGCAGAGTTATAAATAATTATAGAAAGGAATAATAGTTTTGAAAGTATTTTTGAGGAGCACTTAGGTTTACTAAATGGTTGGAGCTGTGAGCGATTATACTATGTGTAACTTGTGACTGTTGCAAGTAAAGTTATGTAATCTTATGGAAAATCCTATTGTAACTAATGCCTGGAATTTGTGAAATACTTCACAAAATGTATCTGTGATGTATGTGTACTATGCCTGGTTAATAAAAAATAAAAATAAATAAATAAAATCTGGTATACATCACTTCAGTCACAAGACTTAACCCAAGGCAAACCAGATGGGCCCTGTTTTTCACATGCTTCCGATTTCTGATTTACTTATTGACCAGGGTCCTTAAACCATTGGGTGGATGCATTGTCTTACTCTTTTATTCCTGAGCTTGCTCCCTCCTCCAAACTGGACCCTATTTTCCCTTACTCAGCCATCCTTGCAGGTTTGACTCAGGACCTTTAAGTACAGCTTAGGTGGATGTAGGATTAAGTTGTGTTGTGCTCTCCTCCGGACAAAATATTTGTACCTTAGAGTCTTAGGAAAGCTGTCCTTACAAAATCCTATTCTTCTAAGATGGCTGGGCATCCAGCGGTTCAAAAGACCCTGGAGCTCCTTCAGCGCACGGTGTGGTGGCCTTCCATGACACAGAATGTCAAAGAGTTTGTGGGATTGTGCCAAGTCTGTGCCTGTAACAAGGCCTCCCATTCAGTCCCTGCTGGACCCTTTTGCCTCTGCCAATTCCCAGTCGCGACTGCACACATGATGTTGGACTTTATAACTGATCTCTTTCATTCCTCAGGATTCACTACTATTTTGGTAATGGTATGGCCCACTTTAGTAAAATTGCTCATTTTGTTTCCCACTTCGGGGTCTTTCGTCAGATAAGACCTTTAAAAAGACAGCATATACGCAATCTACGCAACGAAACGATACGTAGATTGCGTAAAATAGTTACTACGCATGCGCAGTAGCTAGTATCGAGAAATTAAGGACATATGTGGATCAAATACGGTGTTTTGAATCCGGTCCAATGTCTGTATGTAATGGGCCTAAGTTATAGTATTGTTTTCCAGTCTCTGGGATGCAGTGTGTATTGTATGGCAGTCACTTGGATACAGTGGGAATTGTACAGCAGAGACTAGGAAGCTGTCTGTATTGTATAGCATACTTTCTTTATTAATGTGTTATTCTAACGCTCACATGGATACTGTAATGTAGGGTGGTTACTGATGTTAAGTGTTAAATTGTTAAACAGGTGGCACAAATTTATAGTTTGCAGGGGGTTGTTGAATACCCTAGCACCGGCCCTGTGTCATTGCCTCCACCAGAAGTTCCCAACCAACAGAACAAAATAGTTATAAGACAGGCAGATTCTGATGCCTTAGACGCTTAGCTCCCAGTAGTGTAGCGCCTGCAAAGAGCTTCACAGTAGGATCGAAAATCTGGATCCTGTCAAGTATTATTATTGCAAATTATCACACTGCTCCCACCCATCTACTATTTAATACCACCTGGCTGGCAACATTTTCTGGGCAGAACACAGGTTAAATAATACACTATACATGTGTTCTATTAAATTATAATTAACCCCTGAAACATTTTTTCCTGAACAAATCAAAGAAGCATACAATATATCACTTTCTGACCAAGAACATGCTTGGACATATCCATTCCGGAACGTAATAATCTGCTGGTGTTTACTTTGTCTCTTTTATTGTAGCTTTTCACAAAGATGATCCATCTGGTATAGTGTTTTCTGCAGGTTAAAACTGTTAAAATTTAAGCAGGGATCTATAACCAGAGGTCCATTTGTTGTCAATGTTACACTATACTTCAAGTCCTCTATTGAAGAACCTTAGTGTTGAAAACCGTTTCAAATGTCTTCTGTAAAACTTCGACAGAGAGAAACTTACCCTACTGTCCATGGGACTGTACCATTAAACTTATGTCTGGAAAAGGTATTTCTATAACTTTAATTTAGATTGACAAATTTTATTAACAGGGTTATATATAGTGCTATCAGATTATGTAGCGCTTTACACAAAACATTTAACATTCACATCATTCCTTGTCTCATTGGAGCTACATTCTCGAACACAGACATACAGACAAACACATACACAGACTAGGGCTGTTTATTCAGCAGCCAACCTACTAGCATGTTTTTGAAGTGTGGGAGGAAACTGGAGCACCCGGAGGAAGAACGCGGGTGCTCCGGTGACAAAGGAAGTACATGCAACTCCACACTGATAACAAGTGCTACTCACTCAGATATTAGATATTTACTTACCTCTGTATTATAGGTGCTTCCTGCTTTCTGCTTGCACTGTCTGTTTGTAGCTTCAGGTTCAAGCTCCCATTGGCACTGATGTCACTTTGGCATCACACTGCTTGAAGCCTGTGTCTTGGCAGCATCCAGTCAGTTCATGCAGCAGTGGAACCTGGTCCAAGGATGCAGAGTGTT
The DNA here is from genome assembly GCA_011038615.1 of Limnodynastes dumerilii. Classification (NCBI taxonomy): domain Eukaryota; kingdom Metazoa; phylum Chordata; class Amphibia; order Anura; family Limnodynastidae; genus Limnodynastes; species Limnodynastes dumerilii. The sequence goes on along the minus strand of WWET01000209.1, from coordinate 647,026 downwards.
ATTAGTGACTGCAGACCAGGCAATCACTGTGTCCATGAGCTGGTGCTAGAGCACAGGGGGCACTGTAAGATTTGGCAATATTCAGATTACATTTGAGTCTATGGGCAGGAGGATCATGAACCCCACCGCTGCTGTGGTCGTAACTCCGTCCTAATGAGCGAAGGTAGTGGGAACTTCGGTACCAAGGACCCTACCTTAAAATTTACACATGGGGCCAGAGCATAAATGAGAATCAAAAGTAAGGGCTTACTCAAGCTGTACGTATGGCGTCTCAAGTGCAGACATTTCATATATACAGGCTCATCGATATTGCCAATATTGTCTGGCATATTTAGAACATTGGGAGCACACCCTAGTTTCTCTCTTTGAATCCACTCCTATTTGTAGAGGTCACTGGTAAGTAGCTATTGATAACCTGAAATTTCATAGTAATTTCTGACCAGTGATCACAACAGGTGGTCTGTGCAGCCTCGGCTGCTTTCTGTGTTGCTAATTTGTTTCTAAAAGCTTGTATCATGTGATCATGCTAATATGCTATCAAATATACCAGTAGCTATATCTTTGTTGTATTATTTGTATTGTTTAAACTTATTACATGTCATGTACATTTAACAATGCGAGGAACAAAAAACTCACAATAATTCATTATATAAACATTAAGCTGTGTTAAATGTAAAATATTTTTTTCCTAATAATTATAGGCTGGATCCAGATTTACATTACTGCTGTTCTCAGAGCTCTGACAGTAGCGACAGCAGTGATCCAATGACAGAAAGGTTCTGAGGATGTGGCGCTCACACATAGATTGTTAAAAAGCGCACATTTTGTAATCCTAGCAGTTAAAAAATGTCCCCTTTTAATAAGTCTGGCTCTGGTACAATGTTATATATATACAATATACTATTTATTACATTTTTTATTGACAAATTAATGCCGATTTCATAAAAAAATAAAAAATAAATGTCAATTAACAAAATATACCAAAGAGTCAACACTGTAGGGAAAACTGC
>WWET01000209.1:631309-644568 GCA_011038615.1 Limnodynastes dumerilii | reverse complement strand
AACGCTCCCACGTCACTTAAGATCCCAAATGACAGCGCAGAGTTAGGGCTAGTCAATGGTGGTCTAAGTTTAAGATCCACCGCTGTTTGCAAGGGGAGTGACTGTTTATGCAGTGGGCTGGAACATGGTAAGATCTTACCTAAGGTGCGTATATTTGCGATCTTTTCGCAATCGCATCTCTGAATCAGCCCCATAATGCATACATCTAAGCATAAAAATATACGAGTTGGGCACATAGTGGTGGGCACATAATCAGCAAAGGACCAATACAATACATTAACATGGTGATACGACAGTCTTATCACGAATCTGTGTTACATGTTAAGTACGGGGGTGACAGGGTAGTAATCCATTTCCCCGGGCCTGGCACACGCATTTGTGAATAGTCCCAGTCTACCTTAGGGATTCTCAGCAGCAGTCTCTTCTATGTAAATTGGAGGATCTAGCATAGACATTCTGGTTTCATACCAGGTTGTTGTACAAAAACATTTGTATATGTTCCTCTTGGTCCTAGCGGGCAGCGTATCTATGTATTTTTCCCAGATAGTAAATAGTTTTTCCGTGCGTGTTTCTTTATGCAGTGAGGCCTCCAGCCATTCCATACGAAATACATAGTGTAGCTTGTTACGAAAGAGTGACATGGATGGGGCCTCCTTGTGGATCCACATATGTAGGATGCATTTGCGGGCCACCGCCGATAGGACCAAGAAGAATTGTCGAACTCCCCTGGCACACTGGGTCTCAGTGTCTATTCTACCCAGAATTGCCCATTGAGGGGTAAGAGGTACAAAATTAACCAGATTACCAGTCAAATAATGTTGTATTTGCCTCCAAAATCTTTTGATCTTGGGGCAATCCCAGAGACAATGGTAGAGAGAGGCTGCCGGGGCATCACATTTAGGACAATTGTTTGTGTCAGTCATGCCTGCCGTGTGGCATCGATTAGGGGAGAAGTAGCCTCTGTGGAAGATGTTCAAGAACATTTCACGGTAACTACTAGCTTTGATAGTATCCCATGAGAATTTAAATGTGGTAAGTAGTTGTTCCACGGTCAAATCAGGGAAGAATTGCAACCAGCGACCCAGCCCTGTTTGACTACCTGAATAATCATAATCTGGTCTCAATATTTTGTAGAGTATAGAAATCACTCCTCTGGTCTCCAAGGGGTTGAGGAGCATTCTGCCCAGATTATAAGAAATATTTATTTAAATGACCATGTTATATGAAAATAATAAATAAGAAGGAAAAAGTTGAAGGTGGGGAGAATAAGAATATATGCTCTCAACAGCAGAATAAAGTATATAATAAAGCCTAAGACGTAAGAGAAAATAAAACCAGTAAGTAAGGGTAGTAAAGGGGAACAGGGGAGTAGTGAGGGTGGAGCCAGTGAAGCTTGTGCTTCGGGCACTGGCAGACCAAGAGGGTGCCACAAAGCTCAGCCAAGTGCCATCTCCAGATCCCTTATATACTAATATTACATGTGGAATAATATTAGTGGCACACTATATAATGTACAAGTAGGGAATATCTTGAGCCTTCCAATGACACATATTATAATATATGTTGGGTGCATTATGGATCTGGCAATGGCACACTATATACTGTATAAAGTGTACCATTCCCAAAGCCTACTATAAACCTTATATTATAGTATGTGTTATTCCCAGACCCATAAAATACCATTTATGTGCTTTATATGACCAATGATGTGTAATGTATGGGAGACATGGGGTGACCATATCTATGGAGGGGGTGCATAGAGGTGAATGTGTATTACAGAGGGGGCACATTAAGGCAGGTATGTCAGTAGGGGGGAGAGATCGAGAGGCAGATGTGTAACAGGAACGGAAATATGTAACGGGGGGATGTGTAATGGTGACTATCTTCATTTTCTCCACAGACTTTCAGTGCAGTAAGAATCAAGGCATGAAGAAGAGAACCCAACAAGCACTATTTATTATAGTAACAACAACATTTCCTTTTAGCCAGCAAATGTTAGGGAACATGGTCAACCCATTCCCTGGCTTACTACCTTACAGGAGGACGGGGTTGGGGGCGCCATAGAATGGCACTTGCTACGGGTGCTATTAATCCATGCTACACCTCTCCCTGTGGCAATTAATGTGATCTTTTGTGGCAATAGTGGGCAATGCCAGGATTTTCAATTCTGTGCTTGAAAGAATCTGAAAAGAATTTCTCTAAGCATGTAGTAGTTAAGAGGAAGGAGTTGTATTGGGTTAAATCATCACCTCAAAATGGCTATAATGGACAGGTGGGTGGGTAAAGGTGAGTAATTTACAGCTACTATGGTCCTTTCCCAAATGTTAATTGTGTTATTGCTGAAAAAGGAAACACTGTAAATGAACAGACTTCAGGGGCTTAGGGAGAAGTATAACGTTAGGGGGAGGATGGGTCCCCCTCCCCCTAAACCAATATTATTTAAAAGTGGCCTGCATTAAAAAAGTTAGTATCTGGCAGTGGCACAGTTAAAAATCAGCTGCTGCAGTAAGAAATGGGATGTTATCCATATTTGCAGGGCCAGACAGTCTTTGATATGTTAAATAAACTGTAGTGAGTTTAGGTGTTTACAGTACAACATAGGTCTCTATATCTCAAATTTCCTTGCTTATTTAAGCTACCTTGTTAATTAGTAATTTGAAAACCGATTTAAGTTTTTTTGTATAATCGCACACACATTGTGCAATGAGTTATCAATGTAGAATAAAGACATTTCACAAAAAACAAAAGCGAGTGAGTTCGAGGCATGACAGTAGGTCCTATAAGACAGAATGGGTCTCATAGCATAGAATAGTTCCCATAAGAAACAATGGCTCCCATAGGAATGCATGGCCCATAGGAAACAATGGCAGTCAGGCTTTTCGGCTGCCCAGCGCCCCCTTGGGGGTGACCCTGGTACCTGTGCGTCATGTGACCTCCGGGATCGGATGAGTGGAAGGGGTTGCCATCTTGATTAAGCTTTATTAGGTTTAGGGAACAGGAGGGCTAATAGCCCCTTGCTGTGTTATAATATTTCAAAGTACTGTATAAGAAGGGACTCTCCAAGCTCCTTTGTTGTGCTGCAGTGCATTTGTAACCTAGTGTATTCTGCGGTAAGAACTCACCACTAGTATCTCTACTGGTAGTTGTACCACTGAGTTCTACTAAGGGCTGCAAGAAGCAATAAACCATCTTCCTTTTTTCAAGAATCATGCCTGTTGTATGCGGTGACCAACAGATAATAAACTCTAAACCGTTTCCTCTTGAACACAGCATTCTGTAAACTACATTCAGCCATGATCCATAGCAAGCGTGTCAGGGTAACATCAACCAGACATAAGGGGCATGCAGTAGTCATATCAGTCGATAACCAGCAAAGCAGTTCCAGCTACCCTTGAAGAAGCCTGGTGGTAGCAGCAGCAATCTCTTAAAGCACAGTTGGAGTAGCCAGTAACAGTCAGTGCTGAGCCTGATCCAGACTTAATAACGACAGCTAATTTACACATGCTGCATGCGTATATCTGGCTGTGGGAACGCACTGTGTATTTGCATGGCAAATGTTATGCATCATAACTCTGAACCTACGTATCTTGTATGTAATACCGTATGATAGGGTGTGACATCCCTATGCAAGCTGATTATACGCATTGTGGAAGGAGGGAGACAGGAGGCATTTAAATTGTACTGTATGGGCTGGTTAGGCAGATACGAAGGCGATAAGTACAACCAGAGATACACAAGGAAAAGTTAGGTAGGGTTATGAACAAGTAAGTCAGCTAAGTTACGTATGTGAGAGGGGACTGCCAGGGTGGGGGGCATTATCTTTAGTAGTGCGTAACTTAGGCACACTTGTGTACATATAACGACCTTAAGTCTGGATCAGGGAACTCCAATACCTAAGGTGTAGGAGCTATTTTGAAATAAATAAGCTGTTTCCTGTAGCAACTATTGCAACCTAAAAGGACAATGACCGAGACTATAAAATCCAGTTATATCTGATGGCCAGTACAAGGTAATATAATCCTAATATAACTGGTGGCCAGTGTGGGACATCCTATTACATTTAGCATAGAATGTAAAAACCAACCTTGAATTCCAAAATTAGTCAGTACTTCTTTCATGTAGGACCAATGGAGACACTCAAAAGCATATAGAAAACGTATTGCTTAAGCTGGCCATACACTGGGTTGATTGCAGCAAGGGGTGTCCCAATAAATGGGGCGATTTCCCGCCAGTTAAATATCCAATTATCGGCAAAATACCCCTCTCCTGCTGTCACAGCAGCATAGTGCATAGATCTGCAGCAGTAGCTATAGCAGGAAGTAGTAGAGACAGGGATAAACTGAAGCCGCGCTGTGTGATGTATGGCTTCGGCTCATCTCTGTCTCTACTATGCCCTGCAATTGCAGCTGCTGCAGATCTATGTATTATGTTGCTCTGATAACGTTGAAGGTATATTTGTCAGAGCAGTATAATACATAGATCTGCAACAGCACCTTTGAAGAATAGGGAGCCTTTTAGATGGCTGATTGGCTCCCTTAAAATATTTGGAGCTTGCTCTTCATATAAATCAAACATGTTAAAAGACCAAAGACCAAATAATCATACCAGAGCATTTCTGTTACGTTTATTTGGTGTTTGAAAAATAGACCCTGGCCACTAACTACAGCGATTATTTGCCCGATCACCCGGTAAATGTGTGATTGGGCAGATAATTGCTCTAGTGTATGGCCATTTTTAGATTGGGTAAGAAGATCTGCTTTGCTGAGGACTCTCCTGGTAGCATCAGAGGATTGTCTATTGAAATCCCACCTGGTCAGAGTATATATACGAATGGAAGAGGAACTAAAAAAGAAAACATTTGAGTATCTGTGTTTAAGAAGGCAGTTGGTTTGTAGTTATTGCAATTAGAAAGGTACTTACCTGGCTTAGGTTTGTGTGGTTCTCCGCTTGGAGTGATCAGAAGAATGCAGTGCTAGGTGGAGAAGGTTGGGTTGAGGATTATTACATAGATTGTGTATTAAAGAGTAGTGTTTGGCAAAAAGTTTGAACTGGATTCACAATTCTGGTGCGAGGTTAAACTTTATGGGTCAGCATTTTAACATAAACTAACATTTGTCCACATAGTAGAATTTTTGGTGTTTAGATAAAGCTACTTAAAGACAGAATTAACTTTTGGAGGTCCAGATGCTTTTTCATTTATTATTCAGCTCAAAAACAGGAAGGGATCTCATTAATAATTTAGGCCTGATTCACACTTAAGAAGCACAGAGACATATGGTAGCTCTATAGCACTCGTAAGTGCTCCAACAGCGTAAGAACTAACATACGTAACGGATTTACATACATTAGTACTTATGCTGAAGGGGCAGACCCTTCAGCTATGATGGCTGTATCTCTGACATGTAGGAGGGGATAGCCATGTAAATGAGGGGTCGGGGGTAGCCCCGTTATGACTAGGTCTGTGGCCGTACAGCTGCAGACTTAGTCGTTAAGGTAGGAATCTGGACATGTAAAATGGTTTTGAGTCATGGTAATATAGATGTTACCTTGGAATGTGCCAAGGTCTAGGAGGAATGTGGGCTTGATATTAAGTCATTGCTAAGGGTGGAAGCAGCACAGGTTTTGATTCAGACTGGGATATGATTTATCAAATAATAGGAAGAAATTTGATTACTTTAGTGTTTTGAAAAGTCTATTTTCAAATCAATGGAGAAGTTGCTCATAGCAACCAATCAGATTCTAGCTCTCAATTTCCTATTACATACTAGAAAATGTCAGCTAGAATCTGATTGGATGCTATGGGCAACATCTCCACTTTTCCTTCCAAAAGTTTAGTCTGGCCCATAATGCATTTGCTGCGAGCTGTTCACACACCCTACTCATCAAATACGTTACAATTAGTTAACAGTTTCGAAAGGAGTGTTTTGGAATATACTGTGCATTTAATGATAATTTTCTACCCTGGGCTCTGAAACCACTAGAATGGGCAACTTTAGTCATGTTTATGTCATAAACCACAAATTACAGACATAAATGATGTTCTGTTTTGGCCTTTTGAACGCCACACTTTTTACCCAAAAACAAATTCAAGAACTACAGTAGAGCTCAATCTGGGGCATCACAGGGAACATTTAGTTCTTATCATCCTACCACTAACCCTAATCTCCCCATATTATTATTTTAGCAGAGATAAATCGGGAAACACAGGCCATCAAATAGAGCTTTGCAAAATAAATGTTAGAATTGAAAAACACTTATTATGAAAAAAAATATTCAACAGTATAAGTAATTATATGATATCAATATGGAGAAGTTATAAAACATCAAATATATCTAATTATAAAAATCCAGACGTTTGAACTTGTGAAAATGTTACTCCAAAAGTATTCTGCCAAAAAGTTTTCATATATTTATTTCATCTCTGCAAGTCATGACAATGTTAAAATAACACAGAAACGTACACTGAGTATTCCGAAAACGGAAATCTAATTCTGTATCCCTTGAGTTTATCCATATGACCACAAAGTCATATAGACAAGATAGTTTTATGCTGTTCTTTTCTGGCCCTGTTTCCTTAAAGCACCATATTTCCATAGCACATATGTTAGAGCAGGAGGAAATAATCTTTCTTTTGTGGACTGGGATATATTCCTTAGTGATTCCTGGTTACAGGACTTCTCTCAGACTGTACCCACTGCCTGGCCTAACCTACCTTGCCTATTGAGGCTATTATCTACTCTACAAACTTTCAAGTGCTCCCTTAAAACTTACTCTTGCAGACAAGCTTACCAAATTACTCAACCATCCCCAACCCCAGGGGTTCTTTGACCAAGTTTCCCCTTGTTACCCCTCATGTACTGTGGATAAAATGGTATAGAGGTCCATACTGAAACTGAAAGTCCATACCAGGGAGATGGTGAAATAAGCAGAGAGCCAAACGTCTGCAAAAAAAGGGAAAAAGGACGCAGGGAGCGTCTGAAACGCGTCAGTCAGCGGCACAGGGGACCCAGCACCATTACCAGGACCACAGCAGCAGCCCAGCGATCTGCCCACCCGGGTGTCACATCTTTTTTGCGGACGTTTGGCTCTCTGCTTATTTCACCATCTCCCTGGTATGGACTTTCAGTTCCCACTTATATATGTTGTTAGTGATGTTTAGGTATTAATAAATATTTTTTTTATCATCTTCTTCCCCATCATTGTTATCCCCGTGAGGGGAAGGAGCAGCCTCACATCACCACCTACTCTTCATCCCATTTGGATTTATTTATGTCATTTTACCAACCCTGACACTTCCCCTGTGGGTTTCATAGCGCTTTGAGGTTACTCTTCTCTTTTTTTCCCTCATGTACTGTACCTTGACAACTCCAATGTCAGCCGGGGCACACTAATGACACACAAAACCATAAAAAATGCTCCCGCAAAGCAGAATGTCATTGGTGCAAATCTAATCCAATTACTTTTTAACTTGTATAAACACTTATCACACTTACAGAATAGCCCTGGACAACACCAAACAATTTTGCTTTCAATCTCTAATTTCTACTCATGCTTATTTTTTTATATTTATTTTTTAATTACAAGAAAGTAACAACATAACGTTTTTGACAGCATGTATACATTTGTAGATTATACAAACATTCAGTAGTTGTCACACAAAGTAATACATAATAACAAAATAATGCTTGTTTAAGCAGATCAATGACATAGTTTAAAACAAGATTTATAACTGTGGTCGCATACATATTAGATCGGTTGAGTTATAACAAGATAAGGTTGTAGACAACAGAAACAGAATGTAAAAAATGACCATACCCTTCTGCCTAACCTTATTTGCAATTTATATCTTAGCAGGAAGTAGTACATTTTTTTTGTTTTTATTTACTTTCAACAGAAATTACGGTAGTTGCTCCACTCACATGACATTAAGTGGTCAGTTCTTCGAACCAATAAATTTATTGGAAACAGTCCCATATCCTGCGCCTAAGCAGACAATATATTTATAAAAAGTTCCTATGTTGTGAATGATTTTTCGACTCTGGGATGCCTCGAGCCAGCCTATTTTAAACAAATAGAAAAGTTTTCTCAGATGAGCACCATAGAAGGGGAGACTGTCTGCAGCCATGACTGCAGTATACATTTCCTAGCAGATGCCGATACTGCTAATAGTAATTTTTTAAAGCCAGGGGGGAACCTTAAGTGTAACGAAAAGAAGGAGGGGGGAGGGGTGGTATATCTCTGCGCTTCTAATGTGGCAGCTGCGTGTAATGTCTTAGGGATGTCTCCACACCCCGTGAAATTTATCTGGCAACCAGACTTAAAATTAAACGTTATACAAAATAAGACACTATTACACAGAGCGCAATTTCCGAATATTCAGTCCTAATTCAAATAGATCTTCAAAACAATACCGTATTAAATGTCCTTATCAACTTTATAAAGCAAGATGATTACAATGAGATGTCCACCCCAAAAAAATGTTTCTTTTGGAATTCGTTGAACAGAGTTTTTATCAGATGAACTTTAGAATGTTCCTCAAACTATTCCTCCTTTAATCTTGCAACGTCTCCAATTTCCCAATCCACCATATGGTATATCATGAAACAAGAAGAAATCACAATAGTATAATATCTTAGTGGTATATAAAACCCCCACTTCAGACTTATACTCACAATAGCACCACTTGATAGTAAGCGTATCGACCTTATAAAGGTCCCTCCACTTCTGTTAATCTTCTCCCGTCCTTGGTCAGTATCGCATATGTAAGGAAACTTTGATAGTGCACCTTGAGAAAGGCCACAGAGCTGGCTGAAACGCGTTGGTGGGACAGGGTACTCCGATGGTGAGCAGTGCTTAAACTTTGTTGGATTGCATACACTTTCTTAAACAGCAAGGCTACGGGCCCCTATACTATCTGCCGGCTGTGTGTGAGAGTGTTGACAGTATACCTGGGCGACGCACTGTGTCCCACGGAGCCCTGTTCATAGAACAAAGGGGGATTTGGAAAAGATTTTTTTTGGAAAAGATTCATTCACAGACAAGAAAGGAGATATTTCTGAATGCGATATTCAATCATCTTTATTGTAAGCAGCAACAGTATTAATTCAGGCTATACTATTGTTGCAGTATTACACTATTGTGATTCTTTCTTTTCATATTGAACGAATCAACGTCGGAGGAATAGAAGATACGAAATACAGAGACCAGCAACCTAGAAAAAGAAATAATTTATTACGGGCATTCAGTACAAGAGAAATCTATTGTGAGCATAACTTACAGTTTTTATTTATATTGATACAACAGTACTTCACTATCAAAGTTTCCTTAAATATGTGATACTGACCAAGGACGGGAGAAGAATAACAGAAGTGGAGGGAACCTTAAGTGTTGAGGAAAAATTCCCAGAATGGCCCATTGGGGTGTTAACAAATCGCCAGACTCTGAACCAGAACTGCTTGATCACCTGACAGTCCCATAGACAGTGATTTAAATCTGCTCCTGGGTGGTCACATTTGGGACAGTTAGGATTCTGGGTAATGCCAATTTGTTGTGCTCGTGAAGGTGACAAGTAAGCTCTGTGCAGGATGTTGAGAAACATTTCCTATATGACATGGCAGGAAAGAGGTGAGAAGCCTTCAAATGGGCTCGAAGCATAGATGATACCGTTAGGCTAGGGAATCTACCAAACCACTAAGTTAAGCCCAATTTAAAATTACTATGATCAATATGTGGTCTCAAGAAGTTATAGTGAATCGAGATTGCTCTTTTGTGAGGTACTTGTGATGATAAAATTATGTCTAACAAATTATTACAATCATCTGTGAGCATACAAACTACTGAACTTATATAGTGCAGGAAAACCATATCATGTGAAACCAATGTTCTATATTTAGCTCTTGCTTGGAAATATGGTAAGGGTCTGCGACCCTCCTTTGTTACGAAGTGTATGATCTTTGAGACACCTTCTTCCTTTCATCGCACAAAGGGTTGAGCAGCCATGCCATCCTGAAAGATAGAGTTGCCAAGGAGAGGTAGATGGAGGGAATAGTAGGGATTTAGACAGAGTTTATGCCTTAACTGGAACCATGTGCACATTACTGTTATCGATAAGGGATTCTAATTAATTTGCGTAATCAGTTCACTGTCGTGTAGATTCAGGAAGGCAACTAAGTCAATGCCAGGGAGGAATTGTTGGTCAAGTGTTGTGTTGGTGTATATTTCTGTTTGTGAAATCCAGTCCCAAAGGTGTCGTAATTGTATTGCTTGACATTAAATCCACCCAATGCTCGGCTTTGCTGTAGTTTAAATAGGCTTAGTCTAGATTTTTTTATTAACCTATATTAATGAACAGAACATTGCGTTTATACTTCTGATATTTTTTTTGACTGAGAAATAGGGGGAGAACTTGGAGGGGATACAGAAGCTTGGGGAAGACAATCATTTTAATTAGGTTAACACGACCTCCATATGTGAGGCATAATTTTGACCAACCCCTAATCACTGTTTCAATGTGAAACATTTTTTAGTTAGATTTAAATAGCACAGGTTCTCAATGTTTTTAGGTAAGGTAATCCCTAGATAAGGGATGGAGTACTTAGCCCATGATATCCCTATGTCTCATGCCCATCCAGGGGTAGTTATTGTAAAGTCAAGATAAAGTGCCAAGAATTTATCAAAACTCACCACACTTGAACCCAGATACTGAGCCAAATATATATATATATGCCCGTAACATCGGGTCTAGGAGTATATTGAAATAAAGGGGAGACAATGGGCATCCCTCACGGGTGCCACTTTCCATTACAATTTCTGGTTTCGAACGCCATTTACTAACAGTGGTGGCAGGGGAGGTATAAAACAAGTTAATTAGGACTCTAAAGTCAGGGCTAAAATCCTGTGTCTCAGTATTGCTTGCATGTAAGGCCAGGAAACTGAATCAAATGCCATATGTGATTCAAGGCTTAGCAATATTCCAGAGGAATGACTCGTCTGTGTTGCAATTACAGCCGCTATTGTGGAACAGATACTCTTGACCAATTGTCTGGCAGCTACAAAGCCAAGTTGCTGGTCTGTTAGAATATCTGGCAAGAAGGACTGTAAGCTGGTGGCCGTTATTTTAGCCAAAATCTTACCATCTAGGTTTAAGAGCATTATCGGTCAATAGGTCTTTTCCCTGCTTTGGAATAAGAATCATGTGTGCTTGATTAGAGGTTAGATATGAGGCATGATCCCTGTGCAATTTACAAAAGAGTTCCAACAGTAACGCAGTAATTTCTGGCTCTAAAGTTTTATAATATTTGGCTGAAAAACCATCAGGGCCTGGGATTTATGTAGGTGCAGACTACGTACTGATGCCAGATCTCCTCTATAGTTCCTATATAGTGATTGCTTGGCCTGTGATGTAAGGTAACTCTCTAGTAATCGACATGTTTCACGGTAATTGCAAAGATTTTCATCACTTGGGTTGGCGACATATATGTCGTCCTCTGGAGCCCCTCCTGTCAGGCCCTTATCTCACGGTTACGTTTTGGCTGTGTAATTAATGATATGGCCCCCCCTCGTGACAGCCTTTGAGGTCTCCCAAAACAGACTAGGTCTATCCCAATAATCCATCTAAGTAGTCATCTAATGAGTCAAATTTATACAGGTGGGCTGGGAAGCGTCACCACTGAAATTTATTTCTCATTTGGGTTGGGTGCAAAGATATCGTCATCATGGCATGACAATCATGTGGCTAATCAATGCCTCAGAAATGTCAGACATGAGATGGTCTGCTATTAAGATATGGTCAATATGGGAATGGAACCCATACACACCCGTCATAAACATGAATGTCCTTTCACTAGGATTCAAGAGCCGCCAGTTAACATAATGTGTCGCCTTAAGGGTAAAGAAAGAAGAAATCTCTGCTGACTTCTATCAAGTGTTGGGCAGTAACAAATTGGACATGGCTGCAAAAAAATCCCGCTACGAGGCATTTGAACTATATGGGTTCACCAACATATAACGGACGTCATTAATCTGAAGGTCTAGAATTAAATATCTACTCTCAGGGTCACTTAGTGTATCTAAAATTGTATATTGCAATGATTTGGATAAAACAATAGCTACTCCCCTTGATTTGGTATTGTATGTGGCTGTCACACAGTCTCCAACCCAACCCGCTCTAAGTGTCGCCTCTTTACCTGTTTTCAAGAATGCAATGTTTTGGATTTCTGCAGGTGCATGAGATCTTTCTTACGCTTCACAGGTGTATTGAGACCTCCCATGTTCCAGGAGCTATATGAATAAGTGGAGGGGGGCCTGGTGATATCTAAGAGAAAAGGAGGTGGGTATGGTATGGCTGACTCACCCATATGCAATGAAGGCAGTTGCATAGAACATTAGCATTAGTCATAGAGTAGGTATTGGAAGGTGTGAGTAAGCAGATTTCTCAATGACTCTCGTCAGTCTGAGTAGAAAATAAGCGACCTGAATATATGAAAAATAAACATTATTAAGAATAAACCAAAGAACAAGCTTTACCATGTGCATTCCAATATTTTATACATTTTTTTTAGCCATCCTAACCCACAGATTGGCTCCAGTAAAAACACTGGATGCCACCTGAGACAAAAACTTAATTTGAAACATAATAATATTGACTCTGCTCCCAACAAGGGAAGAAACACTGAACAGTTGTATAATTTTCTGATTCAAATAACAGTTACAGTGAACTAAAAACTAATAAAGTAGTAGCCCCTAGTTATTCATCATATAGATTACTATTTCAAGGTAATAAATGTGGCAGCAAAATTGATTACAACTTCGGGAAAGAACAAGTTGACTGAGATGGGGACACTGGGGGTGAAATAACAGATTGGATGTGTCTCCTGGCCTCTGCTGGGTCATCATAGATATAAGTCTGACCATTCTCAATAACCCGTAATTTGGCTGGGTGCATCAAAGTAAACTTTATATTATGCCCCGCAAGGTGTTTACATATAGGAGTAAATTCCCTCCTTCTTTGAGAAAGGGCTATGGGGTAGTCTTGGAAAATTAAGACTCTGTTACCTCCCACAAGCATTGGGGCATTTTGTCTGTAAGCTGTTAAGATTTGTTCCTTTGCTCTAAAGTCTAAGAACCTAGCTATAACAGGTCTAGATCTATTCTGAGCACCCGGCTGGAGTCTGCCCATGCCATGTGCCCTTTCTATTTGAGGCATGCCTTAGCGAGTAAGAGATGCCCAGAGCATTAGGCAGTGCCTGCAACAGGAAAGA
>WWET01000209.1:606678-620677 GCA_011038615.1 Limnodynastes dumerilii | reverse complement strand
GGTTCAGCATGTAGGCAATGCAATAACCGGTTTGACCAGCGGATTATCGACTGATTGTCCCCGTAATTGCATAGTTCAGGGGTTCTCAACCAGTGGTATGTGTGCCACTGGTGGTACACGTACCACTGTGTGGGGGTACACAAGACAATTGGGCTCTGTTATTTGGAGTTACTACATCCAGAAGTAGTTATATTTTAACCATAAGCAATACTAGATGGCAGGAAGGAACGTGGGCAGAGAAAGTATGTAAAAGCAAAGGAACACATTGAGAGTGAAGGAAAGACCAAGCATATAAGCATGACCGGTTTTCTTCCTGAACCCACATGGCCGCATCTATAGCTTAACATTCAAAGCAGTATCCACAGTTGTTACTAAATAGACAACTCTATATGTGTTTGTGTATGCTTGTAACATCACAGAGTTAATATTTCCAGAAAAATTATATTACCTTATAAGAAATCAACTTCCTGGGTGTTGTATTTGATTTCAAATTTGATTCACAAGCCATTAATTGAATAACTTCAAAAAATTACAATGAAACTTATTAAATGCATAAAAAATGTATTAAGCTTAGGATGTTGAGATCTTGGACTGGATACAGACCTCCACTTCTGCTGCACTTGGTGTTTTGAACACAGAGGCTTTCCCACCTCCCACCTAGTGTACTTGCTGTTCATGCCGATCGGCATTCTCATCCATTCATTAAAAAAAATCTAAAAGTGCTGCCATTCGAAATAAAGACAGCCAAAAAAGGAACTTCAGCTGTCTCTATTTCTAAAGGCAGCCCATCGGACCGGTGACTCCCATTAAAATGGCGATAGGGAAATGTCTGAATTGGTACCCAGAAAGAGCATGCCTATTTGCAATTGCAACCCAGCCCCACTGTGAGAGTGTCAAAAGTGTCATACCTCTTAAGTCTGGATGGGTCGCATATGCAAAATTCTATCCATTTAAATACAGATTTGTTATAAGAAACCGCTGCAATTACTCTTTTAGCCACCAGAGGTCATTGTTCTGTATTTTCTTGAACTTGCCCTTAGTTTGCCCTAATGGCAGCAAATCTTCCTTGAATATATGTATTGGCCTATAAAAATTACTTGAATCTAAGCTTTGAATAGCTTTTTTTGTCGGCTCAGCTCCTGGTACATACTCCTGCATCTTACAATGGACAACACGCTTGTGTACAAACAAAAGACAAGGCTTTAGTCACGCATTGAACTTCAGTCACATTGGTTTATGAAGGAGTAACTGTGTGATAAATTTCTGTCCCTGATTAGCGAAAGAAAAGGTTTATCAGAAATGCACCCTCTGGTGTGGACATTCCACATAACATAGAGGAAAACTCTAAATACAAGGGTTATGTCACTATCAAACGCTTTCAAAGAAGGCGATGAGCCGCACAGCTTTAAATCTAATGACCTGGTCTGATAAGAGGAACATTTTAATTTTTTTTTTATCAAAATCTTAAAATTGGTATATAATACAGTGTATTTATTTTGTAGATAAACAAAAGAATGTCCCCTGTCCCCTAATAGAATAATCAGAAACAATAAGTATTCTAGATTTCATTTAAAAATTGAAAGTAGGTATGTTACAGGCCTGGGGGAATCAGAATTATTACATAGGAGTCCAGAGGGGTGAGCATGGGTATTGCAGTATTTAGCTAATTTTGCAGATGCCTCATGTTTTGACTGAAGGCAATGTATTCCATAGGAAAATGAAACTCTCCTCTATGATTATTCAGCACTTAGTCTGTGTGTATGTATGTGTTAGGGACCTATGTAGCTCACACAAGGGACAAATATTCTCTGTAAAGTTCACTGCAGACAATTTGTGGTGGTATATAAATAAGTGTAAATAATAATACTATTCTTTTTTTTCTGGTACTTGGGTAAGCAGTCTTCCTCCAACTATCCACTGGCACTTTCTATCTATACCAGGCGACTATAATGGTCATTTAGAAAAAAAAAAACGAAATGCCTTCATGTTTCCTTTAAGTGCTCTTACTCTTACTGAACAACTGGCAGTTTAACAATCTAGCATGTACTAATCCATATATTTTAGTTTTAGGTTGGTACACCCTGACCAATTGGGTTATGGGTATAGCAAGAAATTTGATGGGAGAAGCAACATGATGTGAGATAAACATTTAAGTGTAGATGGAAACTGCCATTGCGAACCTGGAGCCCATGTGCCAATGTTTTGCACAATAAAGCAAAATCAATGCTAGTCATCTGACCGGTATCTCATATAAATAACAGATTTAATATTCCTATGACACATTATTAACTCATTACTAGATATTTGGATATATACAGCTAAATGTTAGCCTAATATGCCTCATCCAACTTCTCTCCCATTCCTTATTCCCAGTATTTTTTTTTAGCAAGTCTGATTAACATTTCTTTATTAAACATGGAGTTATAAAAT
Source organism: Limnodynastes dumerilii (assembly GCA_011038615.1). Taxonomy (NCBI): domain Eukaryota; kingdom Metazoa; phylum Chordata; class Amphibia; order Anura; family Limnodynastidae; genus Limnodynastes; species Limnodynastes dumerilii. The sequence goes on along the minus strand of WWET01000209.1, from coordinate 618,247 downwards.
TATAATAATAATAATAATCAGTGCTTTTTTTGTAAAAAAAAAAAAAAAAGCCTCCATGGGTGCCCCTTTTAATTCCAGCTTCCATTGTCTGCCCCTTTTAATGTCCAGCCTCCTTTGTCTACCCCTTTTAATGTGCAGCCTCCATGTGTGCCCCTTGTAATATCCAGCCTCCATTGTCTGCCCCTTTTAATGTCCAGCCTTCATGTTTGCCCCTTGTAATGTCCAGCCTCCTTTGTCTGCCCCTTATAATGTTCAGCCTCCATATGTGCCCCTTATGTCCAGCCTCCATGTCTGTCCCTTGTAATGTACAGCCTCCACGTGTGCCCCTTATATCCAGCGTCCATGTCTGCCCCTTGTAATGTACAGCCTCCACGTGAGCCCCTTATGTCCAGCCTTCATGTCTTCTCTTACTTACTTTTGACATCTTCTCCCTTCCTCTGTGGCGCGGAGTCAGGCAGGACAGTCCCCCGAAAGTGAGACTGTCCTGCTGTAATGAAAAAGGTTCCGGTGCGTCCGACGAGAAAAAAAAGCACTGATAATAATAATAATAATAATAATAATATACTGGGTTAACATTGTGGGTATGGACCACGCTTCTGTTCTGGGCGTGTACAGTGCAAAAATACACAAAGATACACAGCACTGTTGTGCATGGGTCTGGATTAGGCCCTCCATATCTGCCCAAAGCTTTTATCTAGGTGGAGAGTGCCACAAATTGTGTGAACACATCTGTATAAAACAACTTTTTAAGCTTGAAACCCTGCTTGATGCAGGATTCCCATTCTCTGGCAAGATTTTTTTTTGTGCACGATGACTGTGATAACTGGGAGTGGTTGTTAATTGGTATAGTCTGGAGCAAATCTAGAATCTTAAATAAATTAAACTTGACCCAGGAGGTTCAATTTGGGGAGCCAAACAGAGTCTTGACAAATATGCATTACTTAGGCGTAGTATAAAACTAACAAATGTAAAAAAAAATGTTTGTTTATATATATATATATATATATATATATATACACACACACACACACATATATACGTACATATATACATATTTATTAACACCTCTATTAAGATACATTTTGGGTATTGTATACCATAGACTATCATCATTATTGGGTATTGTATACCATAGACTATCATCATTATTGGGTATTGTATACCATAGACTATCATCATTATTGGGTATTGTATACCATAGACTATCATCATTATTGGGTATTGTATACCATAGACTATCATCATTATTGGGTATTGTATACCATAGACTATCATCATTATTGGGTATTGTATACCATAGACTATCATCATTATTGGGTATTGTATACCATAGACTATCATCATTATTGGGTATTGTATACCATAGACTATCATCATTATTGGGTATTGTATACCATAGACTATCATCATTATTGGGTATTGTATACCATAGACTATCATCATTATTGGGTATTGTATACCATAGACTATCATCATTATTGGGTATTGTATACCATAGACTATCATCATTATTGGGTATTGTATACCATAGACTATCATCATTATTGGGTATTGTATACCATAGACTATCATCATTATTGGGTATTGTATACCATAGACTATCATCATTATTGGGTATTGTATACCATAGACTATCATCATTATTGGGTATTGTATACCATAGACTATCATCATTATTGGGTATTGTATACCATAGACTATCATCATTATTGGGTATTGTATACCATAGACTATCATCATTATTGGGTATTGTATACCATAGACTATCATCATTATTGGGTATTGTATACCATAGACTATCATCATTATTGGGTATTGTATACCATAGACTATCATCATTATTGGGTATTGTATACCATAGACTATCATCATTATTGGGTATTGTATACCATAGACTATCATCATTATTGGGTATTGTATACCATAGACTATCATCATTATTGGGTATTGTATACCATAGACTATCATCATTATTGGGTATTGTATACCATAGACTATCATCATTATTGGGTATTGTATACCATAGACTATCATCATTATTGGGTATTGTATACCATAGACTATCATCATTATTGGGTATTGTATACCATAGACTATCATCATTATTGGGTATTGTATACCATAGACTATCATCATTATTGGGTATTGTATACCATAGACTATCATCATTATTGGGTATTGTATACCATAGACTATCATCATTATTGGGTATTGTATACCATAGACTATCATCATTATTGGGTATTGTATACCATAGACTATCATCATTATTGGGTATTGTATACCATAGACTATCATCATTATTGGGTATTGTATACCATAGACTATCATCATTATTGGGTATTGTATACCATAGACTATCATCATTATTGGGTATTGTATACCATAGACTATCATCATTATTGGGTATTGTATACCATAGACTATCATCATTATTGGGTATTGTATACCATAGACTATCATCATTATTGGGTATTGTATACCATAGACTATCATCATTATTGGGTATTGTATACCATAGACTATCATCATTATTGGGTAGTGTATGCTATAGACCAAGGGTGGCCAAACTCGGGCCTCATGATCTACCAACGGTCCATGTTTTCCAGGGCTCCTCAGATAGTCAGAACTGAGATAATCACTACCACCTGTAGATCTTTGAGAATGTATCAGTCAGTAATGAACACACCTGTGCTCCAACTTGGAGACCTAGAAGACATGAACCGTTGGTAGCTCATGAGGCCCAAGCTTGGCCACCCATGAGCTAGGTTTACACCTGTAAATTTTATCAGATGCAATCGCTATTAACAATGCCAGAAAGTCCTGATGAACATGCACACTTCCACAATTTACTATAAGATCTGTGATACATGAAAATACAGTGGTGTGTACCCAGTTTTACTCACTTCAGAAATGAATTGACAAGTACTTGTAGGAAAACAACAATATTTTTCTTTTTCTTTTTATATCTTAATATGATTATAAAACCCAAACTATCAGTGTTAAAATGCAGGGAACATTAGAGACAAACCACTATTGTGCTAAATGACCAGATATTTCAGTAATGTAGTGCTCACTTTGAACCTTAGAATTTTGTTTCCATGTATTAAAATTTCTGACCATTTTATTGGATGTCTGTTGTGAATGAAGTTGTGAATGACAACAGGGTTCAGGGGCTGCAGACCTAGTTCCCACCCCCAACCCCTCATTAATGTAATATCCCTGGGTGGTGTAATTGGGAAAGTCTTTTGCACAAGGGGGCACGTGGGTTTTGGCAGGGTGATAGCGCGTGGGTGGTTGCTTGGCAACAACCAGCTGCTTGGTGTGAGTTGGAAGTGTGGCACGAGAAGGGCTTTGGAAAGTTCAGGAAGAGTGTAGCGAGAGAGTAAGTTGGGGAGACGGTTGGTTATCAAAGGAGAGAGAAGGACGTCAGTGCTGAAGTGAAGGAAAGAAGCTAGGAGAGATTGCTGTAAGGGGCTGACAGGAGGAGAAAAAGTGGTGGAGATTGCTGAGTAACGGAGAGAGAGAGGTAATCGGAGGTGTCATCAAGAAAGAGAGTGGTGGTGATTGCTGATTAACAGAGAGAGAGGTGACCGGAGGTGCTGTCAGGGAAGAAAGCGGTGGTGTTATCAGTGTAGCGGAGAGAGAGGAGAACGGAGGTGCTGACGATGAAAGAAAGACAGTGGTGTTGACAAAACAGCTGGGATAAGGTCGTTGAAAGTGCTGTGAGAGAGTGAGGGATACATTGAAGCAGGAGAGAAGTAGATGTTGGTGATACGGGGTAAAAAGGACGGTATTCAAGGTAGAAAAGTAGTAAGGGGAAGGACGAAAGTTAAAAGGAACTTTCCGAAAAGTCAGCACTAAATTGAATGAACTCAATGTGTTACCTACTCTTGTTTAAAGACTAATTCTCTATGTTAGCGATAGCAAGAAAAGGGGTAGATCTATGTGCTAGCCTACAGTTTAGGCCCTATTTTAATTAAAGAAAGCCTGTTTTCTCTGTATAGATAATTTAGTAGTGAATTATTTCCTCCTTATGTCCAGTATATTTGTGTATTAGCTTATTAAGAAGTGTCTAAGTTTTAGGGTAAACCTGTTTAATTGTTTGGGAATATTTGATGCTACATTGTAATCATATGCAAATCTTCTTAAGCTCATAATTTTAGTTGTAGTGTTATGATCAACAATAACATGTTCAATAATTTCCAAGACATCATTTGGTGTATTAGTTAGAAGAAACATTGTACTTTAATGACACTTTAAATAACAAATCAGAGCAATTTTGCTTATGTTATGAGGATTGTTGAATTTTATATGCTGAAATTTATGTCAATTTCACTGTGTTACATTCTTAAAACTGCTGAATACTCATTCTGATACAAATGTAACCTTTTGTTTGAGATACAGATAAGAGACTCTTTTAAAAAGCTACTTTTAAAAATATATACTCAGTAAAGCTGAACTATTTTCATAATCAGAATAAAACCAGAATGGAAGTTGCTCAATTAATATATTAGGTAAATGTTAAACAGGTGCATGAAAGGCATGAAAGGATTATTTTCATAATCACTCAGTTGTCTTTGGTCTGAATGACTCAAATTTCTGCATCAACACTCCGTAATACTTACCTTAACACCCTCACCTGAGGGCATTACATTTACATGGCTACCCCCACCTATATGGCGGGTATACAGCCATCGTAACTGAAGGGTCTGTCCCTTCTGCATAAGTACTATTGTATGTAACTTCCTTACGTATGTTAGTACTTATCCTGTTGGAACATCTGGCATGCGCATGCGCACATATTCCGTGACAGGGGAGTTACACAAATGACTTGCGTAAGTCCCCTGTTGGACTAGTTCACGATCTGGCCCATAGGTCTGTATCGTGTATTTAACATCTCCATACTATCTCGATTGGGATTACTGTCCATTTGTCCGGTTCACTGATATCTTTGTTATGTGTAAAAGAAAATGAGGAATTATGTAATGTTCATTACTTTTTTCCATAGCAGCTGTAAATGGGTTCCAACTGGTACTACTATATTGTATATCATCTTAATGCCATGGAAAGGCAGGGAGAGTTGGTAGAAATTACCATTTCCTGTGCCTGTCTGGGGGAATTCTAGCCTACATTTAATGTTGCATAAGTTGAGGTGGCCGCAGCTGTACTAATGGCTTCAATTTGTTTTGGCAGCTCTGTGGAGCTCTTGGCGTTTGAAACCCCATTCATAAATGATTCTTCTTGTTTCATTTTTCCTATGTGCAAATGTCTCTTTGACTGCTTAATTTGATGTTAGATTAACTACTTGATCTTTGACACCACACTAGTCCCCCTAAAAACTACTAAATAAATATTCAAAATTTCTTTTGACATATGATGATTTATTTATTATGGAGTCTATTTATCAGTGGAAAGTCCTAAGCTTGGAGAAAATGTGAGTTGTCATAGCATTTAGGGCTTTAGCTGGTTGAAATGGCAAAGGTAAAGCTTATTTAAGAATGACACTCGTATAATACACTGGTACAATGCCCTACTGCAGTCACTATAGCTATTGGCATTTTGTGTTGCTGGCGTTTTCCTATTAATGCAATAGAGAATTTTTCTTAAAGCAGGGTGAGGAGGAACCTACCCCTTATAACTTAACATTTCATTCTAAAACTACTACTTGGTTATGCTGGTAGAGAAGTGTTTTTCTTCCATTTTTATGGAAGAAAAGGATGATAAAAATATTCTGTTCATGAAAGAACAAAAAAAATTTAAAAACTACCAATGTTTTTGAAATGGTTTGCTTTCTTCTTCATTCCCAATTTCCAACAGGACGAGACAGGGCCGCCACATGTCCAAACTAATTTGCACTCTAGCCATTGAGGCGTTAGCAGCCAGAGTTTGCTCATCACAAAATGTTCCTGGTATGAGAAGTGGAGGCTTAGACCACCTCTGTTTGTTTGCAGATGATGTCCTGCTCTTTGTGACCAGCCCCTATTCCAGTTTGGCTGAGCTTCAGGCGATTCTAATGGGGTATTCAGAGGCCTTTCTCTATAAACTTAATGCCACTAATTCAGAAGCTCTTCCAATTAATATACCTCCTCCTCTTCTATCTACCCTCCAACAAAATATTTATTTTAATTGGCAACCTGAGATTATTACATATCTGGGCATGCAGATTCCATATCAATTCTCAGAAATCCTTGACTGTAGCATTTTGCCCTTATTGACACAGTTCTCATCAAAACTTGGTTGAGCTTTGAGGTCTCCTGGCTGGGACGAATCGCGGCCTTTAAAATGTCATTGCTCCATAAATTAACGTATCTATTCCGTACTATCCCATACCGATGGCCACGCTTGTATTTATCAAAGTTGTATAAGGTCATGATATCTTACATATGGAAATCCAAACCACCTAAAATGGCCTTTGCTAAGATGAAACTTCCTGATGAACAAGGTGGAATCGGCTTCCTAACCAGTTTAAGTAACACGAGGCATGCTTATTGGCTCAATTACGAAGATTGGTCCCTACCCTCATCTCAAAAACCCTGGGTAAATATTGAATCCGCTGCATACCCTGAATATCTCCTTTCTGATGTTCTCTGGACTCCTAAACTCTTGTGACCTCCAGCTCTTTCAAATCTTTCCTCCACTTAGGCCTCTTTGAAGGCATGTGATGAAGTAATTTCATCAACAGGAGATCTGACCTTCCCTACCAATAATTTCTCCTTATTGGCTATATCCAAGCTCCTACCTGACTTGAATATGTCTAGTTGGGTATCCAAGGGAGTTAAACATCTGTCTGACATTATGTCGGGGAATATGCTAATCCCCTTCCTTATTCTCCAGGAGAAATACAACATCCCCTCTGCAGACTATTACAATTATATACGATTAAGCTATTGGATTAAATCCTGTGCTAAGTCCTATGGCCCTTTTCGTCCTCCACCAGACGTCCTTCAATCCAAATTAATTCCAGATGCTGGAGGAAAAGGTATCACTTTTTGGTACCGATATATTGTCCAACCCCGAGATTCTGTGAAGTCCAGGGCACATCTGTCCTGGGAAGCAGACCTCAAGACCAATTTTTCTATCAACAAGTGGGAAAAAATGAATAACATGTCTCATAAATTATCTAAATGTTTAAAGCACACTGAAATGCAAATAAAAATCCTCAATGTAATATATGTTACCCTGTTTAATCTTCGCAAAATTTGGCCAGCTCAATCAAAATACTGTTGGCATGGCTGCAATGAAATTGGTGATACCTTTCACATATTCTGTACATCTATTTATCAAGTCTGGACCTCTGGTTTTTGTTCGGCCAGTACAGTTCTTAAATTGGAGATATCTCCATCTCCAGACATAGGGCCTGATTCAGAGATACGATTTCCACTGCACTTAGGAGCGTATATTTAAGATCCTAGAAAATTCGCAAAACTGCGCATGCGTAGTAATAGTGCAACGCCGTCTACGTATAGGAGCGTAGCGTAAATTCGATAAGAGCTTAAGTTTGAATTGCTCGCAAGCACTTAAGATCTTAAGTGCTGCGAATCTTTAAGATCTTAAGGATTTGCATGGAAATGGGCGGGGGGAGGCAGGGAAATGAGGGAAAGTGGGCGCGGGCTGACACTTAGGATCTTAAATGAACGCTACCACGTCACTTAAGATCCCAAATGACAGCGTAGAGTTAGGGCTAGTCAATGGTGGTCTAAGTTTAAGATCCACCGCTGTTTGCAAGGGGAGTGACTCTTTATGCAGTGAGCTGGAACCTGCTAGGATCTTAACATTAGATGCGTATATTTGCGATCTTTTCGCAATCGCATCTCTGAATCAGCCCCATAGTGCTGTTCCATTTTTTTATTTGCTTTGTTTTATTGTGGTTACAATTGTGTTGTATGATGACGCTTACTATAATCTAGGATGGTCACTGGTGTAAATTTCTAATTGTTAAACAGAAGGACGCCAAATTTAAATTCACAGGGGGCGCTGAACACCCTAGCACCCTGTTCAGAGAAAGTTTGAATGGGCAGACAATGCAATAGAGAACACTGATGTCCAAATGTGAGGTAAGGGCAAATGGTAATTTAGAAGTCCAGGGAGAATATGCAGTCAGGTTATACAGGAGTAAACACAATGCAGGAGAAGCAGGTGATGTGAAGTCCACAAGCAAAGACAATGTTAGAGTTCATAAACAATGCAAGAGCACAGGTGATATGGAGTTATTATTATTATCATTTATTTATAAGGCGCCACAATATAAAATATCACAAAAATACAATAAAGGGAAGCAAGCTTGACAGATCAGGGAGGAGGGGATAGAGCGCAGTGAGAGGTTGAGAGGGAACCACCATGTGGTGACGGGGTTAAAGAGTAGCAGAGTAGTAGAGGGTGACAAGAGGGTATGAAGTGAGAAGGGAGTGGTGGAGGTTTGAACAATAGGATGGGGGCCCTGCACACACACTAAGTGGGAGGGATGAACTTACAGAAGAAATAAGTAGGGTGAAGTGCAGTTTCCACTTTGCCTCCACTGTCTCCCATCCTGTGCGGATGGGTAAGTGGCTAATTGCCACTTGTCTTTCCTGTTAATCCCTTGTTCCTCCCCCCCATTAACACCTGTACACCCCTGGGCAACAAGCATAGGACCTGATACCCTTGGCAATGAGCGTATCATTGCCTGCCCCGCTGCTGCTGATGATACGGTCCAGGCCTGGACTGGTGCCCCACAACCCTTCACGGGCATAAGGGGTGGGACCACCCCCCCATCTGAGGGCACTAGGCCCTATAGCGAGATAGGGCGCTAGGCCTTATTAGGTAGAAGGGTGCTAGACCCCTGTAGTACACGGCATTAGGCCCTATAGGTAGTTATAGTAAAAGGGTACTAGACTCGGTGTTAGATAAGGGCTTTAGGCCCTTTGTTAGAGGGCACTAGGCGCTGTGTTGGATAGCGGGCGCTAGGCCCTCGGTTAGGTTCGGGCGCTAAGCCCACGGGTATGGTTAGAAGGGTGTTAGACCCTTGGTTAGCAGGGCGCTAGGCCCTGGTTAGGGATGGGCATTAGGCCTGTGTTATGTTGGGCACTAGGCCCCTGTTTGGTTAAAGGGCATTAGGCCCTGTTATTAGTGTTGGGCGCTAGGCCCATGTTAGGCTCCTAGGTCGCCAGAGCAGAGGGCGATAGGCCCTGTTTAGGCCACAGGGAGCGCTGAGCTCCATAGTTGGGCAGGGCAGCGTGAGGAGGACACGTGGTAGAAAGCAGGTTGCAGTACTCGGAGGTAAGCGGTCTCTGGTAGGTGTGGTGGCAGTGAGAGCGTGCATCAGAGACGTGGTGAGTATCAATAACTGTGCTCTATGTGTTTGTCCCCCCCTCCTTCCACGGGTGTGGAGACGTAGAAAGGAAGGCATGGGAAAGGTTCCGTCCCGCTCACCAGGAATTGACGAAAAGAGGTGTCTGTGGCCCTGGCCGGTGATGACGATTACCTCACCCGTGACTAACTTTCCCCGTTCTCCCGCAGGTATTTCCAGTGTTGATTTGTTACTAATGTTTGCATTTCCTTTGCATCATTAGGAAACGTCACACCTGGGACCGGGAGAGAAACAGCGCGTCTTCTCTGGCGGTTCTTCAGGATCGTGTAGGAACCTTTGGGGTGGGGGCAGGCCTTGGTTTGTTTGTATTCCGGGGCGCCGGGATACCACCCATTACAAGTGCAGAGCTGCAGCACGGGAGAAGTCCTGGACAAGATTGTGAGATGTGATGATCAGTAGTGAGGTCAGACAGCGCTGGTTAGCAGAACGGAGATAACAGGAAGGGGTGTGCATGGAGATGAGGGAAGAAAGGTAGGGAGCAGTGGATGAGGAAATGGCCTTAAAGGTGAAGGTAAGGGGTTTAAAGAGAGGTCTGAAGTGGACAGGAAGCCAGTGGGGCAGTTTGACATAAATGAGACCGAGGTAGAGCAGTGTGAGAGGAAGATGAGCCTGAAAGCAGCATTGATTATAGATTGAAGCAAAATGGGTGAGCGGGAGACCAACAAGGAGGAGGTTACAGTAGTCGAGACGTGATATGACTAGAGAGTGAATGAAGTGTTTTGGTAGCTTCATTGGTGAGGAAGGGACGGATGCATGAAATGTTGCGTAGGTGGAAACAGCAAAAATGAGAGAGGGCTCGGATGTGAGATATAAAGGAAAGTGATGGATGACAACTAAGGCCATATTGACTAAGCTCTGGGAGAGAAAAAGTGGAGATATTGTCCATAGCAACCAATCAGATTCTAGCTCTCACTTTCCTATTACATACTAGAAAATGTTAGCTAGAATCTGATTGGTTGCTTTGGGCAACATCTCCACTTTTCCAAACCCACAGCTTAGTAAAGCTGGCCCCTAGGCAGCAAACTTGAGGGGAGCTTGAGGAAGCATTTGCAAATCCATGTGAACAGAGATGCAAGGCACTCGGAAATCTTAGACAGAACAGAGGGGTTGAGGTCAGGGGTGGAGAGGTAAATTTGGGTGTCATCAGCATAGAGGTGGTAGTTGAAACCAAAGGTGCTGATGAGGTTACCCAGTGAGAATGTGTAGATGGAGAAGAGGAGTGAGACCTGGACAGAGCCCTGTGGGACACCAAAAGGGAGCGGAGAGGGGTATGAGCTAAGGAGTTCTTGAGCAATGTTGGAATATTAGTGATAAAGAGGCAGACACAGACCTGAACAACAGCCTGTCAGGCAGAATCCAAACACAGAAACATAGAAAGTGACGGCAGATAAGAGTCACATGGCCCATCCAGTCTGCCCAGTTGTTTATTTAAAACTATACTGAACCTAGACCCTATTTACCCTTAATTTAATTTGAGATTTAGGGTATCCTTACATGTGGTGCCCCTGTGTGAATGTGCCAAAACAAAGGTGTTTTAAAAAGAAAAAGACAAACTTTATACTAATGGTACCTGAAAAACTATGGGGAAAATCCCATTGGTGTTTAACTGTGTACACTGTTGCCAGGCAACAGTCAGCTGACTGGGTCTCTGGGACAGAGCTGGCACGTGGGTGTTCTGGATTTTTCTGTGAGCAGCGCGTGGCTAGAGAGAAAAAAAGCGGTAAAAGTAGAAGGGGTTCAGTTGGTGAGGTGCTGAGGTAAAGGAAAGGTGAAGTGAGGTAGAGGGGGACAGTGTAAGAGTGAGGAGATAAGAAAGTGGTGTCGGCAGAAGCGAGAATAAGCCAGTCAGATTGAAAAGAAAAGGAGAATAGTGAAGAAAAAGAAGTAAATAAAGAGTCAGTCATTAGCTGTGTCATGGAATAAAAGGAGTGTACCGTGAGGTGTCGGGAAACGGTCAGAGGAGGCGGTGGTGCCAGAGAACGAGAGGAGCAGTGTGCGGCTACGGAAGTCTGGTAGCAGCTGAAGTGACAGGCAGTGAGTTGGTGAGAGCAGGTGATCGGCAGAGGCAGCCAGGATGCGGTCCAGACAGCGGGTGATTGGAGAAGATAGCAGCTGATCTGAGGAGAAGGAGAGATCACGAGAGGAGTCGGCAAAGCTGAAAGGTACAGCAAGTGGATGGAGAAGATATTGGGAGATTGGAGACGGTGAGCAAGACGAAAG